>CAWUFW010014867.1:0-391563 GCA_963921515.1 Calotriton arnoldi
GTTACTTCGTTCAGTTACATATGCTAGGGGCTGCGTTGCAGAGAGGTGTACAGAGGCCACGCCCTTTTACACCTCTCTGCAACGCAGCTCTGTGGCGCTTTTGGAGGTACATGGTGGGCTAGTTGGACTCCAGGGACCCTCAGGATTCAAGGGGACTTAATCCCCCAACTTAAAACGCGCCACGGGCGCGTTTGCACAGTGGTGAAGGGAGGGGCGGGGCTTCAGGTGACATGTGTGCAAACAGGCTCCATGGCGCGTTTTAAGATGGGGAATTAAATCCCCTTCAATCCTGAGGGTCCCTGAGGCCAACTAGCCCACCAGGTACCTCCAGTAAGCGCCACGGAGCTGCGTTGCAGAGTGTTGTAAAAAGGGGCGTGGCCTCTGAACACCTCTCTGCAACGCAGCTCTCTGGCGCATACTGGAGGTATCTTGTGGGCTAGTTGGCCCCTAGGGACCCTCGGGATTGAGGAGGAATTAATTCTCCAACTTAAAACGCGCCACAGGGCGTGTTTGCAGACATGTCACCTCAGGCCCCACCCCCTTCCTTCACCATTGTGCATATATTCCTCTAAAATCAGCCGAACTACGAATTCCGATTTACTCACCTGTTATCAGGAGAGACCTCAGTGCTGCATCTTTGAGCCCAGTACTGATCCTGAAAAGTAATTTTAACCGTACTTACCAGTAACTTGAATTTCCTTCCATAGGCTAACATTGACTGGTTTCACTTGGAAATTCTTCTAAGTGTGGAGTTTTGGAACTTTATAATATTCCTCTAAAATCATCCGAACTACGAATTCCGATTTACTCACCTGTTATCAGGAGAGAACCCAGTGCTGCATCTTTTAGCCCAGCACTGACCCTGAAAATTAATTCTAACCGTACTTACCAGTAACTTGTATTTCCTTCCATAGGAATCCATTGTCTGGTTTTCAGCAGAAAAGTTTCATTGTGTCGATTTTCACAAACTACAAATATTCCTTAAAAATCGCCTGTATGACTTAAACGCATTCTTTCAACTGTTTACAGGAGATGCACCAGTGCTGGATCCAGGATCCACCACTGAGTAAGAAAAAGTAACGATAACACTACTTACCTGGTAAGTGAATTTCCTCCCATAGGATAACATTGGTGATTCTATGTGAAAAAGTTTCTAAGTGTCAACTTTTAAAATACAATAATATTCCTTAAAATCACTACTGTAACCAAAACGCTTTTACTCAACTGTTTACAGGAGATGTCCCAGGACTGAATCTAGGATCCAGTCCTGTGGTTAGAAAAGTAATCCATAAAGTAACTAATTGCATTTAACTAGAAATTCACATTGAGCTCAATGTTGCATTGTGTTTGAAATTGTGTTGCCCATTGCAACAACTGTAACTACTGTACTTAAAAGTCTATTGACTATTTGCAAAGTATTTAAACTAAAGTAATTCATTCTGAGAAAGTATATTTTGTAATGTAATGTATAATGTAATTACAATGAAATTTAAAAAATAAAATATCTAAAAATAAATAGTTTAAAAAAATGTAGTAAATCAGTATCAAAAAAATAAATATAACAATTAATACATTTAAAAATTGTCATTTACAAAACCTTTGAAATTCACTGAAAAAAACCATAGGTTTCAGACATGTTATAGTTAGGAATTAGCATTTAAAAAACCTTTGAAATTCACTGAAAAAACCATAGGTTTCAGGCACGTTATAGTTAGAAATTAGCATTTAAAAACCTTACAAATTCACTGAAAAAACCATAGGTTTTAGGGACAGTTATAGTTAGTTGGACATTGCACTCGTACAAAACCCATGAAATTCCCCCGTTATAGTTAGTTCAGCTAACTATAACTCGCGCCCAGCAATGCACTGCTGATGACGTCACATATTACATCACTCATGACATGGTCAGTGACATCACTCATGACATCACTGATGACATCTCAAATGACATCACTGATGACATCACTGATGACATCATCCACGTGATAATCTGATGCACCTCCTCACACCCTAATATAACCTTTGATACACCCACTCTAAATTACAGACTGCCATTCGCAAAACCATAGACACTCCAACACCAATAACTACATACCCACTCACTGATTCTTAGGTCTACACACACATCCACTCACTCACCCGTACAGTCACTCATACTTACGGTCACTCAGTACAGGACTATCATATGCACTCATACTCCTATATAGACACTCAAACACCGCCACTCATCCATAGAGGTACTCACACACCTAGTCAGTCATGCAAATAATTAAACACACTGCCATTTACTCACCTATACAGTTATACACACACCAGCTCACTTACTCATACAAATACTAGCACATTCTTACGCTCTTATACAATCACTGATACAAGCACACACTCATCCATACAGTCACTCTCACAATCACACACTCTCGCTATAGCTATTTATATACTCCAACACACATATATACTGCCTTTCACATATGTAGTTACTCACACATGTACCACTGGGACATACATTCACTCACTAACACACTCTTACACACACTTACCCACCCATACAGTCTATCACAGATGCACTCTTAAAACCATCCACCCTGTGAATCACCCACTCACACATCTATGCACAGAGTCGCACACACCCCACCCACACAAACACTCAGGCACCCATACAGATACTCAGACAACCAATCAATAACTCATATAGACACTCATGTAGCTATTCACAAACCCATGCAGCCACTTACACAGCAACAGACAGACGGATACAGACATTCACCCAGTTTAGTCACTAACCCATGCATTCAGTAAGATACGTTTAATCACTCACTTATAGAGTTAGTCACGCACCTACTAAATCATCCATACAGACACTTATACACCCACTCATTCTTCAATACGCCTTTCCTATATATATTAAAAATATTTAAACTTTACAGAAACACACAGTCACTGGATGATGTCATCAGTGATGTCATCAGTGATGTCACTGACCATGTCATGAGTGATGTAATATGTGATGTCATCAGCAGTGCATTGCGGGGGCGCAAGTTATAGTTAGCTGAACTAACTATAACGGGGGAATTTCACGGGTTTTGTACGAGTGCAATGTCCAACTAACTATAACTGTCCCTAAAACCTATGGTTTTTTCAGTGTATATATATATATGTATATATATAATTACTGTTGGGGAAATAATTTTAAACTCCTCCTAAGAGAGGGTTAACAAGGATTATCAATGTGCAAATAATCCCCCCGCAGGGTGTCTCACAGAAGTAACCCAGAAAAGGAAACTCACACTGTCCAAAGCCCTTGCATACTATGGTAATCTGTGAGATTCCCTGTAACAACATACCCTGCAATAAGATCTAACACTTGTAAGGACAACCCACCCTTAAAGACCTACAGGTCAATCTGATTTCTCCTCCATCCAGTGTCGGGCATTTACCCTCCCATACAGGCACTATTAACAATAGTTCTACTCGGCCTAGGAGTATGGTGACAAAATGTGGTGCACCTTCGGTGGGTGGCAGCTCATTAACACATGTGCTACCTGCTACTCTCAGAAGTTCTGCCCCCTTAGATCAGTTGCACAAAGCTTAAACACTGATCAGGCAGGGAGTAGATCCACCACATATCTCAGCTTCAATAGCTACTCAATCATTAAAGGGCCCTGTGGGAAATGTTCAAACAATGCCACCTCTTATTTCACTACCTGTTATTAGCCTTCCCCCTGCTGCTTCCTCCTATGTATCTGTGCTGTTGGGAGTATCCTCTTTAAGAAAAGACCAGCGCGAATCATATGATGAATTATTTAATAGCACCTTAGACTGTCTAGTACGCCATAGAGTCATGTCTTTTCTCCATGCGAGAGATATCTTGTTTGTACGTAGATGTGCATGGATAGAGCTTAACCCGCCAGAAGTTCAAGGTGATTGTATTATGGTAAATTTCAGATTCCCATGGCTGGTACCTCAACTGCTATTTAATCCCAGATGTAGTTTTATAGAAAGCAGTTCTACTACCCTGGCTCCGCTAGGGTATTTTTATAGACCTTCTTTTTCTCAGAGGCAGCTACCTAACCATTTTTCCTTCAATCTGCCGCAGGGTGCACTTGGTACTCATTTTATCACCTACCAAGGGAATGAGACATTGCCCCCTGCCAACCCTAATGTATCAGGTAGAGCTACAATACCAGCTAGTGCTGCCACAGTTAGTTCCCTGGACTCGCTGATTAGTTCTAACAAATTTTGTACTATATAAAGCTAATAGATACGATCTGCTTTCTGATTTGGATTGACACTAGGGTATAAAGGACCTAGCAATACCCATTGTCCCAATTGTCACACAGCATCGGGTTGAGACCTCTCACTCCATCACCACTCAGTACAGATCCATCTCTATACTTAGCCGGAATGTAGTTGGCCTAAAGGGGAAGATTAATAATTTGGACTGGCAGGCATTTGTCTCAAAGCATGATATAATAGCTTTGCAGGAAACCTGGTTTACTGATGTAGTGTACTTTGAAGGCTATGCTTGTTACTTCCACCCTGCCATTCCATCGACCCGGGGTCGTGCCATGGGAGGTCTAGTTATCTGGGTTAGTTTAAGTCTCCAGGTAGAGGTGGCATTAGTTAAATCTGACTCACCATCCTTCTTAGCGTTAAAAATGAATGTTCCCATGACAAGTGTTGCTTTTTATTTGATACATTTTTATAACAATGATTTTATTAATGCCGTTTGTGTACAATTTACTAACATTTAGGGGGACATTCACAAGAACGTGCGATAAACATCGCCAAAATAGGCCAACGCAATTTTCCATATCACCGTCTATCGCAGGAAAATAACTGTGTTAACGTGGCATTCTCAACATGGCGGTAACATGCGATAGTTACCCTATAACGCGTCAAATGTCCGCGACAACAGTCCTGTGACGGCGATAAGAATCTAAAGCCGAACGTGAAAAAAGGTGCGATGTGCCCAACTGCGTTAAAAAAGTCAGCGACAAGCAGCGCCAGGCCTGCAAGTCCCACAAGTCAGGCTGCAAAAAGCACAATAAAAGCGGCAACACAAAACACAAACAACACACAAACAACTGCGAAGCACCATGGAGGTAACCGGAGCAAGTACAGAGGACAACCAGAACCCCACAAGCCCCACGGAGGACCAGCCTGGGACCCCGGGGACAGGGAAGGGCAAGGAGAAGAAGAAGAGGAACACGCGGTTCAGTCCGCAGGAAAACAGGATCCTGATAACGGAGGTGACACACCCACCATCTAATTGCCATTTGTGAGAATGTCAGCACTAAATGTTGCACTTACACTTGTCAGAGTGATGTGCTAATGCAGAGGAGTGACTTGCATACAGGGAATGTGTGTTGTAATGAATACATTTGCACATGCCGTGCTTGTGGTCATTTTGTCCAGTCCCATGACTGCCAAGGACAGTCCCAATGTGACGTGCTCATGTGAAGAAATTGTCAATGATTGTGTTCCTTCAGGCTATTCCTGCTGCAGCTGCACTGGGGTGTGGTCCACCTGCCTCATCTTCCTCATCATCGTCCGGTGCATCTGGCACTTGGATCCATGGGGCATTGGTGCATACACATATGTTGTGCAACACACAACATGCGACGACCATCTTGCACACTATTACCGGGCTGTACAGGAGTCTTCCACCTGTGATGGCCAGGCACCTGAAACGTGACTTCAACACACCAAATGAGCGCTCCACAATGCCCCTGGTGCGTTTGTGGGCCGCATTGTACTGGCTCTGGGCCGGGGAGTTCGGGGCTCGGAGGGGTGTCATCATCCACGGGCAGAGTGCATATCCTTGATCACCTGTGACAGTGGGGAGAGACATGTGTCAATCGGTTGTTCTGCATTCTGTGTTGGCAGGCTGATTAGTTCAGTGGTGTGTGATGTGTGCGACTTTGGGATTCATGAATGACATGTCTTGCATGTGGCAGATGAGCGGCATCCATGTGTATTACGTTGCCTCACAGCTGCTCCTCACTACCCCCGAGCCTATTTACTTGTGTGCGCTGCGCGGTTGCATCACTTGCACTCCTAAGACACACCATTGTCATGGCTGTCTGCGCATGTCCACAAGCCTGACGACGACACTTTGAATATGGCCGTTGAAGGTGGTCTGCCTCGTGTGTGTAGGCCTATGGTCAGGATATGGCGGACACAGAGACACACACAGTAGTTGCTTTGGTGGCCATCCCACTACTGAACCACGCCCAGAGCCCCGGGCTATGTATTCCCACCCCAACGCTGGCCCAGCCCACTACGCTTACGCTTACAGGGGGGGACGACATAGCTACATGTTCAAGGTCTTCCCCACTGCCTGAGGTAACATGGTTGCGTCCACTGTCCACAACACTACAAACTACAGCAGTATATGTCCACATGGACATGTCTGTGCTCTGCATACTGATGTCTGTCCAGCACATCACCGCCACACTTCGCATTGTGTACATTCTAAGTCATGGGTCTCCTGCCTCCTTCGCACAGACTTGGTCCCCACCACTCCCCACACTCTGCAATTGTGTGGCAGAGGTGCCATGACGTGGATGGTTTGTCTACATGTCTGGCCCCTGTCACCACAGTTCCATGTGTTGTCGTGTCTGGTAGGTGGGCATGTTGTTTGGCATGTTGTATGTGATTCAGTAACATGTGCATTACCACAGTTGTGAGTTGCATGATTGTGGAGTCGAGGTGTGTGGAGTGTTCATTTAGTACTTACCAACGAGCAGTGCATTTCCATAGGTGCCACCCTGGAAGCGCTGGTTGATGATGGTCTTGTCGGAAGATGTAGGAATCATGCACACTGCCTGGGTAGTTGGCGACGACATTGGTGAACAGTCCCCGGTGGTCCACTATTGCCTGCACATTGATGGAATGCGTGTGCTTTCTGTTGCGGTAATTGTGTGCAGTGTCGGCAGGGGGCACAAGTAGGACATGTGTGCAGTCAATTGCCCCCAACACGTGTGGGAAGCCAGCTATGGCGTAGAAGCCTTGCTTGGTCTCCAGCTGTTCCTGCGCAGTGTGGGGGAAGTGAAGGTGCTGGGGTATGAAACCGATGATGACATCCAGGACAGGTGTGATGAACTTTGATAGGGCTGGCTGTGAGGCTCCTCCGACTCTGGCAGTTGTTGGTTGGAAGGTACCAGAGGCCAACAGGTGCAGCACAGCCAGCAGCTTTGTCTGCGGAGGGATGTTGGTTGTCCGCTGTGTTGGTACCGTCAGCCTGTGGGCAATGTGGGTCAGGATGCGGAGGATGGTTGTCCTTTTGAGCCTGTAGTGGGCAATGACTTCCTCTGGCTTTAAGTCTGTGAGGCTGGTGCGTTTTCTGTAGTTCCGCTGTCTTGTTCTGCGCTGCCTCGGTGGTAGTCCGGAGGGGGTGGTGCGGGGGGGGGCCTGGGGGTGGTGGCAGTGGCGGTGGGTGTTGTGGGCCTCTGGGGTCTCCGAGCTGCATGATCAGTAGCTCCATGGCATCTGTTGGTCTTCAGATGTGGCTCTGGGCTGGGCTCTCTTTCATACTGCAGGTTGTCGTCCTGCTTAACACCAGCAGAAGGCAGGTGTTAAATCCCCGCTGCTAACGCACATTATCGCCTGTTTTTCGATCGCATCGCAGATCTGGCTGGTCGTTGAGAATCTCGCGAAGTGGTGTTTTCGTGTGTTTTTGCATGGGAACGCCTACTCTGCATATCATTAGCGTTAGTTGTCGCTCTCATCCGTGGCGATGTTTTCTGCGGTAGCTATCGCGGGAAAACTGGCGATGTCGGCAGTTTGCACCAGCTTCTGAATGGGGCGATGAATCTATCGCCACTTTTGCGGCACTGAAGTGCCGATAAATCGGCGATGAGTCCTTGAGAATATGCCCCTTAATTTCTTATCAAAAATACAAGCTAAAGATGCAAATGTAATCTTATTTTTTTTCTTTGTGGAGATTTCAACGCTAAGTTAAATGTGGCCTCTCGGGCCTTTGGAGAGCCAACAAACAAGTATGCTATTGCACATCACGCAAGGGAGGGCTGAGCATTATAACTACCTCGCTTCCTATGGCTTGGTAGATTTACTTGAGTCATTAGGAGGGGCCAATAGCGCCGTACCCTCTTTTAGAGAGGGGAGCAGAGCCTCAATAATCAATTATATGTTTGTAAGCCCTAATTTTATCTCATGTTTTTCTAAGAGAGAGATTTTACCCACAGAGTGGGGAGACCACAATGCCCTTTGTGTCTCTGTGTTGTGGCTGATTAAAAGATACGCGTGCAATATTAATTTAGTCTCCATCACAGAACATTTAACAAACAGTTTAGGATTAGTTTGGCACCTGAAAAATCCTATAGATTCTACCCCACTCAAGTCACACCTGCTTAGCTGACAATGGATACGAGATGGTGGTTTCACATTACAATAGTTTAATATGCAGTATCAAGGAGTCTATGCTTAAGCCAATCCATCTATCTAATGAAGACCCCAGATGGTTTGACGGGTCTTGTTCCATGGCAAATCGCAGATTGAGGAAGGCCTTAAACACACTACTTAGGGTAAGGTCCGAGATTCTTAAGGCAAGTCGCGAGTATAAAACTGTGCTTCTACTCAGGAAGAGGGAACTATATAGAAGGGACTGTGAGTAATTGGAAAGTGCAGTGCTTGGAAAGGACAGCAAGTTCTTTTGGGGCCTTGTAAATCAAATTAGAACAATGAATTCTCCTGCTAATCCACGCCTGCAAAATAATATTCCAGGTGCAGACTGGGTTTTACATTTTACCTCTATTTATCACATTGAGGACGATTCGAATATGCTATCTTCTCTGCGTAACAGATTACGGTATTTACCACCCCTTTTTATATCATTGCAGGAAGTGGAATTGGTCATTCAACACAGTATGGGTGGGAAAGCGCCAGGGGTCCAGACGGGGCACCAATTGATTTGATGAAGTGTATGCCCAAGCAATGGGGTCCCTTGATTATTAATTTTTTAAATGGTTGCTTAACAACTAATATACCATACTCTTAAACCACATCAACGTTTGTGCCTATATCAAACAAGCATTGGCATAGCCAATAGGTCTCGCCTTTGGGACCTTATAAGTGTTTAGCCATGCAACAGTTGATGATGTTGCACAAAGGATATTGTGCTGGATAACTAAACACTTATAAGGTCCCAAAGGCGAGACCTATTGGCTATGCCAATGCTTGTTTCACTTGAGGTACAATACTTTTTCAATCCACAGCCTGAAGATTTGTGTAATCTGGGAATAGTTCTGCTATAAGTGTCGGTAAGCAGTGCGGTTCTGAAAATCCTTGCAAAGGTGAAAGGTGAGGGACATTGATTGCATGTAGTTGAGCAGGGCCACTTCATCGCACCTTGCAGGGGGGCCCCCTAAAGTTTTCTAACGCCACCGTATTTATCAGGGAAAATATATCATGTAGCATGAATGTTCGTGGTTTAACATGGATTTTGGTGCTTTTCACCCCCCAAATCCACATGTTCCTGTATTTGTTGGCCATATTCCCCTTCCCTCCCCCTCTTCGCCCCCCAATAAATGCAAACAGGTTTGCACTGCCGAAATTTATCCTATGGATACTTTAATACAAAACTCATAAATCCTGTATATGTGGTAACAAGACCTACTGCACATATCTGACAGTATTTGTCTACTTGAAGGGCACCGTGCCTCATAGAACATAGAGGTCCCAACCAGTTTATTCCGTCTGGAATTTTTTTTTATTCTGGGACTTGTAGTTCTAGCTTTATAATACATCAAACAGCAGGACTACAGATCTCTGCAGGCAACGACAAAAATCTGGACTGAATGAGCCATTCACGTATGGAACCGGGTAAATTCGAAGTCCTGACCTGATAACTTCAGCGTGCTAATTCTTTATTGGACGTTTGTGGGAGCCTGCAATGGTGTGATCTTTTGATGATCGTATCCATGAATTATTCTGTTCTGGTATAGGTTTATCACGGCTCACGTGCATAGCAAAGTTACTATCTCTCAGTTCTAACGACTGTTCTGCACCTCCGCAGCCCGCCCCCTCGCTGTCACAGTGATTAATATCACGTCCTCTTTCTATATCCACAGTCAAGCTTTTCTGTCTAGCTATTTGTCTGTTCTCTTTCTATGTTTACTGTTGACAGATCAATACTGTTCTCCAGCTCCGACGCTGTACTGGTTCCCATGGACACTGAAGATGGCGCCTAGAGGTGAGTGTCACACAGAGAATGGGCACCAAAAAAACATGAGGCGAGTTAAAAGGGGGGGCAGAAAGAGCGTGCAAAGAGGCATTCTGGCCATGACGAGGCGGCAGCTAGATCTTTTAGGAGAAGAACTGGAGTAAAGTGCTCTGAGAAAGGGGCATGGAGAGAGGGACATCGAAAGTGGATGTAGGGTGAGCTGTAGAGTTTGAGGGGTCAAGTGCAGGCCAGGGAGAGTGCGTATGGAAAGAAGAATGGGTAACAATGTGTGAAAGGCTATTTAGAGGAGGAAAAGAAGATAAGAGAAAGGATAGGAAGAACGGATGAAAAATTGAGGATTGCCGGGAGAGGTGCAATAAATTAATCGCCGGTAAGTTAAGAGGGGACAAATACTTCTGAAGGGACTCGCATTTTAAAGACCCGACCCTTTTATTTTTGCTTAAAATTGTTAATTTCCTGCTGTGACCCTCGGAAATATTGTTTGAGTCTAAGCCATGTCAAGTAAATGTTCAAGTCGGACCGGCATTTCAATGCTAGTGGTCAAGAACAGCCAGGGCTTTCGAGGAGGAATAGTTGCCCCGTTGCTTATCTCTTAACATGCATATGGCTCTAGTGCATGCATAGCTAGTGCGTCCGAATACTCAGCCAATTGTGTTATTTTGAGCGGTTCTTCCACGTCCCCCATAAAATGTGTTGATATTTGGGAATGAATTGATCAATGTTACATTATCAGCAGGTCATGTTGTGCTTAACGAAACACTTTGCATGCGGAGGCATCGGAGGAGAATATTGAGTGATGCGTGCGTGCGAGGTGAGCCCGGGAGTGGTGCGCGCGCACGCGCACGCTTGGGAGAGCAGTCTGCTCATTTCCAAGGACTGCACTCGTGCTTGTGGCGCACCCCTGCTCGCTCCCGCAAGGTGGATGCCGCCACAAGCACGAGTGTGTGCTTGGAAATGAGCAGAGCGACGGCTAAAGGCCCTTCTATGCAGCGCATGCGTGCTGCGTAGGCGAGACCTAAAAAGGGCGATCATGTGTCTCTCAAGTGCTACCGCCCTATTTTGCTCATTGATAGCACAATCAAAACTATTGGCAGAGTTAAATACGACTGCTTAGTCAAATGGGCTAGTGACAAGGGCATCCATTATCCTTTTCAAATTGGATTTCTTCTAAACGTAGGCACAAATGAGCAGAGTTTGAACCTAGCTCTAGTGGTTAACAAGAACACCCATGCCAGATGTTGCCCCATTTATCTTGTCTCTATGGACCTGTCCACTGCCTTTGATTCAGTGAACAGGACCAAACTGAGGCTAATGTTGCTGGATCAAGGAGTGGACACCCCCCCATTGGTGAATTTTCTGTATTCTTTACATGGAGGTCTCTCAGGTAGAGTGCATTTAAGCGCTCACGGCGAGCTCTCATCCGCTTTACCATTGAAGAGGGGAGTGCAGCACGGGTGCATATTGGCACCTCTGAGTTTATCCTCTTTTTAAATGGGTTAACAGCTCACCTAACCTCTACTCAAGTAAACACTCCCTGAATGGCAGGCACTCCGGTGCCTGCCTTACGCTATGCCACTGATGCAGTCCTTTTAGCTCTTACTTCTAATGCAGTGAGGCAGCTGGTGTATCGTTTTGCTCTTTTTATGCAAGATCTGGGTTTAAAAACGAATTACACCAAATAGCATATTATGTCCTGTGGGACTGGTAAATTAAGGTTAAATTAAATTACCATCAAGGGGCAAGCACTTACGAGTGTTGACAACTTATGTTTTCTGGGCTTGACCTTTAGTTCCTTAGTGGCTTGGCATTCTCAGCTCATCAACTCTAGCCTCAAACTCAGCAGAACTGCAGGGACAGTCTACAATTTTATTAGACCAAGCACTAGAGGGACTGTCTTGCCAGCATTGATGGTGTACAACTCTCAGGGGCATATGTACAAGCCCCTATCGCCACCACAACGTCACTTTTTACGACGTTTTGGTGGTGATAGGGGCATTGCCTTATGTACAAGGCAGCGTTAAGCCACTTAACGTGGCTTCACGCTGCCTTGTAAATAAGGCCCCCGTTCACGCTATACTTAGCGTGAAGGGGGTGGGCAGTGGGTGTTGCGGTGGGCGTTCCACCGCAACACCCATTGATTTTGACGCTGCGCCCTATTTACAAGGGCAGCGTAAATAGGAGGCAGCGTCAAAATTAAGGCCAGGGAAAACCTGGTCTTAAGTTCGCTAAACGAGGAGAAATGCATTATTTCTCCTCGTTTTTCCTTTTTCCATGTGTCCTGCCTTGTGCAGCACACATGGAAAAAGCAAAATGCCTTGGATTGTTTATGTACAGGAAGGTCCCCCTTCCTGTACATGAACAATCTTTAAAAAAAAATGCCATTTTGTGACTTCCATGTCTGCAGCACACATAGAAGTGACAAAATGGCATTTAAAGATTGTTTATGTGCAGGAAGGGGGACCTTCCTGTACATAAACAATCTTTTCCCTGCACGCAGACACCCTTGCACTATGCTGCAAGGGTGCCTGCATTGGCGCTACACTGCTAAGTATAGCGCCAGCGCAGGGGGAAAAGCAAGGCTGCACCATATCGTTGTAAATATGATGCAGCCTTGCGTTTCTGATGTGGCGGAGTGAGGCGTTAAGCCATGACGGCTAAAGCCTCACTCCGCCACTTCCTTGAACATATGCCCCTCAGTGTATTAGTGCAGTTACCTATGGTGCAGTCTTATGGAGTTTTAATAAAAGTTGCTCCCTACAGACAGAGGAAAATGGTTTTCTTTGTCAGAACGAGCTTTATTGTCCATTCAGGGCTGAACCAGGGATTTATTTCTGACAAGGTCCTTTTGGCGCCTCTCTTGTTGTGTGTCAGTATGTGGACATATCCGGCAGCAACGCTATGCAGGGATATCATCCTTGAGTGTTTCAACCTTTAAAGGGATTTTTCTATTCCATGGTTAAGTTATATACGGGACACTCTGGTAACCCTGAGATTGTCTTCTCTGTTCACTGAGCCTAGCAGCATTTCTAAAGCAGACAAGATAAAGGTGAAAGCAGAATTTCTGGAACATTCTGAAGACTTAAGAATCAAAAACGCTAGTAAAATCCTCAGTCTTGAATTACTATAGATCTTTAGTTACAGGTGAACCCCTATGTATTTATCTATTGATCTCACACAATGGAAGTGATCACTTCTTTTCTGCTTCAGGGTTGGCTCAATATATTGGTCCCTGTGTTTTAAAAGAGTCCCAGACTTAGAGGGGAATATAGTATCATCTTGCCCATGTGACAATCAATCTGCACAAACACTATTGCACTTAATGTGTTTTTTCCAATTTGCACAGTTTGCCACGTAAGCACTTTTTGAAAACCTTGTTGTGTAAATTAGGATTCCAACGGTGTAGAGTAGCTTTGCTTTATTTACAGATTTTAAGTTCGCCTGAAATTTGTTACTGTGTCTGCGCCTTTTTGAAATCAGCTTTTCGAGCAAGAAAAACAATGATAGGTTAATTGCACACTGGTCTTTGTATTGTCTTATCCATTTTATTGCAATTTTAAGCTGAATGTATGTTTTAGGAAGTTTCAAACAGATGCATGAATTCATTGTATTGGATCAAAGTGTCTCTCTCCTAGAGTATGTGTATTGTTGAGTTACACTTGCCTCTTGCAGTCGTTTGTATCCACTTGTACTTTATCTCTGTCTGTATTAATTCCTGTGTTTTTTTTTATGACCTATATAAAGGTTGAATAAAGATTTTTTTAATTGAATTGATTTGAATTGAACCTGTAGGCTTTTACATATGATTTTTACAATATGTAAGTCAGGCCAACTGCCTTTATCATAATTTTTCATAATAAAAACATTGGGTCTATAGCCTATGGATGGTCACCATAACAAACTCAGTGCTGCTATGTTAAGCATAAGCTTTCCCACAGGACACAAGCTTACAATACAAGTACACTTAATAGTGGAAGCAGACAATTTCTGCCCAATCACAATCTGTAATCAAGGGAATCAACAGGTGGGTGGAGCTAAAGCCACTCTTCTCAATAGTCATGAAGATAAAATAATGTACAAAATTATGGTTGGCAAAACATTATACAACCCTTTCTAAAACGAAATAATAAGAAATCATAAAGCTTAAATATGTTACACCTAGTGATTGCCACACAAGGTAACCAGCGTCAAATCCCTTGCCTACTATGGTAAATTGTGTGGTCCCTGTAACAAAATACCTGCCACAAGCTTTAACGCACTGTAATGACAATACACCTTTAAAGGCCTTTTGGTTTTACACAGGATTTTAACAATAAATAAGTCAGGACTACTGCCTGTCATACCTTTTTATAATAAAGAGGTCAGACCTATAGCCTTTATCAGTGACATGTCACTGTAATCAACTCATTCCTGCTGTCTAGTGCATAAGCTTTCCCACAAGGCGGAAGCTGCAGATCCAAGCACCTTTTTTCGGCAGAAGGACACAATTTCTGTCCAATCAAAATTTGTACTCAAAGCAATTTGGGCAGAGCCACAGCCCTTCTCTCTGAAGTACTTCTGAAAGCTCTATTTTTGTATTGATCACATAAGGAGTGGTGTCAACAGCAGTGACAAGCCAGACCTTAAAATTGGACCCTTTAAAATGGCGTTGGCTTGAACTATGGTCATGGGAAATTCATGGGACTTATTTTACATCATCAAACTTTGACCCAGAATAAGTGACAGAAAAACGGAAAAGGGAGAAGGGAGAAGGAGGAAGAGAAAGGTAGGAAAACATTGGCGAAGGATGAAAGGGTGGAAGAAAAGACCCTGCAAGAGCGAGATAAAAAGACAGGAAGTGAAGGGGAGGGGGGGTGGAATAAAGGGCCATGAGGTGGAAACAAGAGTAGGCAGCATGGGTATTCGGAAACCCTTAGATTTTGCAGTGCCAGAGGCTATCTGGGACGGAAGAATTTGGGCCCCTACACGTATTTTCTACAGTTAGGAACAGACCATTACTAAGGCCCATTGACCTCCTCCACGTGTTCACAATCGTCCTTTATTCACTCTCCTTCGTGTATCCTGCAGGGCACGAAAGGGCCATGAAGTGGCCGCAAAGCAACATACGAGGTGCAACATAAAATTCCTCAAATAGATAAATAAAATACAAAATAATGAAGATGGATAATGAAAAACAAAGATCGGGAGAGTGAAAGATCCTGGGAAAGAGATGCGTGAATGCAGACTTAACATAATTGCATCCTATAGTGACAGCTATCTCCATAAAAATATGATTTGAATCCCTGGAATCTTGGGCTTCTCTCAGATCCCCTACCCCCTGCCGGCAGAGAAATTGCATCAGATAAAGAGCCGGAGCGGCAGGCTCCCCCCTGAGCGGCGGCGCAGCCCGGCTCCCCACAGGAGATGCTTTGCAGATAATTACGGTAAGAAATTATCAGCCTGCAGGAAGATGAGAAATGTCTGGATTTAATGGAGGAGAAAACAAAAAAAACAGTCAAGTCTGCGTGTTGTTTCCAAAGTTTGCCTTGGCTCCGCTCAAAGGCTGCGCATTATCAGCTGCGCGCCTCCGCTCAGCAGTTTCGGATGCATGCTGGGAGGAGGGAGAGACGGCCTTTTAACATGGTATTTAGTACTCTAAAAAGGATTCTGGCTGACTATAAGTCCAGGCATTGATCAGAGTGAATTATAACTTTCAATTTATGCCGCCACCCTTATCTAACACACTTTAAAAGAACATTTTAATGCATAATTATCGTTACCTAAATCAAAATTGGCATCCATTTTATCAGGATGAAAAGAATGAAAGGCCACATCTACCCTGCCAGGCTTTGACACCGCAGCTCGCGACTAAATGTTTTTAACTACGTTATACAATTATATAGTTTTATGCGAAATAAAGTTTGGGGGATAATTAAAATCGACGTGTTTTAAGGTACGGATAACATGTAAAACATGTCCAACACACGAACTCCTTAGTCTGTGGACACTCCAGTCCAGGCAGTTCTTGGGGTTCACATTGCACGTTCCGCATCAAGAACCCCCGAAAATGTACGAACCGCGACAAACTTCCGAAATCCATTCATTTATCCGGTTGGCGTGCAGAGCGAATTTGGTTAGTATATCCAGCCTAAAATCGGTCTTCATCTAAATTTAAAATTAAACAGGCAGATTTTGCGCGTTTTGAAATTTGCAAAATATTTTTAAGTATGTCCACTAAGCAAACAATGTTGCCTCTAGCCTCATTCCTACCGAGTTGATACCGCTGAAAGTAATCGGTTGCTGGTTGGATGAGACTGCAAACATTCTTCAAGAGGACCAATTGGGCTGGCATCTCCTAAGATCGCCTACTGACATGTAGGTCCAATAATGCCCACTTGCAGCCAACTTTAGATCATAGGATTTTCTAGTATTTTGTCTTTTCTTCAATTATGTACGTTGTCTCCTTTTTGGGCACAGATAGAGCCCAGGAGATGGAAAGTGTTCAACTGCTGATCAGTTCAACACTGGGACATGGTGACAACTGTGGCTACATTTTGTAGTTCAACTGGTTCTTAACAGGCGAAAAGCAGAGACAAGGGGGGAGGGGGCGCTGCTTGCAATAGTTGCCTGTTATTAGGACTGCTGTCACAGGTCTCAGAAAGCTACGTGGTGCAAATAGATATTTACTGGGGAAGCTTTCTTTTTCTATTTTCTTCTATTTTCTTCTGTACTTTGACTTAATGACCATCCCAGTTATTCAGTGTGTCTATGTCATTTATGCAATGACAGGAAGTGCAACCGTAAGGAGTTAGCCAATAGGGTTAGTGTCACAGTCTAGTCCTACATCCCTCATAAGCAAATTGGTTTTCCCATAAAGCACCCATTGTAACATTGTTTTAGCAGCAAAGCTCTTCTCTAAGGAAAAGTGTTTGCGGTGCATTTAACACAATTAACAACAAAAGTGCAATTATACCAAGTAATGAACTTCAAGGTCTGACGGCTTAGACAGAGTGGATGCAATGAGGTCTCCCTACCACCTTAAAGACCCACCGCTTGTCAACAAATCAAGCTGGAGAGTGAAAGGTCCGCTCTTGGGTTAGGGAATTAGCAGTGACACCAAGGGAGCTGAGACGATATCCAGAAAATAATCAGTCAAACGTTCTTATGTTACAATTGGAGTCTATGTTCTCACTAAGCCATCGCTCCAATGCAAGACTTCACCACTGTTCTACCTGATCTGGAATGCGCTGCTACTGATAATCTGTATCCTCAGCAGCACCTTCTTAAAATTGATGACCAATCTTTTTGGGAAATGATAGAAGGCAGTTGATGCATTTAGACGAGGCCAGCTTCAGCCAGAGCGAATACCCAGGAATAGATTCATTCAATTCAATTCAATTCATGACATTTATAGAGCGCACAGCTACCTCGAAGGAGGCGTCCCGGCACCAGCGGATAGCTCATAAGTAAAATGAGTAAAAAGGACCAACAATCATTACACACCCATAAGAAAGGTGTAAAAGAGAAGGGTTTTAAGATTAAGTTTGAAAACCGCTTCAGAGGGACTGCAATGCAAGCTGAATGGCATTGCATTCCCCAGTTTGGAGGCCAGATAAGTGAAGGATCACCAGCCTCTGCTAGCTTTGTATATACTGGGAACTTGGAGCAGTTTGAGTCTGTTAGATCTCAGAGCTCTGGAGGGGAGGTACGGCGTAAGTGTTCTCCTCAGGTAAAGACGGCTTTTATGAGTGAAGCCATGGAGGTGACAAAGGTGATGAGAGATTGGTGAGCGTGGGAGGATCTTCAGGATAAGGAGCACAGCAGAATTCCTTGATGATTTGGAGCCGTTGGATTAAAAAAGCCGATAGGCCCAAATATAAATCAATCAATCAAGCATTTGTAGAGCGCGCTAATCACCCGTGAAAGTCTCAAGGCGCTGGGGGGGGGGGGTGCAGCTACTGCTCAAACAGCCAGGTCTTGAGACGTCTCCTGAAGGTCAGCAGGTCCTGGATCTGTCGCAGATGGGTGGGGAGGGTGTTCCATGTCTTGGCGGCGAGGTAGGAAAATGATCTGCCGCCGGTGGTCTTCCTGTGGATGCGTGGAACGGTGGCGAGGCGAGGTCAGCGGAGCAAAGCTGGCGGTTCGGGGTGTAGAAGGTGAGTCGTTTGTTGAGGTATGCTGGACTGGCGTTGTGGAGTGCTTTGTGGGCGTGGGTGAGGAGCTTGAAGGTGATCCTCTTGTTGACTGGGAGCCAGTTCAGGTCTCTCAGGTGGGCTGTGATGTGGGTGTGGCGGGGGATGTCGAGAATGAGGCGTGCGGAGGCGTTCTGTATGTGTTGTAGTCTTTTCTGGAGTTTGGCCATTGTTCCTGTGTAGAGGGCGTTGCCGTAGTCCAGTCTGCTGCTGACGAGGGCCTGGGTGACTGTCCTTCTGGTTCCGGTGGGGATCCATCTGTAGATCTTGCGGAGCATGCGGAGGGTGTTGAAGCAGGAGGGGGAGACGGCATTGTCTTGCTGGGTCATTGAGAGCGATGAGTCCAGGATGAACCCCAGGTTGCGTGCGTGGTCGGTGGGTGTCGGTGCGGCTCCCAGAGCAGCCGGCCACCAAGAGTCGTCCCAGGCGGAGGGGGTGGAGCCGAGGATGAGGACCTCTGTCTTGTCTGAGTTTAGTTTCAGGCGACTGTTCTTCATCCAGTCGGCGACGGCCTTCATTCCTTCGTGGAGGTTGGTTTTGGCAGTGGCTGGGTCCTTGGTGAGTGAGAGGATCAGCTGGGTGTCGTCGGTGTAGGAGACGATGTTGAGGTTGTGCGATCGGACGATGTTGGCGAGCGGTGCCATGTAGACGTTGAAAAGGGTTGGGCTGAGGGATGATCCTTGGGGCACGCCGCAGGTGATCTTGGTGGCTTCAGATCGAAATGGGGGGAGGCGGACCCTCTGGGTTCTGTCGGTGAGGTAGGAGGTGATCCAGTCCAGGGCTTTGTCGCGGATCCCTGCGTCGTGGAGGCATGTACGTAGGGTGTGGTGGCACACGGTGTCGAAGGCGGCCGAGAGGTCCAGGAGGATGAGGGCCGCGGTTTCGCCATTGTCCAGCAGGGTCCTGATGTCATCGGTGGCAGCGATGAGGGCGGTTTCGGTGCTGTGATTGCTGCGGAATCCGGATTGGGACGGGTCCAGGATGTTGTTCTCCTCGAGGAAGTGGGTCAGTTGCCTGTTGACGATCTTCTCGATGACTTTCGCCGGGAACGGGAGCAGGGAGATGGGCCGTACGTTCTTGAGGTCCTTTGGGTCCGCTGTGGGTTTCTTGAGTAGGACGTTGATCTTGGCGTGCTTCCGGCTTTCTGGGAAGGTGGCGGTCTCGAAGGAGCTGTTGATGATCTTCCGGAGTTGGGGTGCGATGATGCGGTTTGCTTTGTTGAAGATGTGGTGAGGGCAGGGGTTGGAAGGTGAGCCGGAGTGGATGGTGTTCATGGTTTTGATGGTGTCGTTGTTGTTGACGTGGGTCCAGGAGACCAGGAGGTTGGTGAGGCTGGGGGGTGGTGAGTCTGCGGTGTCGGTGGCTGTCGGGAGGGTCTGGGTGTTGAAGCTGTCGTGGATGTCTGCGATCTTGCGGTGAAAGAAGGTGGCTTGGGAGTTGCATAGGTTTTGTGATGGTGGGATGTCGTTGGAGCTGGAGCTGGGATTGGAGAGTTCCTTCACGATGTTGAAGAGCTCTTTGCTGTTGTGTGCGTTGTTGTCGATACGTTCCTTGAAGGAGGTCCTTTTGGTGGCTCGAATGAGTTGGTGGTGGTTGCGGCTGGCATTCATGAGGGCTGCGTGGTTGTCCGGTGTCTGTTCGTGGCTCCACTTTTTCTTGAGTCTTCGGCAAGTCCGCTTGGATTCCTGGAGGTCGGTGATGAACCAGCTGGCCTTTCTGTTGGTGCGTCTGTTGGAGGGTTTTTTGATCGGGGCGAGAGTGTTGGCGCAGTCGTCGATCCATTGTCTGAGGTTGCAGGCGGCTGTGTCGGTGTTGGTGGTGTGAGTTGGTGGGTCTCGGGCAAGGGTGGTGATGAGCTGGTTTTCGGTGACCTTGTTCCAGCTGCGGTAGGGGATCCGTTGCGGGTGGTGGTGCGTGGTGGGTTTCTTGAAGGGGAAGTGGACGCAGCGGTGGTCGGTCCAGTGGAGTTCGGTGGTGTGGCTGAAGGTGACGTGGTCGCTGGCGGAAAAGATGGGGTCGAGCGTGTGTCCGGCGGAGTGGGTGGGAGTCGTGACAAGCTGTTTGAGTCCGAGGTTGGCGAGGTTTTCGAGCAGGGCGATGGAGTTGCTGTCGTCGGCGTTCTCGAGGTGGAAATTCAGGTCTCCGAGGAGGATGTAGTCTGTGGAAGCAAGAGCGTGCGTGCTGACGATGTCGGAGATGGAGTCACTGAACTGTGGCCAGGGTCCGGGGGGTCTGTAAACGAGGGTCCCTCTGAGGGTGGTGTTGGGGTCGATGTGGATCTGGAAGTGCAGGTGTTCGGCGGCGCTGGAAGTGTCTTCGGTGCTGGTCGAAATTCTGAGGGTATTCCTGTGGATGATGGCGATTCCTCCTCCTGGTCTGTTGGTGCGGTCCCTTCGGGTGATCTTGTAGCCGTCCAGGATGGCTATGGCAATGTCGGGTGCCGAGGAGGGATTCATCCAGGTCTCCGTTAGGAAGGCGATGTCCGGGGAGACTGAGTCGAGTAGGTCCCAGAGTTCGATGGCGTGCTTGTGGACGGATCGGGTGTTGAGTAGTATGCATCTGAGATGGTTGCGTCCTGCCCTGGTGGGTGGGGCAAGATGTGCAGGTGTTCAGTGGCAGGTGAAGCTGCAGCTTCGGCAGGAGAAGGGTCCATGGGTGAGCTTCGGGGTGGCCTGGAAGCAGTTGGGTGATCGGCCGGCGTTGACTTCATGGAGGAAGTTGGCGTCATAGCGGCGTCGGGTGTTGTGGCTTTCGCGGGGGCCACGGGGTCTGGCGCTGGGCGCGGTGCAGGCGCGGACGGGCGCAGTCGGGCTTGCCTTAGGCGCGCCTTCGGCTCGCCAGTGGCGCGACCGCGCAGCGGCCGCCATTAAGCAGGGGAGGGGGGCGGGACTGGAGGTGTGGAGGCGGGAGCGGGGCAGTGACGGTAGGAAGGCTGAAGGCGGGAAGGCAAGTCAGGAGCAGGTGACAGCTGACTGTGCCCAGAAAGAAAATAAATAAAATAAACTAAGGAGCTGGGGAGCGAGTCTCCTGGCAGTCAGGGAAGGCCAGGGGGCGCTGGGAAAAAGTTGCAGTGGCGGCGGACTGCCGGCGCGAACCCGGGAAGTCCTGGCGCTGATGCAGAGAGGCGCTGCAAGTGGAGCTGCTGGGGAGAGTGTTGCCTGGACCGGAGGTCCAGGCAACTGTTGGCATTGTCTAATTTAGACGTAACCAGGGCGTGGACAACATTTTTTCGGGTGCTCACAGGAATAAGGTGCAGCATCCTTCTAAGAGATCTAAGGGTAGCAAAACAAGTAGCGGATAGGGACTTCATTTGGGCCTCAAAAGGGAGATTAGCGTCAAATTCTACCCGAAGTTTTCAGGCCATCTGTGCTGAGGGGAGCAGCATCTAGTTCAGGTGGCCACCATTGACTAGCCTCCGGGAAGGACTTGGCGCCTAAAAAGAGGATCTCAGTTTTTTCTGAGTTCAGTTTAAGGCAGCTTCCTTCCATCCATTCCACCACTGCCTTCAAGCACAGCTTGAAGGAGCTAAGGGTTGCTGGTGTGTTTTCACGGAAGGCCAGTAGGAGCTGGGTGCCATCTGCACAGGGGACAACCTGCACCGCCCAGGACTCCTCAGTTTCTCCAGTGACTCTAGGTAAATATTAAAAAGGGTAGGGCTGAGTGCCGAACATTGAGGGGCACTGCAAGTCAGAGGTTTGGGAGAAGAAGTGAAAGAAGGAATGAAGACTGCTTGGGAACAATCAGACAAAAAGATTTTAGCCAGAGGAAGCCTAATCTCTCATACCAATTCTCACGAGTCTATCAAGTAAGATGATATGGGAAACTGTATCAAAGGTAAAAGACAGATCCAGCATCAGGACCATAACTGGAGGGCTCTGATCACGCTTTTTCTTAATTAATTCTGACACCTCGATACTGTAGCGAGCATAGAATCCTGATTGGGAGTCATGCAAAGAGAGGTTAGATTCTAGGAAATATGACAACTGCTTGTTGACCCTTTTCTCTAAAAGTTGGCAACAGTAGAAAGAAGAGAAATAGGTCTATAATTTCTGAGAACCTTAGGATCACCCGGCGTGTTTTTTCAGCAGGGGGGGCAGTAGCGCATGGTTCCAACAAGCAGGAACCACACTAAATTCTAGGGAGTTATCTGACAACTTGTTGATGACGGGGTTAACCACATCATAAGCCAAATTTAAAATAGCCAGAGGGCAGGGGTCTAGAGGTGATCCCGAATTGCACCTAGCCAGTTCCAACGCTGAGTCTTCTAAGGAAATAGGGTCAAATCTCGTGAGAAGAGGCCCTGATTCAGTCAGAGCAGAGGTGCACGCATCAGTTAAAGTCAGCAGTATAAATTGTTCATGGACGTTTTTAATGTTCTTATTCATTGGATCAAGTGTGGAATTGGGTCAATATAGGATGCAGTAGGATAGAATGTAAAGTAGAGAGGGACAGGGACCACGCAAATTCTCCTCATGGAAGAATATGAGAAAGGCACGAACTGGAGCAAAGTCATTAAAAAGTCTCTGCACTTAAGCAGTCAATGAAACAAGAGGAAGCAGGCAAGAGTCGATCAGAGCAACTGTATACTAGGTTGTTTCTCAAGTCGAGGAAGTTGTCAATGCATTGCCCTTCCAGGGCTATGCATTTTATAAGCTTTTCCCTGCTCACTAGTTGGTTTGATGTGCATTGGCGTGATGCGTCTGAAAGTGGTGGGACCCCACAGCCATTGAGCCACACTGAAATGGTTCAAAAAGTCTTTCTTCAATCAACCACATTTTTCACACTTGGACATGCTTTCATTTGCAGCAACATTATGTATTTCCTTCCACAAGGATGTTACATGTGACTGACTCTCCCATAACCTTTGCATACATCAAAATCAACCATGGCAGCAAGAAGACTCCCTAAAATATCAGGTCCCAAGCCATTGTGATATTACTTTAACCCAATCCTACAGAATATCAAAAAATGTTTTTGCTAGCACACATGATGTGCTTTTTGGGGACCAATGTTGATTTTTGATATTCAGTATATAATGATCAGTCATGATGGAAAGCACCTTGTCTTCATGGTAAACAGTTCTCTTACTGGACCCACCTTCTGATACACTGATAGACAGTTATCGTTATTGGGTCTTCAAGGAAGAGTTTAAATCGCAAAACTTTCTCTTACAGACAGGAACTGCCACCAACACCATTCTGTGCACCAAAAAATAGGGGATATTTAATCAAGACAGAGGGCCTTATTTACTACAAAATGACGCCTCGCGTCAAGCCATTTTACTGCGCAGAGCAGCGTCATTTTAAAAGCACAGGGATGCGTCATAATTACAACAATATGACCCATCCCTGTGCTTTCTCCTGCACTGGCACACAATTGGCTGCCATGCGCCAACGCAGGCACCCTTGCACCATGGTGCAAGGATATCTGCGTTGCGGAGCTGATTGTTTTTGTGCAGGGAGGGACATCTTCTTGCATAAAAACAATCACAAGAGGCTTTTTCCTCTTTCTATGTGAGCTGCAGAATGCAGCATGCAGAGAAAGAGGAAAACATGAGAAATAAAAGTATTTCTCCTTGTTGCGCCTTCTTACGCCTCCCCTGGGAGGCGTTGGATTCTGACGCATTCCTAAATGTATGAAATGTTGTAAGTCTGGGGATGCGGCGGAATCCATAAGTGTTGCATGGGGACACCCACAGCATCACCCATGGCACAGCCCTTTCACGCAAAGTGATGCGTGAAAAGGGTCCATATTTACAAGGCCATGAAAAGCCACCCAGACACATGGGAGTGCTTGGGGAGAGCGAAGAGGGTACAGGCCGCAGCATTCTGGGCTCGCTGGGGCCTTTTAATCACAGACTTGTTAGAGCCGAGGAGCAGTGCATTGCAGTAGTCCAGCCTAGCCAGAACGGTAGATTGGACTATCATCTGGCAAATATGGGAATCAAAGAGTCCTAAAATGAGTTTTAGGCCCATAAAAGACCAAAACAAGTGCCTCCTACTGATTTAGCCTGGTTGTCAAAAGAAGGAATAATCCATCCAGACACCCAGGTTCTTTACAGCTGGTTTTGGCTGTGGGGGAGAGCCAAGCACAGGGGCCACCAGTGGTTACCCCATAGATGGGTATCCCTTCCTAAGAGAAGGATTTCTGATTTGGTAGAATTCAATTGAAGGCAGTTAGCCGCCATCCATTTAGAGATGGCAATAAGGTCCTCCTGGAATTTCATGGAGTCCTAGCTAGGATCATTGGAAAAGGAAAATACCAGCTGGGTGTCATCAGCATATGACACCAGGGAGATGTTACTGGCTTTTGCTACTAATGCCAGCGACCGGATGTAAATATTAAACAGCGTAGGACTCAGTGCTGATCCCTGTGGGACCCCGCAACGTAGCAGTTGTGTATGGGAGTGGAAGGGCGGCAAGATGACTTGAAAAGACCTATCAGCCAAAAAGGACGTAAACCAGGAGAGGGCCTTGCCACCAATGCCGATCTCCCTCAGCCGATGCAGCTAGATCTATTGTTAGACCGTATCAAATGCTGCACTCAGATCGAGTAGAATCAGCGCCGAGGTTCTGCCCTCATCCAAAGAGACCCGCAGCTGCTCAGTGACCGCAAGCAGAGCAGACTCCATGCTGGACCGGGGACTAAAGCTCAGTGAAACTTGACTGCCACTTAGACTGTAAATGTGTTCCTGGCACCTTCACAATAGAGGCTAGTGTCCCATTTTTCAAGTAGACCAGCCATATACCACATTTCCTTTTAAATTGCCACCCCATTTTTGGACTTTCTTAGTTCTCTGATATACTAAAAACAACAGAAGTCTACCAGCTATAAAGGTTTCTAGCAACTAAGCACATATTGAACCCTGCCAATCAGGTTTTTGTCCTGGCAATGATCCTGAGACTGCTTGGTGTCTCTTTAGGATAACGTCCTTGATCCCACACTCTCCTCATTCTTCTAAGCCTATCTGCAACCTTTGATATCATCATCCATAACATTCTCCAAGATCGATTGATCCAAATGTTCCCCTGAAATAAAGAATAATGTGTGAGGCTGTGGCATATTTCCCCAAAAATATCAGAGCGTGGAGCTGCACCAAATTCAGCAGCATTACGCTCTGACATTTCTAAAACACAAGAATTCACCGTATTCACAAGAATATGGTGCACCCCTGTGTTTCTCCTAGTGCTGGTGCAAAAAAGCTTCCTAGCACCAGCAGGGGCACCCTGCCGCCATGTTTCAAGGGTGCCTGCGCTGCAGGGGTGATTGTTTATGTGCGGGATGAAGAAAATGGCCCGATTCGGGTCACCCGGGTCACCAATGACCACCTCTTTGCCTTCTATGAAATGAAGAGTCAGTCAGACAGTAGAGAATACAAACCAATAAAAGTTTATTCAAAGTTCGCTCAGAGCGGAGCCCTATCTGCCCAGTCACTAAGAGTGCTGCAGAGAGAGTCTGACTTCAGCAAGCATAACGATACATTATGTACATTTCAGAATCAATGAAAACCCGCCCACCATGGAATTTTCCAGAGGGACGCAGCTGGACAGTAAATTTTAAACGAGTAAGTTTCGGTTCTGAGGCCGGGCACACATTATCTATCTCTCAAGGTTACTCTGCCTGTGCCCGTCACTAGACAAGTGGGAGAAGGCTTACATCTCAGAAGAAAGGTATGCGCTAATAAGAGCAATGCATTCATTAGTGTGGCAAAACCCAACTGCGAAGAAACATAACCTAGAGAAGGCCGTTTCTCAGAAATAGAGAAGAATTTGTTTCAATCGTGATACAAAATGGGGCACGTACACAAAATGGCACAGTGAATGCTAACTTACGTAAAAGCAATGCAAAAGCATAATTTTTATTCTAACAGACCCTCCTTTTAGCATGAGCTAAGCAATATATATATGATAACAAAAGACAAATCATTCAATAAAACATGGTAAATTAATTTAGGAGCATTCCATATCCTCAACCTCAGGGAGAGAAAGAGTTAGGAGGGAAGAAGTCTCAAAAATACCCTCATCGATCTGCATCAGATCGCTCACTTCTTTTTGGATCATAATTGTCGCATTGGTATCATGGATTGATATTTTCTTGGGAGCGAGAAGAGTTGTGCAGTAAGAGCGACATAAGGGGAGACACTGCACCAAAACACAGCAAGCAATCAAAATCACAATAAAATAGATCACCCTTCAAGGATCCAACAC
This sequence comes from Calotriton arnoldi, assembly GCA_963921515.1. Lineage (NCBI taxonomy): Eukaryota > Metazoa > Chordata > Amphibia > Caudata > Salamandridae > Calotriton > Calotriton arnoldi. Next base: position 26,580 of record CAWUFW010014867.1, read on the forward strand.
TATCCACCAAAGAGGGACCAACTCCAATTTCCGCTCTCTAGTCCTTTAACATTTTCCAAAATATCTAAAATGTGTTGGGTAATATTCTTTTCTATATTAGTGATCCCGACTACACACTGGTCTCCTACTACTGCGCACACACCACCGCTCTTAGTTAGGATGAAATCAACTGCATATCAGGTTTGCTCAGAATATATTCGCATACTTTCCAATTGGGTGGTGATGTCACGCAAAGCTGCTAATGTGGAATTAGACAGTATCTGTAGCTTGCATCCAAAATATTCCCTAGCCCTTTCACCCCTAGCCATAGCGGGACAATTAAATGTAATAATGGAGGAAAGAATATACCAAAAGGTGATACCATTGCTATAGTTATTGACTTTCAGGTCTGTCCCCCCTTCGCAAAATTCCTTTGTCAGTGTTCTTTTCATCCATCTGACTTTAGGCTTCGCATGTTTGCAGGGCACACCTAAAGGCAACACCATCCCAAGGGCCACATCATCTGTACCATTATGCATGTTCGAATAGGACCCATTAGACAGGAAGAAAAACCCGGGGTGTGCATAAATGGGCCTATCATAATCTACAGCAGCATACCTAGAACTTCACCCAAAAGTACGAAGGTCCTTTGGATCTACCATAGAGTACATACCTGTTAGAAATGGGGGGCTGTAGTTGGCAGAGGTATGTACCTTTGTCCAAATAGGGACCCTTGCTTCTAGTCAGGGTGAGGGTGATAAACACTTTCGATAATCCCTGCTCACCCCCTTGGTAGCTTGGCACGAGCAGACAGGCTTATCCCAAAGGCAATGTGTAAAGTATTTATACCAACACTCACAGTAACACAGTGAAAACACCACAAATGGACACCACACCAGTTTAGAAAAATAAAATATCTTTATCCAAACTAAACAAGAACAAAACGACAGAAATCCAACATACACAGTTAAAAAATATGACTTTCAAAAGTTTTCAAGAACTTGTACCATAGAAAACTATGGATGCGTGACTTTTCACCAAAGTACCTGTAGTTGCGTCAAAGTTCCAAAAGCCAAACAGCCGCAAAGTCGGAAAACAAAGAGATGCGACACTCCTGAGACCTTGGGGAGGCAATGCGACAGTCCCGCTGCACGCAGAGGAAGGGTTGGGTCGAATCCGATCTGTATGGGGAGTGCTGCGTCGATTCTTCGTGACGGTTCCGGTCCGCAGGTGATGCGTCGGACGAACTTGCCGCACAGGTACGATGCGGGTAAATCTGGGATGCTTCGGCGATCGATGCGGCGGCGTCGAGCGGCGCTGCGTCGGTCCTCTTCAGCCGCGATCCCTCGATGCGTCGGTTTCTGTAGTTCTTTGAGTTTCTTCTTGCTTCCAGCTCCCAAACAGCAGCAACAACCTCAAGAGGCCCAAAACTGACACAGGCACCTCTTGGCAGGTCAGAACTCACAGCAGCAGAGTTCAGGGGATCCGGGGGTTAAGTCTTTGTGTCCCTGAGACTTCAGAACAGGAGGCCAGCTCACTTCAGGCCCTTGGAGATCTCCTTCAAGCAGGGGACACAGCACACAGCAAAGTCCTTCTCCTTTCCTTGGCAGAAACAGCAACTGCAGGCCAACCCCAGACACACAGCAAGGGCAGTACTTCTCCTCAGTCTCTCCAACTCCTCTCCTTGGCAAAGGTTCCTCTTGAATTCCAGGAATGATCTAAATTTCAGGGGTTTTAGCTCTAATATTTATACCCCAAAATGTCTTTATTCTCTTTGTGCAAGGGGCTCTGAGCCCAGTTCAAACCAGTTCTGGGGGCACTCTGCAAGTGCACAACAACATCCATTGTCAGTGTGAGCCTTGGCTCCAGACACACCACAGGGGGGCTGTTAGAAATGGGATTTTTGGTAGGCTAGGGCATGTGCCAAAGCCAGGCAGAAACCACCACTCTAGTCAGGATAAGGGAGTTACACTCCTTAAATAACCCCTGCTCACCCCCCTGGTAGCTTGGCATGAGCAGTCAGGCTTATCTTGGAGGCAGTGTGTAAAGCATTTGCACATAACCAACAGTAATACAGTGTAAACACTACAAAAGCACACCACACCAGTTTAGAAAAATATCCAATATTTTTATATACTTAAGACAAGACCAAAAACGATAAAAATCCACAATACAGTACTTAGAAATCTTCAGTTATCAAAATAACCTTGAAAAACAGTTCCTTGATGTCGATAGCTCCGTCCGGGGCTATCACGGCGTCGTGAGCAAACAAATCCAAACAGTTCTGGCTGACCGCGGCGTCGTGGGCCAGCTACGGTGTCGGGAAGACCCGCAAACAGTACCTTTTTAGAAATGCAGGGGGTCGGCGACCTCTTGTTGAGCTTCCGAAAGCACGGTGTCCGCAGGTGTCGGTTCCGGAGGTCGGTGCAGGAGTCGTTGGGGCCCTCGAAGTCACACGCGTTGCAGATCGAACTCCTCTCTGTTGAAGTGAGGAGCGCTGGCGTCGGCAGGCGTCGGGTGCTGCGCTGCGAAGTGCAGCGGTGCGGCCTGCAGTGCCCTCAGGTCACGGTGCGAGCAGTGGCTCGGTGGCGGCGTCAGATGGCATCGTCGGTGAGACCAGGGTCACGGTGCGAAGTGAATGCGGTGCTGTCGCGGTGCTGGCAGGTCGCGGTGCAAGCAGCGGCGCCGTCGTTGCTGAAGCGCTGTTGTCGGCTTACGAACTGGAGTCGATGGCGCCGGCGTTGGTAGGCCTAGGCTGCGGTGCGGGATGAGGGCGGTGCGTCGTGTAACTTTACGAGCGGTGCCCTCGAACCATGGTGCAAGCAGCTGCGTTGATTTCGGCACGGAGCGGCGTCGTCTGGGATACCAAGGCATCATCGTGAAGCGAGGCGGAGCGGAGTGCGGTGCCCACAGGTCGCGGTGCGAGCAGGGGCTCGATGGCGGCGTCAGCAGGCATCGTCGGTGAGACCAGGGTCGCGTTGCGGCGTTGCGGCGTTGCGGCGGTGCCCTCTGCAGTGCCGTCAGGACACGGAGTCGGCAGCAGCGTCGTCAACGTCGTCGTGTTGCTTTTTCTTCTGTTGCAGCACAAAACACACAGTCCCCAGTGCTGAAGGCAGAAGAGCTTGAAGTCTTTGCTGTTCCTGAGACTTCTTGAACAGGGGGCAAGCTCTACCTCAAGCCCTTGGAGAAACTCACAAAAGTAGATTGCAGAAAGTTCAGTCCAGTCCTTTCACTGCCCAAGACAGAAGCAGCCACTGCAGGCCAACACAGCAAAGCACACAGCAAAGTGGTAGTTCCTCCTCACAGCTTCTCCAGCTCTTCTTCTTGGCAGTCTTCTTGATCCAAAAGAGTTCTAAAGTTCAGGGGTCTGGGCCCCAATATTTATATCCCAAAATCCTTTGATCTCTTAGGCAGAGAGTGTCTGTGCCCAGCCAGAACCAGTTCTGCCTTCTCTGGTGTGACTTCCTGGCAGGAGGTGGAGACGGCATTGTCAGAGGCAGACCAGGCCCTTTGAGGTGCAAGGAAATCTCCTCCCCCTTCCCCAATTGCAGCCCAGGTCTATTCAGCCCTTTCCTGACCCACCTAGACTATCTGGAGCCACTCCTGCTCCCCAGGGTTCTGTCATCCACAACCCAGACAGGCAATCCACATTCCAGCAGAGGCACACGGGATGACTGAGCAAGAAAATACCTACTTTCTGAAAGTGGTATTTTCAAACACAGAATGTAAAAATCACCTTCACTAAAAGATGCATCTTTAGATTCTGAGTTCAGGCATACTAAACTTTATTTTCCTACCTAGTTCCCAGGGCCAGTTATGTTTATAAGATGTTATAAACAAACTTCCCATTCTGTCCTATGGGGAACAGGTAGCCTTGCAATAGTGAAAAACGAAATTGGCAGAAATTCACTATCAGGACATGCCACACACACCAGGGCATGTCCTACCTTTCACATACACTGCACCCTGCCCACAGGGGTACCTTGGGCCTACCTTAGGGGTGGCTGACATGTAAGAAAAGAGAAGGTTAGGGACTGGCAAGTGTGTGCACTGGCCAAGTCGACATGGCAGTTACAAACTGCGCGCAGACTCTGCAATGGCAGGTCTGAGTTACCTTTTCAGGGCTACTCACGTGGGTGGCACAATCAGTGCTGCAGGCCCACTAGTAGCATTTGATTTACAGGCCCTGGCACACTCAGTGCACTTTACTAGGGACTAACAAATAAATCAAATATCCAATCATGGAAACACCAATCCATAACACAATTTACAGAGAACATATGCACTTTAGCGCTGATTAGCAGTGGTAAAGTGCCCAGAGTCCTAAAACCAACACAAACAGGTCAGGGAAAAATAGGAAGAAGAAGCAAAAAGTTTGGGGATAACCCTGCAAAAAGGGCCATTTCCAACACAACCCCCTTCCAGCCTAAAGCCAGGGTAGACCAATCCATACCTTGATGGACTTCCCTGCTTGGGGCGATAGAACATGGGACCTGGCACGCAGCAGCAGGGGCTTCTTCCCATTCTACGCCTTCCTGATCCTAGTTGGATCCCTCTATCCATACTCTCAGGGCCCACTAAGCTGACCCATGGGGAACCCTTCTCCTCACCTGTGGACCCCATCTGCGCAGCACCTAAACTTACTTTGCTCACAGATGTGTCCCAACAGACACAATGGTGTGGCCCAGTCCACCCCAGGGGTGTGACTCCTGTCCCCCTCCCAGGGGCAGCTCTGTCCACCAGGACAGCCAGCCACAGTGGCCACTGACAGTTGTCAGTGATGAGAGCCCGGCCTTATGCCTTTCAGGCCACTCCAACCACTGTGGCATCAGAGAGTGGGGGTGGTAGCCCCAGGTGCCTGGCACCCTTTCTCCACTCTCCCCCCTGCCAAGTCAGGTATGGCAGCCTGACACTGGCCCACCAGCCCAGGGTCTGTACCCTGCGGCTGGACAGGAGACTGGGGTGGGCTCTCCCACACCCTCTCCTTCTCCCTGGGGGTCTGTACCCTTCCACCTGGAGTGGTACCCCCTTCCAGAGATGTCAGGGCACCTGTGGTAGGTGTCCTGCACAATTCGCCCACCAGTTCAGGGGTGCTATCCTGCAACTGGTACACCAGCCCAGGGTCTGTCCCCTGGGGCTGAACCAGGGACTGGGATGGGCTCTCCCACACCCGGTCCTCCCCCCTGGGGCTCTGTACCCTCCCACCTGGAGCAGCACCCCCAGAAGACAAACTGGTAGGGGCACTGTTTGCAGTCGCCCCTTCCCCCAGGTCAGGGGGGACACCCTGAACCTGGTCCGCCAACCCAGGGTCTGTACCATCAGGCTGACCAGAGGTCTCGGGCGAGGCTCTCCTCCCCTCACCTCTCCTCCCCTCACCTCTCCTTCTGGGGTCCTGCACTCTCCTCCCAGGAGAAGCACCCCCAGAACCAAAAACTGTCAGGACGCTGGAACCGGACCTCCCAAACAATTCTCCCACCAGTTCAGGACCTCTCTCCAGCAACTGGTCTCCCAACCTAGGGTCTAAACCCTCAGGTTGCACCGGGGTCAGAGGCGAGGACTCCCTCCCTCTGAACCCCCTTCCAGAGTTCTGCACCCTCCCACCTGGAGTGGTACCCCTAGAAGACAAACCAGTCAGGACACTGATTACAGTCGTCCTTCCCTCCAGGTCAGGCAGGACCTGAGCCTGGCCTCCCACCCCAGGGACTAAACCTATGGCTGAGCACCTGCCCGGCGCACCAGGACTTCCTTGGGAGCACGCATGCCCCCCCTGAGGGTAACACATGACTCATGTGTTGTGTGACAGTCTGCCTGGCGCAGATCTCCCGACCCCTGTTCATCTGACAGTGCGCGAAGATCCCCCAGGACAGAAGTGGTGTCACCATGGTCACTCCTAGGAGGCACAGCCCTTCTGGCTGGCCCCTGACCCACTGGTTTTTCCCACTGGGGAACGCATCCCCCTCTCACCCCTCAATCTGGACTTCTGCACCCTCCACTTAGGAGCGGCACCGCCAGACACCAGAACCGCTGGAGCTCTGTTTACAGATACTCCACGTTCTCCTGACACTAGGAGATCCCCCTCAATGGACAGCCTACCAGTACAGCCTAGGCTCCTCACCTGGTGTTCCCTCCTGGAACCACCCAAGCTCTGGGACTGGGTTTCGGGCACCTTGGGCCGCAGCCCATTCCCACTCCTTCTCCGCGGAGATAGGACGTGAGTCCCTACACCCTTCCCACGACACCGGGACCTATCTGGGCTACCACAAACCTTTCCCACCACCCTTGGTTGGGAAGTACCTAAGCCCCTTCCTTCCGGGTCTCCCCCAGATTCTTTTCCAGACCCTCAGGAATCCACCAAAAGGTCTGCCTCCCGTGCAAGCTCCCTGGGGTCAGAGAACTCACACTCCAGTGGGTGTTGGCATAGCTCTGGAAAACAGGTACTTAAAATATGCTCTCCAACAATTGAATCACACAGCCCCACACAGGTGTTAACCAAACTACCCTTCACCCAATCATCCAGTGCCTCAGAAAAGTACCCCACATAATTCTCACAAGACTGGTGAGACAGTGTCTGACTGTTGCTGTCTCTTAACCCATACTCTTCTGGCTGGTCTCCATACTCACTTACTAGGGCTTCTATCATGGGGGATCCCCTCTCCCTGCACCTCTCATCTAGAGTCAGTAGAGTGTCCCTCCCACTACCAGGAAAATGATCCCCTGTGCTAGTTCCCCAATCCACCTCAGGGACACTGTGCACCACTGGAGTAACCTCACAATCCTGAACCCCCTGGTGTATGTCAACTCCCTCCTTGAAGCAGGGCCCCAAATCTGTGTGTGTGTGTACCTCATCGTTAGTACTGGACCTAACTCTTTTGCTGCCACCATCTGGGCTGGGCCTAGCCCTACTGGCTTCCCAGTCCAGCTCTCTCATTTTAAACTCATGGTCTAACATCATCTTCCTTTCCTCCATGGCTATTCTTTTGTCTTCCCTCTCACTTTCCATCCTGAGTTTCTCCAACTCGAACTTCCTCGCTTCCCGCCTGTACTCCAGCTCCTCTGGGGACAGGCCACTGCTGCCTGGCCTGGAGGGTTCTCCCCCTCTCAAAAGCGCATCCACCCTTGGAATAGGCTCCTCCGCCTTTCCACTGAGATCACCAGACTGCTCGCTGGCATGTCTGGCTGCTACCCAGGCCCTCAGCGCCTTTTGTAGCTCCTCCTTCCTAGTGAGGCCTCTGACTTGGACTTTTAGGTTTTTGCAAATTGATTTCAATTCCCTAACATTGTAGGATTCCAACCTATTCTCCTCAAAGTCAATTTCCAGGGATGCAACAGATGATGCTCTTGATTCAGGCATGATGAAGTAGCAAGTTCAAACTGGCAAGATCAAAAATAGGCCAAAAAGAAAAAGAACCAGTATGTGGCACGTAATGGTCTGCGATATGGTAGTAGTGCACACCAATAACTGTAAGTCAAGTGCAAACGCAAGTCCTATCCTCACCACTGACAACCAATATTAGAAATGGGATTTTTGGTAGGCTAGGGCATGTGCCAAAGCCAGGCAGAAACCACCACTCTAGTCAGGATAAGGGAGTTACACTCCTAAAATAACCCCTGCTCACCCCCCTGGTAGCTTGGCATCAGCAGTCAGGCTTATCTTAGAGGCAGTGTGTAAAGCATTTGCACATAACCAACAGTAATACAGTGTAAGCACTACAAAAGGACACCACACCAGTTTAGAAAAATATCCAATATTTTTATATACTTAAGACAAGACCAAAAACAATAAAATTCCACCATACAGTACTTAGAAATCTTCAGTTATCAAAATAACCTTGAAAAATAGTTCCTTGATGTCGATAGTTCCGTCCGGGGCAATCACGGCGTTGTGAGCAAACAATTCCAAACAGTTCTGGCTGACCGCGGCGTCGCGGGTCAGCTACGGTGTCGGGAAGACCCGCAAACAGTACCTTTTTAGAAATGCAGGGCGTCGGCGACCTCTTGTTGAGCTTCCGAAAGCACAGCATCCGCAGGCGTCAGTTCCGGAGGTCGGTGGAGGAGTCGTCGGGGCCCTCGAAGTCATACGCGTTGCAGATCGAACTCCTCTCTGTTGAAGTCAGGAGCGCTGGCGTCGGCAGGCGTCGGGTGCTGCGGTGCGAAGTGCAGCGGTGCGGCGTGCGGTGCCCTCAGGTCGTGGTGCGAGCAGCGGCTCGGTGGCGGCGTCAGATGGCGTCATCGGTGAGACCAGGGTCGCGGTGCAAAGTGAATGCGGTGCTCGTCGCGGTGCTGGCAGGTCGCGTGCAAGCAGCGGCGTCATCATTGCTGAAGCGCTGTCATCGGCTGACGAACTGGAGTCGATGGCGCCGGCATCGGTAGGCCAAGGCTGCAGTGCGGGATGAGGGCGGTGCGCCATGTAACTTTACGAGCGGTGCCCTCGAACCACGGTGCAAGCAGCGGCATATATTTTGGCATGGAGCGGCGTCGTCTGGATACCAAGGCATCGTCGCGAGGCTGTGCGGAGTGCGGTGCCCACAGGTCGCGGTGCGAGCAGCGGCTCGGTGGCGGCATCAGCAGGCGTCGTCGGTGAGACCAGGGTCACGGTGCGGCGTTGCGGCGGTGCCCTCTGCAGTGCCGTCAGGACACGGAGTCGGCACCAGCGGTGTCAACGTCGTCGGGTTGCTTTTTCTTCTGTTGCAGCACAAAACACACAGACCCAAGTGCTGAGGGCAGAAGAGCTTGAAGTCTTTGCTGTTCCTGAGACTTCTTGAACAGGGGGCAAGCTCTACCTCAAGCCCTTGGAGAAACTCACAAAAGTATATTGCAGAAAGTTCAGTCCAGTCTTTCACTGCCCAAGACAGAAGCAGCCACTGCAGGCCAACACAGCAAAGCACACGGCAATGTGGTAGTTCCTCCTCACAGCTTCTCCAGCTCTTCTTCTTGGCAGTCTTCTTGGTCCAAAAGAGTTCTAAAGTTCAGGGGTCTGGGCCCCAATATTTATATCCCAAAATCCTTTGATCTCTTATGCAGAGAGTGTCTGTGCCCAGCCAGAACCAGTTCTGCCTTCTCTGGTGTGACTTCCTGGCAGGAGGTGGAGACAGCATTGTCAGAGGCAGACCAGGCCCTGTGAGGTACAAGGAAATCTCCTCCCCCTTCCCCAATTGCAGCCCAGGTCTATTCAGCCCTTTTCTGACCCACCTAGACTATCTGGAGCCACTCCTGTTCCCCAGCCTTCTGTCATCCAAAACCCAGACAGGCAATCCACATTCCAGCAGAGGCACACGGGATGACTGAGCAAGAAAATACCTACTTTCTGAAAGTGGTATTTTCAAACACAGAATGTAAAAATCACCTTCACTAAAAGATGCATCTTTAGATTCTGAGTTCAGGCATACTAAACTTTGTTTTCCTACCTAGTTCCCAGGGCCAGTTATGTTTATAAGATGTTATAAACAAACTTCCCATTCTGTCCTATGGGGAACAGGTAGCCTTGCAACAGTGAAAATCGAAATTGGCAGTAATTCACTATCAGGACATGCCACACACACTAGGGCATGTCCTACCTTTCACATACACTGCACCCTGCCCACAGGGGTACCTTGGGCCTACCTTAGGGGTGGCTGGCATGTAAGAAAAGGGAAGGTTAGGGACTGGCAAGCGTGTGCCCTGGCCAAGTCAACATGGCAGTTACAAACTGCGCGCAGACTCTGCAATGGCAGGTCTGAGTTACCTTTTCAGGGCTACTCACGTGGGTGGCACAATCAGTGCTGCAGGCCCACTAGTAGCATTTGATTTACAGGCCCTGGCACACTCAGTGCACTTTACTAGGGACTAACAAATAAATCAAATATCCAATCATGGAAACACCAATCCATAACACAATTTACAGAGAGCATATGCACTTTAGCGCTGATTAGCAGTGGTAAAGTGCCCAGAGTCCTAAAACCAACACAAACAGGTCAGGGAAAAATAGGAGGAAGAAGCAAAAAGTTTGGGGATAACCCTGCAAAAAGGGCCATTTCCAACAGGGGCGGAGCCAGCATTGTGGGAGGCAGGCACAGCCCTATTCAGGTACAAGTGCTACTCCTCTCACCACTCCAAATGCAGATCAGGCATATTCAGCCTAGTGCTGACTCATCCAGACTCCTTGAGCCACTGCACCTCCCCAGCCCCTGTCACTCCAAAGTCAGACAGTCAATCCACAAACAAGCAGAGGCACACAGGATGGTTGAACAAGAAAAATAGCCACTTTCTAAAAGTGGTATTTTCAAACACACAATTTAAAAACCATCTTTACTAAAAGATGTGTTATTAAATCCTGAGTTCAAGGATACCAAACTCCATCATTCCATCTTATCCCTATGGAAAGATATGCTTGTAAAATGTTACAAAGCATTCCCCATTCTGTCCTATGGGGCAAGATAGCCTTTCAATAGTGAAAAACAAATTTGGCAGTATTTCACTATCAGGACATGCTACACACACCAGTACATGTCCTACCTTTCCCATACACTGCACCCTGCCCAGGGGGGTACCTTGGTCCTACCATAGGGGTGCCCTATATGTAAGAAAAGGGAAGGTTAGGGCCTGGCAAGTGGGTGCACTTGCCAAGTCAACATGGCAGTTAACAAACTGCGCACAGGCACCGTGGTGGCAGGCTTGAGACATCTTTTCAGGGCTACTTATGTGGGTGGCACAATCAGTGCTGCAGGCCCACTAGTAGCATTTGATTTATACGCCCTGGCATACTCAGTGCACTTTACTAGGGACCTACTGGTAAATCAAATACGCTGATCATGGATAACCAATCACAATACAATTTACATAGAGAGCATTATGCACTTTAGCACTGATCAGCAGTTGTAAAGTGCCCAGAGTTCCATAGCCAACAAACACAGGTCAGGAAAAAATAGGAGGAAGAAGCATAAAGTTTGGGAATAACCCTGCAAAAAGGGCCGTTTCCAACAGTACCCTTACGTAGGATTATCCCTGAGCAGTTTGCATACAAAATGAGGTCAGTATAATTAACGATTGGGCAACATGCAGGGTAATAACCAGCCTCTCGGGGAACTGTCAATTCTTTGTACTGCCAATCCACCAGTGTGACATTCTGCCTCTCCATATAGAAATTATCACAATAAGTGTTGTTGTTACATCCTAGATAGCGTGTGCCTCGAGGCTTTCGATGATACAGTCATGGGCCTGGATAACCGAATCCAAATACTCCTTGTACCTCTACGAAACCAGGGGGCCGAGTATAAGTGTAATTAACAAGTGATAATGGATATGCGGTCCATAAGCTAGTAACAGACTCAGTAGGATAGCAAGCAGTACCTTCTCCAAAAAACCTTTTATGTGTGTCTAGAAACACATTACTTGGGGCTGCCCTTTTTGTACAGACTTGAGAAACAACCTGGGGGCATATTAGCAAGGAAGTGGCGATGAGAGGCGTTAGCCTCCTTGGCTTAACGCCTCTCATCGCCACTTCGGAAACGCTAGGCTGCACCATATTACCAATGATATGGTGCAGCCTGGCGTTTCCCCCTGCGATGGCGCTAAGTCTCACGACTTAACGCCAACGCAGGCACCCTTGCACCAGAGTGCAAGGGTGTCTGCGAGCAGGAGGTTTGTTTATGTACAGGAAGGTGTCCCTTCTTGTACATAAACAAACCTGTTTTTAAAAATGCCATTTTGGAATTTACATGTGTGCTGCTTCATGCAGCACACATGTAAGTTACAAAATGGCATTTTTAAAAACAGGTTTGTTTATGTACAGGAAGGGACACCTTCCTGTACATAAACAAACCTTGGCATTTTGCTTTTTCCATGTGTGCTGCACAAGGCAGCACACATGGAAAAAGCAAAAACGAGGAGAAATGAAGCATTTCTCCTCCTTTCGCCTCCTTAAGACCAGGATTTTCCTGGTCTTAATTTCGGCGCTGCCACCTATTATCGCCTCTCTTGATAATTGGTGGCAGCGTCGAAGTGAATGGGTGTTGCGGTGTAACGCCCACCGCAACACCCACTGCACGCCCCTTTCACGCTAATTTTAGCGTGAAAGGGGCCCTAGTACCAAGGCAGCATTAAGCCACTTAACGTAGCTTTTAGCCACGTTATGTGGTTTAACGCTGCCTTGGTAATAGGGCGCTGACCCTATCGCCACCACAACGTCACAAAAAGTGACGTTGTGGTGGCGATAGGGGTTTGATAATATGCCCCCTGGTGTTTAGTACATGACGATGCATTCTGATTACATTCCAAAACCCAGGTCACCACGCCCAGAACCAACAGCAACAATAACACAAGAACAGCACATAGCTGTTTTTGTCTGGTCAACCAAAATTCACGTGTATGAACAAGAGGAATTACTGGCTGCTCCTCGTCGGCAACAATTCTGCCAAAGGGGTGCATAGCGAATGATAAAGCAAAGGGGCAAATCTCCGTCAAGAAAAGTATACAAGTTCCCAGTGTCCGTCAGAGCCTCACTGGTACAGGGTCCTATTGTCCATCAAACGTTGGTGCTTTTGAGCACCGGGGGTGGAGCTTGCTCTGTCCTAAGCTCTTGATGTATCCCACGCCGATCTGGATAATGTACCCCAAGGTACGTGTAATTTCACAGAATTTTGCGTAATTATGCTGAAAGCAAATTATAAAATTTTTGCACACCCCTTGTAAATATGGCACTGCACAATTATTTGGCATTCCGGCAACGTAATGGTGCCAATTTCTTTCCAGTGTTTCGTTGGCCGAATCCTGGGAAATCTGGACCATAGTGTCCAGACCTCCCACGTCCAATGAGCACAAAGTTCTAGTCTTTACCAAAATGGCCAATTTGGGTCTAACATGAAAAAAAGGCTATATTAACCACAGGTTCTGTCTAATTATTTCTATTTCTTGCCCCAAAATGCCCTTTTTTCTCAAGAATACTCATGCCACTAAGGGGCATATTTACAAGGGCATAGCGCCACCGGAGTATCACTTTTACCGACGCTCCGGTGGCGCTATGCTCTGCTCCATATTTACAAAGTGGAACTAAGTCACTTTGAGTGGCTTAACGCTGCCTGGTAAAAACGGCCCCTTTTCACACATCACTTTGTGTGAAAGGGGTGTGCAATGGGTGTTGCTGTGGGCGTGTCCATGCAACACCCATTGCATTTTGACGCTCCACCAGATTTACAACTATCAGTAAACCAGAGGCAGCTCCAAAAACTAATGCCAGTTAAAAGCAGGCATTAGAGTGGTGCAACGAGGAGAAATACTTTTATTTCTCCTCATCTGCATTCTACAGCCCGCATAGAAAAGGGAAAATGCCATCAATGTTTGTTTTTGTCCACGGAGGTGTCTCTTCCTGCACAAAAACAATCATTAATTAATAGCGATTTGCTACTTCTATGTGTGCTGTAGCATGCAGCACACATAGAAGTAGCAAATCACCATTATTGATTGTTTATGGGCAGGGGAGAGGAGTTGGCCTAACGGCTAGGGCGGTTGACCTCCAATCTGGGGAACTGGGTTCGAGTCTCGGCATTGACGCTGAACATCCTGTGATTCTGGGCAAATCACTTAATCTCCCCGTGCCTAACAAAAAAAATTTAAAAAATGAATGTGTCCTCATGTAATGCAACTGGTGCTATGTAAAGCGCTCTGATACCCAATTCGGGTCAAGTTCGCGCTATATAAAACTCCGTAAAAAAGAAAGAAATCCCTGTGTTTTTTAAATGAAGCAGTGCAGCGCTGCAAAATTGCTTGAGCACCACGCTGCCCCATTTCCTAGTAAATATACTCCTAAATGTGTAAGAGGTTGTTTCAAGTTCATTAAGAGTAGGCTCCCGACTTTTTCACAGCACAAAGAAGCACTCCCGCCCACACATTAAACCTTCACTCAACACGGCATGGCAGGGTTGAGGGTTTCAGCAAGTGAAATGCTGCTATCTGGGACAAGATTTTATTCTATTGGGAATTATAAGCAGCAGGGTGCTACTGGCTTGCGAGGTCTGTCCATTATTTAACAGAGGCAATTTTGATACTTAGTAGTTCTATTCCTCAGCTGGATTGCTTTGTAAATGTTAAAATGCCCATTTTGTAATAGTGAACTAGAAGGCAGTAGCCTTTCTACTGTATTTCATTGTGTTCTAGTTTGGAAACATAAGTGTTAGATTCTGATAAAATTGATTTTCTGATGCTATTATTTAAAGGTATTTGGGGGCATATTATCAACGGCCAGCGATAATTATCGCTGGCCGTGATTAGCGACGTATTCCCTAATGCAGGCTATCTCTGGAATTTATCGCCCTGGTAGCGCGTTATTAACAACGCGTTTCTCCAGGGCGATAAAAATTCCAGAGATAGCGAAGATTATCGCCGTTTGCAGGGAACATCGCTGGTTTTCCAGCGATGTTCCCAGCAAAACGGCGATAACTTTGGTGATACGACCCTGTGGTCGTATCAGCACAATCCACCTCCTATGTCTAACATAGGTAAGTCAGGATTGCAGCAGACATTAGATTTTGGCAAAAATGGCCGTTTTCGCCAAAATTTAACGTCTGCTATAATCCTGTGGGCTGCCTTGTAAATATCGCGATGTGAACATCGGCGATATTTGCAACGTAGCCCATCCGGGGTACGCCCAGTAACGCCCACTTTGCATCTCATTAGAGATGCAAAGATGGGCGTTGGGGGAAGGGGCGATAATGCAAGGATTCACGCGATAGCGTGACCTTGCTGATTAGGCAATAAGATTATCGCCGCTTTTCGTCCGAGAACGGACGCTAAAGCGGCGATAATTGTTTATCGCCTCGTTGATAATATGCCCCTTGTTTTCTTCGTACACAACGTGAAAAGAGTAAAGAAAAACCAGATGAAACAAAGTGGAAAAAAGCTAAACAACATTCCTGCAAAAATTCTAAAATTATCAGTGGTTACCCAAATCCACACCAGTTGGAAGAAAAGAGAGATTGGGTTTGCTCGAAATCGAATATTTCCACTTATCTGCTCTAATGTAGCCCCATAATGTTTTCCCTTCCTAGTCCCTCATTACAAGAGACCCAATAATTCCTACGGGCTGGTACCGAGTTCCTGGCCCCGTCAACATTGTACATTTTGTGGGAATACTGCAGCTCTATGGTGTTCCGCCCTGGAGATTTCACCTGCTATACAGAGGCTAAATGTCAGTCGGAATCACGGGGAGAAACATGCAGAAATCGGCATGGTAAATCAGATTTATCATGCTATTTGCACAAAAAGTTTAAATCCTGTTATTTGTCTGCCCCCAGAATTACAAGCAAACCTGAATGGTAAATCTGTGCCTGGAAAATGGCTGAAATTATCAATAAATCAATCAGGAGTTTTTATAGCGCGGCTACTCACCCGTGAGGGCCTTAAGGGACTCAGGTTGGGGGGGGGAGGGGGCTCTGATCCGTCTGGGTGTGGAGGTTCAGTCGAAGAGCCAGGTCTTGAAGTCCTTCCTGATTTGAGTCAAGGATGCAGATTGCCTGTGGTGGAGGGGCAGGGTGTTCCAGGTCTTGGCGGAGAGGTAGGAGAAGGATCTTCCTCTGGTTCTGGTCCTGTGGATCCTTGGGACGGAGGCCAGAGCGAGTTGGGCAGAACGGAGTTGTCTCGCGGGTGAGGGGAATGTGAGTCGGTGGTTCAGATATTCTGGTCCTGCGTCGTGGAGAGCTTTGTAGGCATGTGTGAGGAGCTTGAAGGTGATTCTCTTGTTTATTGGGAGACAGTGGAGTTGTCAGAGGTGTTGTGTTATGTGGCTGCGGTGTGGTATGTTGAGGACCAGCCCGGCTGCGGCATTCTGGACGTTCTGTAGTTTCCTGAGCTGTTTTTGGGTGACACTGGCGCAGAGTGCATTGCCGTAGTCAAGTCTGCTGGTGATGAATGCATGGGTGACTGTCTTTCTGGATTCTGTGGGGATCCATCTGAATGTCTTTCGAAGCGGGCAGAGTGTGTGGAAGCAGGATGAGGATGCTGCGTTGATTTGTCAGTTCATTGTGAGCGATTAGTCCAGTATGTTGCAGAGGTTCTGTGCGTGGTCCGTTGGGGTGGGAGGGGTTCCTAGTGAGGTGGGCCCCAGGAGTCGTCCCAGGCTGAGGGGGCAGGGTCCCAGGATGAGTACTTTGGTCTTGTCTGAGTTGAGCTTGAGGCAGCTGTCTTTCATCCAGGTAGCCACAGCCTTCATTCCGCTGTGAAAGTTGATTATGGCAGCTGAGGGTTCGTTGGTGAGGATCAGCTGGGTGTCATCGGCGTAGGAGACAATGTTGACTCTGTGGCTTCTGATGATGGCTGTGATGGGGGCCATGTAGACGTTGAAGAGGGAGGGGCTCAGGGAGGAGCCCTGGGGCACTCCGCAACTGATTTCTGTAGGTTCTGAGAGGAACGGGTGTAGTCTGACTTGCTGTGTTCATCCAGTAAGGAAGGGGTGGATCCAGTCCAGTGCCTTGTCGTGGATGCCGGCGTCGTGGAATCTCATGATTAGGGTGCGATGGGAGAAGGTGTCGAAGGTGGCCAAGAGGTCCAGTAGGATGAGGGCTGCGGTTTCGCCCCAGTCGAGGAGGCAGCGGATGTCGTCGGTGGCGGCGTGGAGTGTGGTTTTCGTGCTGTGGTTGCTTCAGAAGACAGATTAGGAGATGTCCAGGATGTGGTTCTCTTTGATGAACTCAGGGAGTTGGGCATTGATGACCTTCCTGATGACCTTGGCTGGGAGGAGGGGAGGAGGGAGATGGGTCTAAAGTTCTTGAGGTTTGTCGGGTCAGCCGACGGCTTCTTTAGCAGGGGGCTGATCTCGGGGTGTTTCCAGTCATCAGGAAAGGTGGCGGTTTTGATGGAGCAGTTGATGGTGCTGTGAAGCTGGGGGGCAATGGAGGCGGTTGCTCTATGAAAGATGTGGAATGGGCAAGGATCCGATGGGGCTCCTGAGTGGATGCTCTTCATGGTCTTGAGTGTGTTGTCTGTGGTGAGCGGAGTGCAGTTGAAAACGATCTGTTGCGGTGCGCCGTGGTTGCGTGTGGGGGTGGCAGGCGTAGTGGCAGGGTCTTGGGTGTTGAAGCTGTTGTAGATATGCCTGCTCTTGTGGTGGAAGAAGGTGCCAAGTTTGATGCAGAGGTCTTGGGAGTGTGAGATATCTGTGGTCTCGCTGTTGGGCCTGGCAAACTCCTTGATGATGGCAAAGAGTTCTTTGCTGTTGTGTGTGTTGGCATTGATTCTGTCTTGGAAGGCCATTTGCTTTGTGGTTTTGATGAGAAGGTGGTGTGCTTTGATGTCGAGTATGAAGGTAGCATGGGTTTCCGGGGTTTTGTTGTTCCTCCATCTCTTCTTAAGTCGCTTGCAGGTGCGTCTGGACTCGTGGAGGGCGGGAGTGAACCAGCTGTCTTTCTTGGAATGTTGCATGCCTGGTGTCTTCTTGAGAGGTGCCAGAGTATCACAGGCCACTCGTAATGAGGGCCTTGGTCTTTTAGTTTCAGGCAAGTTTTTGATACAATTCATTTATCCTTGTTGAAAACACTAGGGTAAATGCATGAGCTCACAAGAGCACAAACTTAACAAACGTATTGCAACTAATCCTACAAGGGAAAATAAATCACATATTACTACTATGCTACTACCTATTTACATCCAACCTTGGGTTCCAGAGTTGTGTGCTACTTCCCACAAAGCGTTTCAACACCTTGACGGGGTACCAAGGGTTATATTCACAAGGAAATGGCATAGCGCTGTGACAAATTTTGCAGCACCATGCTTCGTCATTGAAAAAATGCAGGGATGTGCCATATTCAACAGAATATGGCGTACGCCTGTGTTTTCCATTGTGATGTCGCTAAAAATAGCTGCCTAACACCAACATAGACCCCCTTGTGCCATAGTGCAAGGTTGCCTGCATTGCAAGGGATGATTTCCTGCAACACAGGCACCCTTACATCATAGTGCAAGAGTGCCTTTATTGGAGGGAACCATCACTGCAACGCAGGCACCCTTGCACTATGGCGCAAGGGTGTCTCTGTTGCAGGGACTGATTGTTTATGTGCAGGAAGGGATCCCTTCCTGCATATAAACAATCGTTAAAGGCGATTTGCACTTTCTATGTGTGCTGCAGAATGTAAGAAAAGTATTTCTCCGCACTGTGCCAATCTAACACCTGCTTTTGCATGACGTTAGTTTCTGGCGCTTGCTCAAGTTTACACAACCGTTGTAAATCTGGGTCAACATCAAAAAACAATGGGTTTTGTGGTGGAACGCCCACAACAACACCCATTGCACACATTTTTTGCACAGAAAACTGTGTGAAAGGGTACCTGTTGAAATGGGGTTCTCTAGTTGGCAATGGTTTGCACCTTTGTCCAAGTAGGGACCATTGCTTCTAGTCAGGGTAAGGGAGTTACACCCTTAGACAACCCCTGCTCACCCCATTGGTAGCTTGGCACAAGCAATCAGGCTTATCTGAGAGGCAGTGTCTAAAACATTTGTGCATACATACAGTAACACAATGAAAACACTACAAATGGACACCACACCAGTTTAGAAAAATAGGAACTCTTTATCTAAACCAAAGAAGACCAAAATGACAAAAACCCACCATACATATGCCAAGATATCATCACAAATAGGTTATTCACAAAAACAAATCATGTAGCAACAAATAGCTCCACCTGGGGTTATTACGATGTTGTGACCGATGAAAATCCAAAAGCACGGCAACGACCACATGGTGTGCAGGCCGGGCATGGAGTCGCACGAACCCCCAAGAACAGTACCTTGGCAAACAATGAAAGCAAAGACGGTGCACGGCATTGGGGAGGCAATGCGTCGTTGCCGTCGAGTGGCGTCGGTTCCTTATGACCACAGGGGAGGTGAGGCATTGGTTCCTTATGACCACAGGGGAGGTGACGTGTTGGTTACTTAGTACATGGCAGGGGAGGTGAGGCGTCAGTTCCTTACCGTTACCGGGGAGGTGAGGCGTCCGTTCCTTACTGTTGCTGGGGAGGTGACGTCGCATTGGCAGCGAGGCTTGGGTTCCTTACGGCTGTGCGGGGTTGATGGATTCGGGGGGGTCACCCACATCAGGTATCGGCTCTGTGATGATGAGACACTGGCGTTTGTGAGGTCGGGGCTGCGGTGCGAGTCGGGGCGGTGCGTCGTGAGCATCACGAGTGGAGCCCTTAGCACCGGTACAGGCAACGGCCTCGGTAACTGTGTCAGAGTCGATACAGTGTGTCGTCCGCAGGCGTCGAAGCTGCGGTGCAAGTCGGGGCGGTCCGTCGTGGCGCTTCATTGCAGGTCGTGGCTGTAGGAGAGTAGGATCTGCTTCACATGGGTACCCCCACTTTTTGCTGATGCTTCACTGTTTTTCGACCTTAGTCTGGCTGGGGCCCTGCTAATCAGAACCCCAGCCTAGCTGCTTCCTCTCTAAAATGGTTTCCATGTGCCTTAGGCACATCTCTGATTGGAATCTGGAGTGCCCTTATAAGTCCCTAGTATATGGTATACTATGTACCCAGGGCATAGGTACCTCAGAGGCCTACCAGGGGCTGCAGCATGTATTGTGCCACCCCTGGAAGGCCATCCAAACTGACACCACAGGTCTGCTACTGCAGCCTGGGTAAGGTGGTGCATGCACCCCTTACTGTGATATAGGCTACCTATATCACTATATACATACACACATATAAACCTATAAGTCACTCCTATGGCAGGCCTTATCAATCCTGAAGGCAGAGTGCGTGGTTCCTATGTGAGAGGGTGCCCCTGCATGAGCAGGGCCCCTCTGCAGCATTCGGAGACCCTTCTCTGATGCTGTTTGTAGTGCAGCCTGACCATATACTCTTAAGCGCATTATAACCTCGCGTTAAATGCTAACTTTGGGATGGCTGCACGGAAACATGTTGTGTTTGGTGTCAAATATCTTGGAATACTAACCCCCCGCCAGTTCTGGTGGCGGGGGTAGCATTCCACCCTTCTAGAGGGAAAGACATGTACACACCGGTATGTCCGGTACTGACTTTCCAAGCCCTGGCATCACAAAATGGATGCCGCTGCCACAGACACAAGTCTGGCCTCCTGCTGCTGACCGAAACTCCGGCAGGGGAGGCCTGGACAATAGGTTTCCTGTCCCAGGGAGGTGTGACCACCTCCCCAGACAGGATAGTGTGTATTGGGGCTGGGCGGGAGCACTCTCGGGTGCTTTGAAGTCCTGCACTGGAGGCACATTTGGTGTCCCTGTGCATACCCCAGTTCAAACCGGATCAGGGGCTTCCAGCCCCTGCTTTGGCGTGAACTGGACAAAGGGAAAGGGGTGTAGCCACCCCTCTGCCCTGACCCACCCATAGGTGGGACCACAGAGTAAGTCCAACCCCTAAACTTAGTATAAGTATGGGACCCCAGTCCTTAGGACTTTAGATTATCCCTGGACGAAACTCTGACACAGAATCCTGGACCTTCGACGCTCTACTTAAAGATTAGAGGACAGAAGAATCTCCCTTGGGGTCAAGGAGTGACTCCCTGCTTGGCAGGCACCAAAGAAGCAATTGTCCGGTCTGCATCGCTGAAGCTCCCGTCGGACGCCGAAGTCTTTGCATCACCAGAGGTAGATTTCCAGACTTCCCCGAGGCTGCCCTGAGTCCCCAGGAAAGCTGAGGCCCATAGCTGTCGTGGGTAACATGGAACCGTGACCCCTGGACACCGCACGCATTTGCAAGTGCATCCTCTTCTGGGTGTCCCACGAAGTCATGCTTGGGGCTCCGAGTAGCCCCAGCCTCCAGCACCAACTGCACTGAAGATCACTGGCCTCCACTCCACGAGTGTCCTGTGAGCCAGCTCCACGTGCACCGTCTCGAGGCTCCTTCGCGGTCGCTAGCCCGTTGGCTAGTAGCCCTTCACGAAGGCCAATCTTTTTCTACTTGGGCTCCCTGTTTGCTCCAGGCTTGCCCTCACTTACCTTTGCTGGGTGAGTTCCTCAGACCTTGCTGGTCTGCACAATCGTCAATATTCATCTTCATCGAGACTTGCCGTTGCCAAGGCTTGTTGGGTCCAATCCGGTCGCCGACACCTCAGCACTCGACAGACATTGTGTTCCAGCCCGAATCCTGCTCCTGGTTGCCGACAACGCCTCCTGGACCTCGTGGCTGAAGAGTCAAGACAACTGTCAACCTACCTGAAGCACTCGACATCGGTGGGCATCTGCTCATCGCCTTCCTGGTCACTGGCTAGTGACCCAGACTCTGTCCCCTCTGCTTTCAGGTTCTTCAGATCTCCGATCCACCCTTGGATCCACCCGGACACTTTTCACTTGGTCGCCAGCAGCACTTTGCAGCAGATCGCCATTCAAATCGACGACGAAACCCGACCCCGAAAGGCACCTATGCACCTGGCTTCCCTGGGTGAGGTAACGAGTACTCCGGTGCTCCCGTGGGTAGAGACTCTAGAACGACCTAGTTCTCAAAGGGTTTGCTCCAAGTCCTTCTTTAAGTGTCCCTTTTCTTTAAATTCCAAACCGCAACTTTCTCCATAGAAGTTAACGGCGATTCGCGGCTGTGTTACTACACTGCACGCGTCCCCCGTGGGTCCCCTGCGTCACTACCTTGGGTGGTTCCTTGTGGTCCAAGCACTTCTACAGGCTCTAGGCCTAGTGTCTAGCTCAGTCGTGGTTCTTATACCACTTTATTGGTATATGGTTTGGTACGCCCCTAGGGCCCAAACGTGTATTTGTGCTATTACTGTGTTTAAATAACTTATAACTTATGTACTTTGAACACTAGCCTCATAAAGAGACTAGAGGGGTGTGTTTAGTAATAAATACATATATTTTGAATATATACCTGGTGTGGTGCTCTTTCATTTAGTCACTCAAGAGATTATAGACTGGTAAAACAAGCTGCTTTACATTCCTTCAAGACTTAGCCTGAAGGCTGCTCTCCATAGCTACCACTAGGATAGCTTTCAATAAAGGTTGTCTTTAACCTATCTCCAATAAGGGGTTGTTTGGACTGGTGCAAGGTGCCCACTATAATTAGTGGACAGCATATACCAGGCCAACTTCTCACATTGGTGTGCAGCGTGTGGGATTCCAGCTTGCTATTGTTTTACCAGATAATCTCAATTGAATTGATCAACTGAAAACCACTAAAGGTACCTAAGGTACATATAAATTAAGCTTAGTATACAGTAAGTTCTACTGAACTTAGAGTTGTGTGTTAAGGGATAGCACACCCTTTCTACAACTCAAGAGAGTTTAGTAGGCCACACTAGAGTAGGTAGTGCATACACCACACCTCACTAGTGATGTCTTCAAAGCCAGGACCCAGAGAGTCCTTGCCAGAAGCCACTGGGCTTCTTCCCTCCAAGTATGATACACTCCCATTCTTGGAATTGAGAGCAATATGCAATGTGAGGAAACTGAAGACAGGCCAAAGTCCCACCACCCAACATCTGAGAGAGATGTTAATGGCTGATGATCTCAACAGGCCCTTAGGGACTGAAGGGGTAGGTGCAGAGGGTGGGGCAGAAGATGAGGATGGGGCCAGGGGAAGCAACACCCCCAACCCCCCCTCTGGAACTGACCAGGAGGGTGACAATGACCCTGACCTGGAAAACCCAATCCCTCCTGTGGAAGAGGAAGAGGAGGATCAGAATGACCTCCACTTTGTCCCCCCAGGAAGGATTATGAGTGTGCCTAGAAGGTCTAGATCTCCTTCTCAGGAGTCTAACCACTCTGACACCTCAATAGGGACCTCTGTCTCCTCTCATAGGAGGGAATCCTCTCATTAGAGGAGAAAGAGGCTGATTCAGTATGAGCAAGCCCAGCTTGAACTCAGAAAGCAGCAATTGGCTCTAGACAGGGAGTCCCTAGATCTCTACAGAGAGAGAAAAAAGTTGGGACTAGAGTCCCATGGTGGCAGCAATATCCCTAAAGATAGGGAAAGGTCTTATGACCATAGAAACCTGAACAAGATTGTCCCTCCCTACCAGAGTGGGGATGACATCCACAAATGGATAACTGCTCTAGAGAGGGCCTGTAAAGTACAGAAGGTCCCTCAGGAGCAGTGGGCAGCAATCTTGTGGCTCTCCTTTGCAGACAAAGGTAGAGACAAGCTCCTCACTGTAAGAGAGGAGGATGCTGATAATTACAAGGTCTTGAAGAGTGCTCTTATTGATGGGTTTGGCCTAACAACTGAACAATACAGGTTAAAGTTCAGAGATGCCCAAAAAGCACAGACTCAAGACTGGGTAGACTATGTGGATTGTTCTGCTAAGGCTCTGGAAGGCTGGTTGATGGGCAGTAAGGTGTGTGACTTCACAGGATTGTACAATCTGATAATGAGGGAGCAGATTCTTAATAACTGTCAAAATCAGCTGTTGCATCAGTACCTGGTGGACTCTGATCTGACCTCTCCCCAAGAATTGGGAAAGAAGGCAGACAAATGGGTCAGAACCAGGGTGAGGCAGAAGGTACAGAGCCAAGGTGGTGACCCTAAGAAGCAAGATTCTAAGAACTCTGATAAGGGTGGGGAGAAGGGTAAAGATCAAAAGTCTTCACAAGGCCCCCAAAAATCTTCTTCAGGTGGGAATTCACAGTCTACCAAAGGGAAAGGCCAAAGAAAACCATGGTGCAAGGTCTGTAAGCAAAAGACCCACTGGACCAGTGATTGCACCAAGTCCAAAGACTCGACTCCAGCCCCCACCAATGCCCCTAAGGCACCTGCTCCCCCTAGTGCAGTTACAGTTGGTGGTGGGAGTACTACAGCCAAGGGTTTAGTAGGGTTGACCCTGGGTACTGAGATGGGCTCTGACCTAGTCAGAGAACTCACTCAGGCTGTCCTAGTCTGTGATGGAGGCATCGATATGACCTCCTCTATGAGTCCCAGTAATCTGGGCAAATACAGACAACAGCCTTTAATCAATGGACGAGAGGCTTTGGCATTTAGGGACACAGGGGCAAGTGTCACCATGGTGACACAAGACCTTGTGAATCCTGGGCAAGTTATACTTGGTGAGATGTACCAAGTGACCAATGCTAGCAATGTCAGAACAGACCATACTCTGGCAGTTGTTAACTACTCCTGGGGAGGGGTAACTGGCCTTAAGAAGGTTGTGGTAAGTGCAGACCTACCAGTTGAATGCTTGCTTGGCAATGACTTAGAAACTTCAGCTTGGGCAGAAGTGGAGCTCAGGACCCATGCAGAAATGCTGGGGATCCCTGCAGATGTGTTTGCTGTGACCAGGTCACAAGCCAAAATGTCTAGCACTGAACAGGCCTTGGATTCTGGAATAATGGACCAAGTGCCTTCCAAGAGGAGGAGTAGTAGGGTAAAGGCAGTGCCTTCCCCCTTGGCTCAGAAGGAAGATCAGTCCCTTGAGGGGGATGATCTTAGTCCTGAGGAAGGAACTGTCCCAAAGGAGCTTGAACCTGACCAGGTTGAGTTCTTGGGGACAGGGGGACCTTCCAGGGCAGATCTGAGCCAGGAGCAGCAGAGCTGCCCCTCTCTTGAACCCCTCAGACAGCAAGCTGCTGCTGAGGCTGCTGGGAAAGCTAGTGGTCCCCATACTGTGTATTGGGATGATGGACTCTTGTACTCAGAGTGTAGAGACCCCAAGCCTGGTGCTACCAGGAGGTTGGTTATACCTCTGAAGTTCAGGGGCTTCCTATTGACCCTAGCCCATGATATTCCCTTAGCAGGTCACCTGGGCCAGAACAAGACTTGGGACAGAATTGTCCCTCACTTTCACTGGCCCCACATGTCTGAAGACACCAAGGAGTTTTGTCGCTCCTGTGTAACCTGCCAGGCCAGTGACAAGGCAGGTGGCACTACAAAGGCCCCCTGATACCACTACCTGTGGTGGGGGTTCCCTTTGAAAGGGTGGGGATTGACATTGTTGGTCCCATGGATCCCCAAACAGCATCTGGGCACAGGTTTATCCTGGTGGTAGTGGATCATGCCACCAGGTACCCAGAGGCTATTCCCCTTAGGACCACTACAGCACCTGTGGTGGCAAGGGCCCTCCTGGGAATTTTCTCAAGAGTGGGCTTCCCTAAGGAGGTTGTATCAGACAGGGGTGCAAACTTTATGTCTGGATACTTAAAAGCAATGTGGAAGGAGTGTGGAGTGACTTACAAGTTCACCACACCCTATCACCCACAATGCAATGGTTTAGTTGAGAGATTCAACAAAACCTTGAAGGGCATGATTAAAGGGCTCCCAGAAAAGCTTAGGCGAAGATGGGACATACTCTTGCCCTGCCTTTTATTTGCGTACAGGGAGGTGCCTCAAAAGGGGTTGGCTACAGCCCCTTTGAACTTTTGTTTGGTCACCCTGTCAGGGGTCCACTGTGCTTGGTGAAGGAAGGATGGGAGTTACCTCTCAAGCCCCCAAAGCAAGACATAGTGGACTACGTACTTGGTCTCCGCTCCCGGATGGCTGAGTATATGAAAAAGGCAACTAAAAACCTTGAGGCTAGCCAGGAACTTCAAAAGGCCTGGCATGACCAAAAGGCTGTACTGACTGTTTACCAGCCAGGACAGAAGGTGTGGGTGTTGGAGCCAGTGGCCCCAGCAGCTCTCCAAGACAAATGGAGTGGACCCCATACCATTGTTGAGCAGAAGGGTGAGGTTACCTACTTAGTAGACCTAGGAACACCCAGGAGTCCCCACAGGGTTCTCCATGTCAACAGGTTAAAACCATATGTGGACAGGGCAGACATGGGCTTGCTCATGGCTACTGATGAGGGACAGGAGGAAGAGAGTGACCCACTCCCTGACCTGCTCTCACAGAACCCTGATGATGGGTCAGTGGATGGTGTAGCCTTGGCAGGCAGCCTCACTACCCAGCAGCAAACTGATTGTAGACAGGTGCTCAATCAGTTCAGACACATGTTCTCACTGACTCCAAGTCAGACCACCTGGTGCACTCATGAAGTGGACACTGGGGACAGTCTGCCTATTAAAAATAAGATTTATAGGCAACCTGACCATGTCAGGGACTGTATCCGGACAGAAGTCCAGAAAATGTTGGATTTGGGAGTTATTGAACCCTCAGATAGCCCTTGGGCTAGTCCAGTGGTCCTTGTGCCAAAACCTCACACCAGTGGTGGGAAAAGAGAGATGAGGTTTTGTGTGGACTACAGGGGTCTCAATGCAGTCACTAGGACTGATGCCCATCCAATACCTAGGGCAGATGAGCTAATAGACACTTTGGCATCAGCCAAGTATCTAAGCACATTTGACCTGACAGCTGGCTACTGGCAGATCAGACTAGCTGATGATGCAAAGCCAAAAACAGAATTCTCAACCCCTAGTGGGCATTATCAATTTGTGGTGATGCCCTTTGGTCTGAAGAATGCACCTGCCACTTTTCAGAGGTTGGTGAATACAGTCCTTACAGGTCTGGAAGCCTATAGTGCAGCATATCTAGATGATATTGCTGTCTTTAGCTCCACCTGGGAGGATCACCTGGTCCACCTCAGAAATGTTTTACAGGCCCTGCAAAAGGCAGGCCTGACTATCAAGGCCACCAAGTGCCAGATAGGGCAGAGTCAGGTTGTGTACCTGTGCCACCTTGTGGGTGGAGGCCAGGTTCAACCCTTGCAGAGCAAGATCCAGACCATCATGGACTGGACTGCTCCAACTACCCAGACTCAGGTGAGAGCCTTCTTAGGCCTGACTGGGTACTATAGGAGATTTGTCAAGGGGTATGGATCAATAGTGACACCCCTGAATGACTTAACTTCCAAAAAAATGCCCAAAAAGGTTCAGTGGACAGTTAGCTGTCAAAAGGCATTTGATGACCTGAAGCAGGCCATGTGCACTGCTCCCATTCTACAGAGTCCTGATTACTCCAAGAATTCATTGTTCAAACTGATGCATCTGAATTGGGGGTAGGGGCTGTACTGTCACAATTGAATGAAGAAGGTCAGGATCAGCCAGTAGCTTTCATTAGCAGAAGGCTGACCCCTAGAGAGAAACGTTGGTCAGCCATTGAGAGGGAGGCCTTTGCTGTGGTCTGGGCTCTGAAGAAGTTGAGGCCATACTTGTTTGGTACTCACTTCCTTGTTCAAACAGACCATAAGCCCCTCTTATGGCTAAAACAAATGAAGGGTGAAAACCCCAAACTGCTTAGGTGGTCCATTTCCCTACAGGGGATGGACTTCACAGTGGAACATAGACCTGGGAGTAACCATGCCAATGCAGATGGACTCTCTAGGTACTTCCACTTAGAACATGAAGACTTAACTGGGCAAGGTTAGTTTAATGTCCCTACGTTTGGGGGGGTTGTGTAGGAGAGTAGGATCTGCTTCACATGGGTACCCCCACTTTTTGCTGATGCTTCACTGTTTTTCGACCTTAGTCTGGCTGGGGCCCTGCTAATCAGAACCCCAGCCTAGCTGCTTCCTCTCTAAAATGGTTTCCATGTGCCTTAGGCACATCTCTGATTGGAATCTGGAGTGCCCTTATAAGTCCCTAGTATATGGTATACTATGTACCCAGGGCATAGGTACCTCAGAGGCCTACCAGGGGCTGCAGCATGTATTGTGCCACCCCTGGAAGGCCATCCAAACTGACACCACAGGTCTGCTACTGCAGCCTGGGTAAGGTGGTGCATGTACCCCTTACTGTGATATAGGCTACCTATATCACTATATACATACACACATATAAACCTATAAGTCACTCCTATGGCAGGCCTTATCAATCCTGAAGGCAGAGTGCATGGTTCCTATGTGAGAGGGTGCCCCTGCATGAGCAGGGCCCCTCTGCAGCGTTCGGAGACCCTTCTCTGATGCTGTTTGTAGTGCAGCCTGACCATATACTCTTAAGCGCATTATAACCTCGCGTTAAATGCTAACTTTGGGATGGCTGCACGGAAACATGTCGTGTTTGGTGTCAAACATCTTGGAATACTACCCCCCGCCAGTTCTGGCGGCGGGGGTAGCATTCCACCCTTCTAGAGGGAAAGACATATACACCGGTATGCCCGGTACTGACTTTCCAAGCCCTGGCATCACAAAATGGATGCCGCTGCCACAGACACGAGTCTGGCCTCCTGCTGCTGACCGAAACTCCGGCAGGGGAGGCCTGGACAATAGGTTTCCTGTCCCAGGGAGGTGTGACCACCTCCCCAGACAGGATAGTGTGTAATGGGGCTGGGCGGGAGCACTCTCGGGTGCTTTGAAGTCCTGCACTGGAGGCACATTTGGTGTCCCTGTGCATACCCCAGTTCAAACCGGATCAGGGGCTTCCAGCCCCTGCTTTGGCGTGAACTGGACAAAGGGAAAGGGGTGTAGCCAGCCACCCCTCTGCCCTGACCCACCCATAGGTGGGACCACAGAGTAAGTCCAACCCCTAAACTTAGTATAAGTATGGGACCCCAGTCCTTAGGACTTTAGATTATCCCTGGACGAAACTCTGACACAGAATCCTGGACCTTCGACGCTCTACTTAAAGATTAGAGGACAGAAGAATCTCCCTTGGGGTCAA
The DNA here is from genome assembly GCA_963921515.1 of Calotriton arnoldi. Lineage (NCBI taxonomy): Eukaryota > Metazoa > Chordata > Amphibia > Caudata > Salamandridae > Calotriton > Calotriton arnoldi. The sequence continues at coordinate 55,018 of CAWUFW010014867.1, forward strand.
GGAGTGACTCCCCTGCTTGGCAGGCACCAAAGAAGCAATTGTCCGGTCTGCCTCGCTGAAGCTCCCGTCGGACGCCAAAGTCTTTGCATCACCAGAGGTGGATTTCCAGACTTCCCCGAGGCTGCCCTGAGTCCCCTGCAAAGCTGAGGCCCGTAGCTGTCGTGGGTAACGTGGAACCGTGACCCCTGGACACCGCACGCATTTGCAAGTGCATCCTCTTCTGGGTCTCCCACGAAGTCGTACTTTGGGCTCCGCGTAGCCCCAGCCTCCAGCACCAACTGCACCGAAGATCACTGGCCTCCACTCCACGAGTGTCCTGTGAGCCAGCTCCACGTGCACCATCTTGAGGCTGCTTCGCGGTCGCTAGCCCGTTGGCTAGTAGCCCTTCACGAAGGCCAATCTTTTTCTACTTGGGTTTTCTGGTTGCTCCAGGCTTGCCCTCACTTACCCTTGCTGGATGAGTTCCTCAGACCTTGCTGGTCTGCACAATCGTCAATCTTCATCTTCATCGAGACTTGCCGTTGCCAAGGCTTGTTGGGTCCAATTCGGTCGCCGACACCTCAGCACTCGACAGACATTGTGTACCAGCCTTAATCCTGCTCCTGGTCACCGACAACGCCTCCTGGACCTTGTGGCTGAAGAGTCAAGACGACCATCAACCTACCTGAAGCACTCGACATCGGTGGGCATCTGCTCATCGCCTTCCTGGTCACTGGCTAGTGACCCAGACTCTGTCCCCTCTGCTTTCAGGTTCTTCAGATCTCCGATCCACCCTTGGATCTACCCGGACACTTTTCACTTGGTCGCCAGCAGCACTTTGCAGCAGATCGCCATTCAAATCGACGATGAAACCCGACCCCGAAAGGCACCTATGCACCTGGCTTCCCTGGGTGAGGTAACAAGAGTACTCCGGTGCTCCCGTGGGTAGAGACTCTAGAACGACCTAGTTCTCAAAGGGTTTGCTCCAAGTCCTTCTTTAAGTGTCCCTTTTCTTTAAATTCCAAACCGCGACTTTCTCCATAGAAGTTAACGGCGATTCGCGGTTGTGTTACTACACTGCACGCGTCCCCGTGGGTCCCCTGTGTCACTACCTTGGGTGGTTCCTTGTGGTCCAAGCACTTCTACAGGCTCTAGGCCTAGTGTCTAGCTCAGTCGTGGTTCTTATACCACTTTATTGGTATATGGTTTGGTACGCCCCTAGGGCCCAAACGTGTATTTGTGCTATTACTGTGTTTAAATAACTTATAACTTATGTACTTTGAACTCTAGCCTCATAAAGAGACTAGAGGGGTGTGTTTAGTAATAAATACATATATTTTGAATATATACCTGGTGTGGTGCTCTTTCATTTGGTCACTCAAGAGATTATAGACTGGTAAAACAAGCTGCTTTACATTCCTTCAAGACTTAGCCTGAAGGCTGCTCTCCATAGCTACCACTAGGATAGCTTTCAATAAAGGTTGTCTTTAACCTATCTCCAATAAGGGGTTGTTTGGACTGGTGCAAGGTGCCCACTATAATTAGTGGACAGCATATACCAGGCCAACTTCTCACAGTGGCATCGCTTGTCAGGTTTGCTTTTCCCCTCTGTGGCAGCTGAAGCAGCAGTTCCAGGTGCAGGAGGACAGAGGAAATGAAGTCTTTGTGTCCCTTAGACTTCATAACAGGCGGCAAGCTCTACGCCAAGCCCTTGGAGATCTTCTTCAAGCAGGATACACAGCACAGTTCAGTCTTTGTCCTCTCCTTGGCAGAAGTAGCCACTGTAGGCCAACCCAGCAAAGCATCCACACAGCATTGGGGCAGTGCTCCTCCTTACAGCTTCTCCAGCTCTTCTCCTTGGCAGAGGTTCCTCTTGAGTCCAGAAGTATTCCAATGTTCTGGGCCCCAATATTTATACCACATTTTCCTTTGTTCTCTTGTGGCAAAAAGTCTCTCACCTTAGTCCAAACCAGTTCTGTCCTCTCTGGTCCAGTTTTTGGGAAGAGGTGGAGACAACATTGTGTACAGGAGACTGGGCCTATTCAGGTGCAAGGAAAACTCCTTCCACTACTCTAAATTCAGCCCAGGCCTAGTCAGCTCAGTTCTCAGTCATCCTCAGTTCTCAGTCATCCAGGAAAGGCAGGACACACCTCAACTCCCCCCCTCCCCCAGTGGCTGTCTACAGTGAATGCACATCCCCAGCTCCTGTCACTCCAAAACCAGACAGTCAATACACAACCCAGCAGAGGCACATAGGATGGCTAAGCAAGAAAATGCCCACTTTCTAAAAGTGGCATTTCCAAACTCACAATTTAAAACCACCTTTACTAAAAGATGTGTTATTAAATTCTGAGTTTAGAGAGCCTAAACTCAATTTCTCTATCTTGTCCCAATGGAAAGTTATACTTGTAAGATGTTACAAAGTAACTCCCATGTTACCCTATAGGACAGATAGCTTTTCAATAGTGAAAAACGAAATGCTCAGTATTTCACTATCAGGACATGTCACAACCACCAGTACATGTCCTACCTTTCCCCCACACTGCACCCTGCCCATAGGGGTACCTTGGGCCTACCTTAGGGGTGTCTTATATGTGAGAAAAGGGAGGGTTAGGGTCTGGCAAGTGGGTACACTTGCCAGGTCAACATGGCAGTGAACACTGCGTGCAGACGCTGCGCTGGCAAGTCTGAGACACCTCTGAAAGGCTACCTATGTGGATGGCAAAATCAGTGCTGCAGGCTCACTAGCAGCATTTGATTTACAGGCCCTGGGCACATGCAGTGCACTATACTAGGGACTTAGTAGAAAATCAAATAAGCCAATTATGGAAACACCAATCCATAAACACAATTTACATGGAGAGCATCTGCACTTTAGCACTGAATAGCAGTGGTAAAGAGCCCAGAGTCCTAAAACCAACAATAACAAGGTCAAAAACAGGAGGCCAAAAAGTAAAAAGTCTTGGGGTGACCCAGCTGTAAAAAAGCCAGGTCTAACACAATCCCCTCCCAGCCTAAAGCCAGGATAGACTAATCAATCCCTTGATGGACTTCCCTACTTTGGGCGATAGAACACAGACCTGGCCCACAACAGCAGGGTCACGTTCTGGTTCTATGCCTTTCTGAACCCAGTTGGATCCCTCTGTCCATACTCTCAGTGCCCACTAAGCTAACCCTTGGGGAACCCTTCTCCTCACCTGTGGACCCCATCTGTGCAGCGCCTAAACTTACTTTGCTCACAGAGGTGTCCTAGCTGGCAGACAGTACCCACATGGCCAAAACAGTGGTGTGTCCCACTCCACCACCAGGGTGTGACTCCTGTCCCCCTACCAGTGGCAAGTCTGTCCACCAGGACAGCCAGCCACAGTGGCTACTGGCAGCTGTCAGTGACAAGAGGCAGGTCTCAGGCCTCTCAGGGCTCTGTAACATCTGTGGCGTCAGAGAGTGGGGGCGGTAGCCCCAGGGGCTTGGCACCCTTTGTCCACTCTCCCTACTGCCAGTTCAGGGATGGCATCCTGACACTGGCCCACCAGCACAGGGTCTGTACCCTTCGGCTGGCCAGGACACCGGGGTGGCTCTCCCCTCTGTGGTCCTGTACCCTCCACTGTTGAGAGGTACCCCCAGACTCCAGGACTGTCAGGGCACTTGTGGCACGTGTCCTGCACAGTTCCTCGACCAGTTCAGGGGTGCTATCCTGCAACTGGTTACTCAGCTCAGGGTCTGTACCCTGAAGCCTGACCAGGAGACTGGGGTGGGCTCTCCCACACCCGGTCCTCCCTCCTGGTGTCCTGTACCCTCCACTGTGGAGATGTACCCCCAGGCTCTAGAATTGTCTGGGTGACTAGGCTAGCCATCCTGCATAATCTTCCCACCATTTCAGGGGCACTATCCTGCAACTGGTTTGCCAGCCTAGGGTCTGTACCCTGAGGCTGAACAAGGGACTCTCCCACACCCTGTCCTCCTCCTATGAGGCTCTGCACCCTCCCACCTGGAAAGGTACCCTCAGAATCCAGAATTGGCAGGGCACCTGTGGCAGGTGTCCTGCACATTTCGCCCTCCAGTTCAGGGGTGCTATCCTGCAACTGGTACACCAGCCTAGGGTCTGTACCTTGAGGCTGGGCAGGCATCAGGGGTGAGGCTGCCCTCTCCCTGCCCCATGCCTGGAGCTCTGCACCCTCACTCCCAGAGCAATACCCCCAGAAGACAAACTGGTAGGGGCCCTGTTAGCAGTTACCCCTCCCCCCAGGTCAGGGAGGACACCCTGTACATGGCCCTCCAACCCAGGGTCAGCACCCTTAGCCTGGACCTGTGCCTAGCAAGCCAGAACTTCTGCAGGAGTACACCCCCCCCAAGCGAAACTCACTCCTCATGAGTAGTGCGAGAGTCTGCCTGGATCAGGTCTCCAATCTCCTGTCTCCTGTCCACCTGACAGTTCATGGAGACCCTCCAGGCCAGACGTGGCCTCACCAGGGCCAGTCCTGGGGGCTCTGACCTCAGAGCTGGCAACCCATGACCCACTGGTCCTTCCACTGTGTACTGTCTCACCCCGCATCCCTTTCTCTGGTCTCATGGACTGGATGGTGATGCCAGACACCAGAACTGGTGGGACACTTGGGGTATGATACCATTGTTGCCCTCTTAACAGAACTGAATTCAAAGAAGCAACCCAGACAGGAGATCTGGATAGAGGCTTGCCAGAAAGCCTTTGATACCCTCATGGAGGCCATGTGTACATCACCCATGCTCAAGGCTTCTGACTTCTCCATGGAGTTCATAGTGCAGACAGACATTTCAAAGCATGGCATTGGGCATTCTTAGCACAGTTAAATGAGGATGGCCTAGACCAACCAGTAGCCTTCATTAGTCGGAGGTTACTACCACAGGAACAGAGTTGGAGTGCGATTGAGAGGGAGGCCTTTGCTGTGGTCTGGGCACTGAAGAAGTTGAGACCATACCTGTTTGGGTCTCACTCCCGGGTTCAGACAGACCACAGGCCCCCCAGATGAGGGGTGAAAATCCCAAAATGTTGAGGTGGTTCGTCTCCCTACAGGGAATGGACTTTATGGGGTAACACCATCCTGGGTCAGACCACACCAGTGCTGATGGTCTATCCAGGTTCTTCCGATGAGCACTCCCAAAGTGTTGGGTATTTCTCCCCACTTTCATCTGGGGGACACATGTGAGACCTGTAAGCCTTCCCCCTTCCCACCTAAAAGGTGGCGCACTGTCAGTGCGCCCCCTTATGGCAGCCCTCTGGAGGGGAAAGGGAGTCCTATGGACCCCCAGACATCGCCTTGCAGGTGGGTGCAGTCACTCACTGGACCTGCCTGCAAGGGGAACTCAAATCCCCTTTAAAAGTACAGGCGGGTTGCTGCCTGCACAGTGAAACACGGAGCGGCTGCTTCAAAGCTCGTCAGTATTTCACTTGAATCAGCTGTCCCCATGGCAGCATGAGTTTGCGTCTTCCCTGGGGGGCAGCGCATTCTATGTAATAGGGTGCACTTTATCTGTTTCTGCCTGGTGCAGCAGTTTTAAGGAGCATCAGGGCGCAAATGGGGAAAGTGTGCCCTATACATAATAGGGCCCCAGGTTTTCCCTGTGTTAATTTCACCGCTGTCTCCTATTTAAGCCACCCTTGTAAATAGGGGGCAGTATCAAAATCAATGAGTGCTACGGGAGAACACCCACTGCAACATCCATTGCCCACCCCTTTCACGCTCAGTATAGCATGAAAGGGTGCCTTATTTACAAGGCGGTGTTAAGCCACGTTAAGTGGCTTCATGCTGCCTTGTAAATAAGGCGAAGCCCTATCACTACAGGAACATCATTAAAAGTGACGTTACTGTGGCCATAGGGGCTTGTAAATATGCCCCTCAGTTACTTCATCTGACATTATCAGAGGAGCAAGGGTGCATAATCTCACTTCTTTTACCGTTGGCATGATGGTGAATCAATATCAACCTTTTGTGTTCAACACTCTTTTATTAAATATAATCACATTATCTTATCTTGAGTGTGGTAGTTGCAAGGCATCACATAAAAGCATACACAGGTTGCACTGGTGGTCTTCTAGCTGCCAGGACTGGGAATAGAAGTAGCACTACTGATCATCAAAGTTAGAGGTCCTTGTTGAAGCGGCTCAGACAGTGATCGACAAATATCTCAATCTTCTCTAGGATTTAATTTTGTTTTTTGCTCATCTTTATCATTCTGTTCCATCTGCATTCATGGAGAAATGTTCACAGAATGTCAGGTCAAACAGCCAAGATACATAATTATCTCAGGGTCAGCCCAGGAGAGGAGGAGGTGGGATCTGGTAGGTGACAAAAAACGCTAGGAAGCCTTTGCTGGCTATGTGCTTCCCTACTCTCATGGCTGCCTGCCTCCTCTCTTGCACTGTCTCAGCTGTGCCTGTCCTGTGAGACCCTAGCCTGCCCATTGAACTGTCATCCTTTGAGCCCCCCCTGAGCCCAGGCATATACTACATCGATGTTCACTGTTAAGCCTCCTCAAAGTTCACGAGGGAGATAGTTGCTACTGGCAACTCCCTATATCCTGAGTCCTAAGCAGTCCTAGCAATACAAAGCTGTCAGGTCCAAAGACCCACAACTACTTTCTCTTTTCACCAACCAATATTGCTGCCTGGACAATAGTGAACTAGAAAGGATCGCAGAGCGTCTGAGAATGGAATCACGGCTTCCCACCAGTTAAGTTGGGAGGAGGAAGAATTGTGAGACAGAATGTTTGCCAGTGTGTGTGAATGAGCAAAAGTGCAAAAAAAGCACATGATTGGGACTGTGCATACGACACATCTGAATAGCTGTCTGTGGAGATGGGGCAGGCAAATGTGGCATCATATAGGTCCTTCCTGTTACAATAGTGATTTAACGTTACACGGTGGGTATTTCTGGCAACATACTGACTCTCCTTGTCACAGTGGTGACCAAATCTCGAAATGGTGGCCGATCGTGGCAACACCTTGGCTCTCTTTGGATTATAATTGGCACAATCTTGAGTTAGAGATCATTATTAGCAAAATGTTAGCTCTGTTTTGAATTATGATTGGGCTCACACCCTTGATATAATGAATATAGGAAACTGGGTTGCTCAGTGAGGCAGATTCTCACATCACTGTACAAAACTGTTTTTAGTAAGGTAAACACTGTTTCTGTTAGTCAGCTTCATCTATCCCTTGTTATTGCAGATCTCAGAAAGAACACTACGTCAGAGAATGGGTATTAAGGGGTTAGCAATACCAAAGAAACACTTGGATCAAGAAAAATCTTTGTAAAGTTCCATGGCCAATATAGTAAAATCAAAATGTTTTTTGATATTGAAATAAGGCCAAAATACAAATAGTTAATTCAGTGACTTCTGAGTTATAGTACCAGTCCCATTCCACATGACTTCTTCATTCTGCATGGAATTTCAATGAAAGTTCCTGCACAGTACTCACCTGTGGCCACTGGAGGTTTCTTCCCACTCCAGTAGCACAGCACAACAACCAGCTTCATTCTGCCTCTGGCCCTCAGCCTTTATTTATTTAGTTGTCACTTCGAATTACATGAATTTATTGATAAAAAAACCCAATACATATAATAAAAACATTGATTAGAATAAAAATATAAAAAGCTGTAAATGCGATAAAAATAGTGAACAAGCATTTGCAATGCAATCGGTCTCGCCTTTGGGACCTTATATGTATTTAGCTATGCAGCACATTAGCCTGGGTGCTGAAACATCTACTGTTCTTTAACATGGGGGAAAGTAAGCACCAAACTGCGTGACACGCCAGGTATGGGAACACATGGAGAGAAATATTGCCTTTCAGCAGGAAATGGTATAGTCCAAAGCTCTGTTTTTAATATAAAAGCAGGGCCTTCGGTGGTCATATCACTGAAAATACAAGATTTGATAAAAATATTATTGTCTACGGGTGCTTGTGGAAGACAATTTCTATGGACTGGAATCTAGAGAATGCTAAAGTGATTCTGGTATTTTACTGACCTCTGCTGGTCGTTTTCTATCAGGAAAGTTAAATAGAGGCAGTTGCCAGAAAAAAAGTCCCTAAGCGGAAGCAGACAAGTCTTAGGGCTGATCTCCAGAGCCCACAAAGTACATACACATATAAGTATATACTAAAGTATATACTAAAGTATATATACTAAAGTATATACAAGAGGTCTCAAATGCTCAACCTAAAAATAGCAAAACATGTAAGTAAGCACTTTTCCCCAAAATAGTTCCTTCCTGCATTCATAATGATCATTAATTTCAGAGTTTGGAATAAGTTGGCAAGTAAGGGCTAGTAGAGAAAAACTACACATCAAATAGAGTAACCGTGCAAAAATACAGATTATACCAAGCAGTGGATAATCCCAGTTCGAATATTCCCTGTACCTGGGCAATAAATTGGCTCTAACCCAGTGAGCAGACATTATTTTTTGCCCTCAGTCAGGTCAGAAGGGTTAGTTGAGCATCACTCGCCTTTTGCATGCAGGCACAGTTAACAGCTTCCACAATTCACAGGGACTAAGGGCATATCTCTGTATTCTGCCTCCACAGTATACGGAGTCTCCTTTTTACGTGCCAGTTCACTACTAAGGTTCTTGATAGTTCTTCGTGTTGACCAAAAAGTCCATGTCTTCCTCTGGGGAGTTCTCTTTCGGACACTCGCTTGCACATTGTATAAATTGGCTTTGTCACTTACTTCCCAGTTCCAACAGAATCTTCAGCAAATCCAGTACCAGACTATTTAAAACTGGTCAATTAGTTCGCAGGAAGAGTCTTTGAGGTGTCCTTTTATCACCCACTGACCTGCCAAAATATCAGTAAAACCCTGATCATATTGAGGATAAAACACACTGCTCGTGGTTGGGATGGTAACACTCCCACCCACAGTTCAGCAATTTCCCGTTCACTTCCATGACTTGCATCCTGTACCTTTGTGATTAGGCTGTCGTCTCCATAAGTTCAGATGTCCATTTGTGTTCTGTCTCATGAGAATCACACAAGGGTGGGCTTCTTTGGCTAACATCATGGACGTCACTTCATCAAAATGCCAGGGGCAGTAGAAGTGACATCCATGCCATTTGACCTTTACTTTGACTCACATACACATGCTTACACATACTAACACATTTGCAAACTCTTGCGCACATAAACACACTCACCCACAAGCATGCATGCCACATACATTTGACAGCATTTTTTACTTATCTTAGCTTCCAGATAGGGTCATATTCCAACTAATTTACTCCATTTTTATTACACTAATAGTGAATAATATTATTCACTATTTGTATAATAAAAAAATTGACAGAAACCAGACAAGTGGAGCTCCAACCAGTGTTCATGAGGAAGAGCTGCCCCTGTGTTCCAGTCACTGATTTTGCCACCTCTAAGGCCAGGGGTCGCAAAAGCAGTGCCAGGGGTAGCAAGGAGCAAACCAGGGGTCACAGCTGCGACCCCTGGCAACTCCTAAATGACGTCCGTGGGCCATACACTCACACATCGACTTACTTCTGGATGTGGTGGGCATCTCTTTTTCATCTTGCATGCAACAGGTAGCAGAAATAAACCAATGTACAAATCAACACTTTAGTCTGAAACACCATCCAATATAGCACCTAGCAGTGGTGGTGCAGAAGGGACACCCTTACTCTGATTTCATTACAAGACCGGAGGCTACCATTATGCAAATACTTTTATTTGCTGCCCAAACATGCAGCCCTTTAAAGAATGTTATTACATCATAAAACTTAGAACGTTCATAACATCATAAGAAGACAGTGCACACTCCCATCTTCCTCTTTTGTTCGCTGCTCCTGACACAGAGAAACTCGCAACCTTTTGCGTAATGAGTGCCCTAGACCCTCCTCGGAGGACAAGGTGTGCAACACACCCAATCTCGATCCAGAATTGATTACTTTTCTTTTTAAATTCGGTAAGGATCACAAGAAAAGGGATTGAGAAATGCTTGAAGCAGTGCCAAGATAAACTTCTTGATGTCCTTGGACCCTTATCCAAGATTCTGAATATGACTGAAGAGGCAAGGGCCAATAACATTCCAGTAGACTGGCTGTCAGCCGCAACAGCTATAGGTCCCATTTCTACCCCCAAGACCCGAGAGGTTCCTCTCACTTCAACAGAGGCTTTCGATCAAACCCAAATTTCTACCCCCAGAGAGGGAGGAATTCAAGATCCCGTGGCGGGAAACCCAGATCTTCAAATCAAAGTTACCAAGGTAAGCCCGACTTCTTTTTCCCCTTCAAAGGTGGGAGGAAGATTGAAATGATGGAGCAAGGACTCGTAAAGAGACTTGCTCGGAAGCAATCCTTTCGTTTAACTCATTAACGAATTACTAACAACGTCTTTGTCATTAATATTTCGCATTTAGAAAAAGACACGCGGGACAGTGAAGCTTGCCTATGTGTTTACTAACTGCAATAACATGAACGAAGGACTAAAACGCACTTTAACAAGGGATCTTTACTGTGCATGCGTCTACTACATCTACGTAGTATGACGTACTAATGCTTGGAGGGAAAATCTTGCGCCTGCGCAAAAGACAATAAAATGGGCGCTTGAAAGCTCACATGCATGGCACCTGCTTGGCTGGAATAGAAAATAAGTTTTATACTAACGCAAATGCAGAAAGGGTAATAATAAATAGAGTGGGTTAGAGTAGAGGTTGGTGGTATACAGTGAAATCATTTATTTTTTAGAATAAAATTTCTTCATTTGACTTTATTATTAGTGCGCATTTGGGCCTTCCACACTTCTCTGAATTGAGCTGACTGACTTGACCCCACGCATGCGCACCAGAGAGAGAATAAAGAAAGATGAGTAAGGACTTGTCACGCGTCCAAGGCCAGCGAAGATGTGCCCTGGGAACATGAGGGTGAAGAGTTCATATGAAGAAGCTTTATTCATGACATTGCAACATTTTGTATTAATAAAGTTTGGAGATGTATGGGAAAGGAAATGATTTAATAAAAGTTTGAGGGAAGGGGTTTGAAACAATGGTTTAATGAAATAAGTGAAATGTAAGCATGGTGTGACGATCATTCCCCCTCGCCTGTCCAATCAGAGTTAGTATTTTGTGAAATTGAAACATTAATGGGTGGTACATGGTTATGGAAGGGTATAATTGAGGTAGTTTTTAGTTAGTTAGGAGGAGGTCTTATTGAAAGCTGATGATGAGCAGAGCAGACACGGGGAGAAGCGTCTATACTGGAAGTCGAGAGCTCGGGATGCTGTCGGTGTTGGGGGTGGTGCTGATGCAGTGAGACGCTGATGAAGAAATCGAATGCATAACCATCTATTTTAACTTAATTGGGTTAGAAAGAAGATCGCGGAAGAACCACGAGGAGGAAGAGAGTGTCAGAGAGGAGTGCGACGAAGTCGTCGGTATTTAGAGAGGTGAAGTATCCTTTCCTGATTCCTGTCCTGAAGTCTTTGTCTCCTGATCTATTCCGGGGGACCCTTACCAGCCCTTTGGCCAGGGTGTTGGTCTTCACACCATACTTGGTAATTATAAATTTATCGTATTGATAGATGTTCTTCTCTCTCTGTCCTCTCTTCTTTCTGAGCGTAGTTATTGTGTGGATCTGAATTGCTATTGCCTATTGAAACTTGATTGAATTGACACTCTTGCGCATGAGGGTGTTTTGTACTGAAACGTTTGAGATGGTTCACACTCAATTAATTTAGATAAAGATTTTGAAACTTCCTGAGTCTGTGATTATTTCATTTTAATCGAGAAATGTTTAATAAGTTATGCTAATTATCACCATCAACTAGTTCCAACTAATGGTCCATTGACCAGAGGAAAGAACTAATTGATCAGTGAAAGGTTTAGTTAGGGAAAGAAAATAACTAAATCCTGAAGTATGAAAATCATAAACTAAGTTTCCAGCGGTTTACTTGGTGTTTGTGGAAGTAGTTATATGGGCCCAGGTGAGTATATGGTAGTGGAGTATCTGTTGCTAGTACACCGCTTGATCAGTTTTCTGGTAGCAGAGTTATGGTTATTATTGACTAGTTTGGTGATAAGTATAGATTATTGATTATTAATTTATGTTTTAACAAAAAGAGTTAGCGTCCTTGTTTTATGTTGTCTGGAAAATTCCCGGGGAATGAATAGCGGGTGGCGATAGAAACCACACTGCAGTGAGGTTACTCGTCTGTTGGAATAACACTGAGAAGCTAGGTAGGGCTGGTAGTGTTAAAGTAGGGACTATTTTCAGTGTAAAAGTGAGAGTGATTGATAGCAAAGAGTTCGCTGGTGAAAATGTAGGCGTTATATCACCTAGAAAGGGTAACCCTGAAGGAGTAGCAGGTTCTTCCAAGCTAGATTGACAGCAAAAGGAGTTCGCTGGTGAAACTTTGGTCTCAAATTTCCCAAACTGGTGACATCGGAGGAGTAGCAGGTTCTCTGGAGCTTATATGAAGAGTAAGCGGAAGGTTTTACTCGCAGTAGAAAGAAATAAACTATCCTTTGATTTAGTGGAACAGACAGAGTAGCGAATGTTTTTATGTCGTTAATAACAAAGAATTTTTGAAGAAAATATAGAGAAATAAGTTTTCGTATTACCTTGTGAAGGGAGGGTCAGTTGCCGGAGTGGTACTGACGTCACAGTGAGCTGCGCTGGGATTGGTAGAAACAGCGGGCATGTGACAGGAGCAGCCTTGTAAAGGAGGGGTCAGTAGTAAGGAGCAGAACTGACGTCAGGAAAAGGCCGCGCTGGCATTGGTCAGATCACGGGCGTGAGCCTGATTTGATTGGATAGCTGGTTAGAAGCCGCGCTAGGATTGGTGGAGAGAAAGATTGTATGCAGGATTTTGATTTTACTGTTAGTACAAGACGTAAAGGTAGAAAATTTCAAGGGTTTGCAGAATACAATTTTCTACATCGTTCCTCAAGGATGTATAGAGAGAAAAAAGATGTCATTTTTAAAGAAAATTAAGAATTTCTTTGTAAAGGATAAGCCTGTGTTGACTAGAGAGGGAATTCCTATTCCGCCACCGAAGACACCAGCATCTTTTATGATGATGGAAAGAGGATATCATACTTGCGTGTGGTTGGAAAACTGGATAGAATAAACAAAGGATGATGAAGTGCTAGCTTTTCCTAAAGATGGTACGTTTAATGGGAGGATTCTTCAGAATTTGAGATTGAAAATGAATGATTTAGAACCTAGACCTAGGTTAACGCAATATGAGGCTTTGGAAGAATGGGAGACTGAGTCATATGAACGAGAGAGATGCAGAGGTGGGAGATATAGAGGATTCTTTCCCAGACACTTGCATGAGACACGCGAAGGGCAGATGAAACAATGGAGGAGAGCTATGGTATCAGAAGGTTTATATCCAGTGTTAATGGCTGAGGAACAGTCTGGAGGAAAGTGTAAGGAGAAAACGAAACACATGAATACAGCAGGATATGGTGAATCAGATGACGAGTTGTTAGAGGATATTTTAATTAAAAATCCACCGCCGTATCAAGAAGCAACTAGTAAGGTTACCCCAAGTGCACCAGTAATGGGAATGCCATTAACCCCACAGATTTTACATGAGACGTCATATAACAGAGTGTTGCAGGATAATGAAAGAGATGCTTTGAATAAAACTAGAGAAGAACTAGTTCAAAAGATAAGTCAATTAAATTTGAATACTGAAGCCTTGACAGTACCAGTGACCATTGGTCTGGTAATCCCATTGTATGGAGATAATAAGATTTGCCAGAAACCACAACCTGTGACAGTTCCATTAAATAGTCCTAGAAAAGAGATAATAATTACAGATGATCAGGTTAGCGAAAGTGAGTCAATTATTTCATTAATGGATCTCCCTAATGTGGAACCTTTGATGGAAACTCCAAAGGGGCATATCTACAAGGGCTGGCGATAATTATCGCTCAGCGCTCTTAGCGTGAGGATAATTATCGCCGGCCAACTCTGAATTTTATCGCGGAGATAGCGTGCTATCAGCAATGCTTATCTCCAAAGCGATAAAATTCAGAGCGCAAGCTACCAACTGTGCGATTATCGCTGGAAATCCAGCGATAATCGCACAACTTTGGCGATAGCTTGCTGATAGGGCAAGACATACTTAGCCATGATATTCACCTTCCATAGGATATCATGGCTAAGTCAGTCTCAAAGCAGGCGTTAGGAAAGTAGCGATAACAGAGGTTATCGCTACTTTTCTTGTCGCTATGCTTCTTTGCCTGAGGCTTGATAATAGGAGAAATGTCGCTTAGCGACATTTCTCCCGTTATCCTGGGTAGGAACGCCCACTTTGCATCTAATTAGAGATGCAGAGCTGGGCGATAGGGAAAGGGCGATGTAGCATGGATTCACGCGTTAGCGTGTCCTTGCTAATAGGGCGTTAAAATTATCGCCGCTTTTCGTCCGAAAACGGACGCTATAGCGGTGATAATTTTATCGCCAGCCCTTGTAGATATGCCCCAAAGAGAGTTATGCCCATGAATTTGAGAGAAAGAAGACCTTTGGTTCATACTGGAACTGGAGGCACAACAGTAGTTACCTCTGAAGAAATAGAAAGATGGGCACAGGAAAGAGATAATCAGAACCCAGCACCAAGGATTTTAGACATCAGCAGATTGAAAGTGGAATTGGAAGAGATGATGACAGGATGCGTGGGCACAGAAAGATTGAATGCTTACAATGAAGAAGAATTATTATTTTTATGTAAGAGTATAACCAGAAGGGCAAGAGTATTTCATGAGAGCTTGACTGAAGTTGCTTCAGAGATTGGAATAGACATAGGGAAATCAAAGTAGTTACAGAAACCATATAGAGTGGATTTTACTGATAAGGATTTAGAAAGTGTAAATGCTTCTGGAAAGAGACTACAGATAAAGGAATTAATGAACATTTTGGGAAAATGGGGAGACATTGATAAATGAAGAATTAGATGGATAAGAAAGAAAGAGGAAGTACAAGCGAGAGAAGCAGCAGCTGCATTTCCAGTAAGAGAATCAAGCAAAGTGGAAAAATTGTGTCCAATGAGAGAGGTTCCTGGAGGTGGATATGTTCATGTTCCTTGGAGTAGACAAGACATTTTGTCATTTACAAATGATTTTCCAAAGCTGAGAGAAAAACCAGTTGAATGGTACAAACAGGTAGAGAGATTTGGGAAGGTTTCAAAGGTTTTATTGAAAGACCTGGATGGTCTATTTGATATAGTGGTACCTGCTGATTTATGGACAGAATGTAAAATTACAATTGACTGGCCTAATGAGGAGTATGCTAGAGACGCAAAGACAGGAGCACCCTCGGAGGAGGTAATGAAAACGTATCACCAAGTGATTACGTATTTGAAAGGGAAAATTCCTCCTAAAGAAACAGATTGGGTAAAAATAGATAGAACAACACAAGAACCAAATGAATCTGTACATGTATATTATGAAAGGTTGTTGCAGGTGTTTAAGCAGTATAGTGGTTTTGAGAATATCGGTGACAAGGATATGGGACATTTTGTGTATCGGTTTGAATATGGTTTGAAACCAGAGATTAGTCAGATGATACAGCAGCACATGTTGTGTTGGAAAAGCAAGACAGTGGATGAGATTTTAAAGTACGCAAAATATTGCGGAGATGATATTGAAGCCAGGCGTAGGAAGCTAAAAGAGAAAATGATGTGGGCACAAGTTAAATTGGCAGAACAGCAAGAAGAGAAAACAAATGACCAAAACAATAATCAAGTGAAAGAAGAGAGTCAGAATAATCAAGGAGCGAATGGTAATAAATATAGGGGACGAGTGGACAGAGAAGAAGCGAAAAAGAAGTTTCCTTGTCATGCATGCGGAAAGCTTGGACATTGGAAGAATGAGTGTAAGAGTACTCAGAATAAAAAGAGTAATAATGGGCCAAATCAAAATTTAATCCCACAGATGCAGAATGAAGTACTTATGAATCAGCAGCAGCAGGTAGTTACTCCACAATATCAGGTGCCACCCGCTCCTATGCCAAATTTTGTGAATCATCAAAGTTTCAGTGCGAACACCGGATTTCAAAGAGAAAGTGGTAAGAATAATAGAACAATTACACAATATTTTTTACAGAATGATGAGGAACATTCAGATGTCGCACAATGACGGTGCCTGAGGGGGGAGGAAGAGGAGTGCGTGCTTGGCGCATCCTTGCCGGTAGATCAGTCAGGTCCATTTGTTGATGGGAGAGTAGAAGGTAAAGACATTACATTCCTATTGGATACTGGTGCGACCAGGTCTACTGTGAGAACAGCAGACATCCCAAACCTACCCCTCTCAGGAGAATCAATCCAAGTTGTAGGCGTGTCTAACCAACAGATTAGAACCCCAATCACAAAACCAATGGAGGTGCACATTGGTAATTTTAAAGAAATGCATTGGTTCGTAGTTTGCGATTCCAGTCCTGTAAATCTGCTGGGAAGAGATCTTTTGTGCAAGATGAATTGCACGATCTACTGTACACCGGATGATGTCACTTTCCAAACCCCTGATGAAGACGTGGTATACAAGATGATGTTAGCCAAACAGGGAACGGAAGTAGATGAGATGTTTTCACTAGTGACTGAGAATGAATTACCAGAAGAGTTGAGAACCACAGTTAATCCAGAAGTGTGGGACTTTACCGGAAAAGACATTAGGCTAATGACAAATATAGACCCAGTTAAAGTGACAGTGAAAGAAGGTGCAGTGTATCCAAACACCCGACAGTACAAGATGAGTCCAAAAATAAAAGCAGGAATTATTCCGGAAATTGAACGAATGGTTAAACAAGGTATTTTAATAGAAGTGATGGGTAGTCCCTGCAATTCGCCAATAATGGGACTGAAAAAGCCTAGCGGAAAGTAAAGAATAGTGCAGGATTTACGGAAAATAAAAAAAATTGTAGTGCCATGTTGTCCAATAGTGCCAAATCCAGCAGTGATCCTTTATCAGATACCCTGGAATGCAGGTTGGTTTACAGTAATTGATTTATGCCAAGCGTTCTTTTCTATTCCTTTGCACCCAGACAGCCAGTATCTTTTTATGTTTAAGTTTGAGGATCATATTTACGCATGGTGTCGAGTTCCTCAAGGGTACACAGAGAGTCCTTCAATTTTTAATCAGATTTTGAGAAAGTGGCTAGAATCATTGGTTGTGCCTGGAAAATCTGTTTTGGTCCAGTACATTGATGTCCTACTGGTGGCATCAAAACACGAGAAGATTGTGTCACAGACACAATTGCATTGCTGAACCATTTGGCTGAAGGAGGACACAAGGTGTCTCCAGAAAAATTACAATTCTGTCAACGAGAAGTTAGATATTTAGGGCATAAAATAGAAAGAGGAGTTAGAAAAGTGACACCGGAAAGAATAAAAATAATCAAAGAAATGCAATTGCCACAGACTCAGAGAGAAATGAGAATGTTTCTAGGAGTGGTTGGATACTGTAGGCAATGGATTAATGGTTTTTCAATGTTAGCAAAGCCATTGATACAGATGATCCGGAAAAGAGCAAAGGATCCGATTGATTGGAATGATGACTGCATAGAGACATTTGTAAAATTGCGAAATTATTTGTGTGAGGCTCCTGCTTTGGGCATGCCTGATTATTCAAAAGACTTTGCATTGTTTTGTTGTGAGAGAGAGAATTGTGCACTCTCAGTCCTAACACAGAGACATGGATTGAGTCGACGTCCAGTGGCATATTTGTCAGCTACATTGGACCCAGTGGCTTCAGCATTGCCTGGCTGCTTAAAAGCAGTAGCTGCTACTTGTATGAGTCTGGAGCAAAGTGAGTCGACAGTGATGGGACATCCGGTAAAAGTTTTTGTTCCAAACTCAGTTGAGATTCTTTTGACAAGAACAAGAACACAGCATCTCACCCCTAGTCGATTGACTAAGTATGAAAGAGTGATTTTGGGAGCTGAGAACGTGACTGTGAGGTGTACGACTATGAACCCAGCTACCCTACTGCCAGACCCCTGCGATGAAGAAGTGAGAGATGAGAGTGATCATGATTGTTTGGACGTGACTGAGTTATGCACGAAGCCCCGGCCTGATATATAAGAGACACCTTTGAAAGAGGCTGACCATTAGTTATTTGTAGATGGTTCCTGCCTCAGAACACAAGAAGGAGGATTAAGTACTGCATATGCTGTTTGTAAAATATCTGGGTGGTAATTGAAGCATCCTGTTTACCTGGGGTCAAGTCTGCACAAGTAGCTGAATTGGTTGCCTTAATAATGGCATGCAAAAAGGGGACAAATTGGAGAGTAACCATATTTACGGACAGTCAATATGGGTTCGGGGTTGTGCACGACTTCGACCAGCTTTGGATGCAGAGGGGATTTCTGACTTCTTCAGGGTCTCCTATTAGAAACAGCAAAAATGTAAAGGATTTATTGGAAGCATTACAATTGCCAAAAGAGATAGCAGTTGTAAAATGCGCTGCACATCAGTCAGGAAATGACTCTGTGACTGCTGGCAATAATTATGCTGACCAAGTGGCCAAATACTGTGCCAAAAATACAGTGGCCATTGACAGAAAAATTGAAACGGGTGAAACCAGATGCCAACTTATGTTTTTCTCAGTACCAGAAACATGGGATGAGATTAGACAATTGCAGGAAGAAGTTGAGGAAAAGGAAATTTGGATAAAGGCAGCCTGTACAAAGATACCACATGATGAGGTATGGGTGTACTTAGATGGAAGACCAGTCATGCCAGATTGTTTGCTTTCAAAAATGGCAAGAGTGTATCATGGAGCAACACACATAGGGAGAGACTCAATGATCAGGC
Organism: Calotriton arnoldi; assembly: GCA_963921515.1. NCBI lineage: Eukaryota > Metazoa > Chordata > Amphibia > Caudata > Salamandridae > Calotriton > Calotriton arnoldi. Next base: position 73,795 of record CAWUFW010014867.1, read on the forward strand.
TATTCAGACAGAGTTGGTACAATCCGAAGTTCAGGGTAGTCGCAGAAAGCCTTTGCCAAAGATGCCTAACCTGTCAGCAGCAAAATACAGGTAGGAAGACAATAGTTAGTTGGGGAAAGATTGGAAAGGCAGAAGGACCCTTCACCAGATTACAGTTGGATTTTATCGAACTGCCCCCTAGCAATGGACTGAAATATATACTTGTCATAGTATGCCTCTTTTCAAGATGGGTGGAAGCTTAACCCACTCGAAGAAATGACAGTCTTACAGTTGCTAAATTGTTGTTGAGGGAGTTAATGTAACGCTTTGGTTTTCCAGTCACTTTGGAATCAGATAGAGGCCCTCATTTTAATAATGAAATAATTTGATTAATCAGTGCTGCATTTAACATTGAACAAAAACTGAACTGTGCTTATCGTCCAGAGGCTTCTGGAATTGTTGAGCAATTGAATGGCACAATCAAGTCAAGATTGGCGAAGGTGTGTGCAGCCACAAAGCTGAAATGGCCAGATGCATTACCTCTTGTATTGATGGGTCTCAGAAGTATTCCAGACAGAAAAACAGGAATGAGCCCACATGAGATTCTCATGGGAAGAGCCATGAGACAGGCATTTATTCCTGGAAATAAATTAATGAGTATAACTGATGATCTGGTATTGGACTATTGCAAAGGATTGGCTGAAATGGTGCGTTCTGTCTCTCACCAGGTTGGAGAAGACGTAGTTGAAAGACAGCCAGACCAAGCGCATGATTTGAACCCTGGAGATTGGGTGCTAGTGAAGAAACACGCAAGAAAGTCGTGCCTAGCACCAAGGTGGTACAAACCGCGGCAAGTCATACTAGTCACTACCACAGCAGTGAAGTGTGCAGGTTTGCCCAATTGGATTCATGCCAGCCATACCAGAAGAGTTCCGAGCCCATCAGAACAACAAGAGCAACCACTGACTGAACAGGCTGAAGCATCAGGGGTTGTAAGCTGTGAGATTGAAGAATCTAGAGTAATAGATTGTGAAAGACAACCATATGACGAACAGCCAAGTACAAGTCAGGAAGAGTGGATACCAGTGATTGAAATCGTTGATGATGTTATTGAAACAAGAAGAAGAACAGAACTGAAAAGACATGAAAGTAGTCAGGAAGAGACAGGGGAAGAAGAACACACTCAGGTGGAAAATAAAAAAGACTTCCACTAACCTGAGGAGGGAAAAATAGAAGAACACGTTCAGGCAGAAGAAGAAAAATTTGAATTAAGACCTGAACAGGATCAGATAGAGTTAGAAGAAAAGGTTCAGGCAGAAGAAGAAAAGTTTGAAGTAAGACCTGAACAGGGTCAGATAGAGTTAGAAGAACAAGCTCAGGAAGAAGAAGAACAAAATACGGTAAGACCTGAGCAGGTGGAAGTAAAAGAAGGTACAAGCACAGAAAACAGAGAATCAGAACAGATTCTGCCTAGAATAAATGAAATAAAAAGAACTTTACAAGGAGATAAAGAAGGTGAAAACGCAGTGCAAATCAAAAGAATCAGAAAGGGAGACAATTGGCCAACTGGAGTAAAGAAACTAAAATATCACTTGAGAAAATCTGAAAAGAAACCAGAACAAGTAAATGAAGTCACAAGCCAAACACGATCTAAACAAACTTTGGCAAAAATAACTCGAAGAAGTCCAAGATTGAGTGAATGGACTTATGTAATACTCGAGGAATTTGAATCCCTAGATCTGACTGATGAAACAGAAGAAAATTATATTGTTCAGATTGATGAAAGCAAATTGAGGCCTCCTTAAGAACGAAAAAAGAAAGTAAAATTGACAAAGAAAGGATAAGAGAGAAGAAATTTTCTCGCAAGTAAAATGGCAGAAATTGAAGTTACCGAAAGACCAAAACGTGGATTAAAAAGAAAGTGTTTTAGATTTTGTTTTTGTAGTATTTTATTAGTACCATTAGTATGGTTATTCCTAACAGTAGGAGTACCTTTGTTAATGAAAACAAGTCACAAGAATAATACAGATACTAATGTTAAGGTGGATAGAATAAAAGAAACTGAAATAGAAATAGGGGTAGAAGATGAAGCAAACTATCATAATGAATCAGACTATAATACGTCCTCTAATGGGTTTATTAAATTGTTATTTCAATATGTTAGTACTATGGAGATTAACAATTGTTATGTGTGTATGAAGTTACCCTCATCAGTATCAGAAGGGTGACGTATCACCATATACCTTTAACATATGGTGTGTCATGTAGTATTTTATCAAGTTTATTTTATGCTACAGGGAGACTTCAGTATTTTTATTCAAATCTAGATGTAGTATTTTCAGATTTACCTATTAGAAAGAATATGAATCCAGTAGTTAGTAGTAAAAATGCACAGTTTATGGGCGAATTTTTCTTAACAATGAGTTCAATAGATTTAGTTCAAGCACATAAAGATAATCTAACATGTACATTGAGAAAAGAAGAAAAAGATTTTTTAGATTGATTAGAAGAAAGGAGACAGGATTTAATAAAGAAAGCGACTGAACAGAAAACCCATGTACCTCTATGGGCTGGGGAAGAGGGAATCTATGCAAATGGCAAGGCTCATGCTGCGATGTCCCTGGATTTAGTGAAAAGGGGAAAATTCTGCCTCCATAGATTAAGGACAGATTATAACAATAATTACATTGGTTCCAGTGAATGTGAACACAACTTCCTAATTTTAGGAGGGTGGGGACTAAAAGGGGGAACTGATCCTGTATTTCCAGGAGCTTATTATGTTTGCGGGAATAATGCATATTATAGGTTACCTGCAAGATGGTACGGGAGCTGTTACTTTGGAATAGTTTTTCCAAAAATCTATCATGTGGACAGAATCAGTGGAACCAATGGAAATTCTAATGGACTAACACGTAGTAGAAGGGCTAGTTTTTCTGAAATTGTAGGAGATATTTTTAGTGCATTGATACCCTCAGTTGGAGTCATTCTTAATTCACAGAAAATTTGTAAGTTATCAACCATAGTTGATCGTCTTTCTACCGATACTGCAGGAGGATTTTTAATGATTAACACAGAAATGGTTGCAATTAGGTCTATGGTTTTACAGAACCGTCTTGCTCTTGACATATTATTGGCAAAGGAAGGTGGAGTTTGTGGCATGTTGAAAATTCAATATTGTTGCACTTACATTCCAGACAAGAGCTGAGGAATTAAAGGATATATTGAAAACAGTACGAGAATGCATAAAGACTTGACCCAACTGGAGGTTGACAGTGTATGGGGAAGACTAACTAAAAGTATAACATCAATAGGGAAATTTTATTTTTTATTTATTTATTTATTTGAGTTTTATATAGCGCTGGCTAGACCCGGAGGTATCAGAGCGCTTTACATAGGGTTCCACAAAGTTACAAAATTACATCAGTTACCAGTTACATCAGTTACTAGAAAAACATTTCAAGTGCGGAAAGACGAAATAAATGGAGCTTAGAAAGAAGAGGGGGTAGGGTAAAGGGGTAGGAGGGAAATAGGGTGGAGAGACGAGGGAGAGTCTGTCCAAAGTCCGGCTGGGTAGGTGGCGGCCGAGGGGAAGTCCACAGCCCATCTCCTCTATAGCTATCAGGTAGCTCCACCGGGCATCGGCCAAATATCTAGGTCTCAACGGAAAAACATTTAAAAAGCATAGGGGACGAAAAAATGGAGCACAGAGGGGGAAAGGGGTAGGGTAAAGGGGTGGGAGGGAGAATGCTAAGGCGAGACGAAGGAAGGTCTGCCCAAAGTCCGGCTGGGTAGGTGACGGCCAAGGGGGCCATCTCCTCTATGGCTATCAGGTAGCTCCACCGGGCATCGGCCAAAAACTAGGTCTAGCGCTTAACATAAGGAAACATTGTGTTTTATATAGCGCTGGCTAGACCCGGAGGTATCAGAGCGCTTTACATAGGGTTCCACAAGGTTACAAAATTACATCAGTTACCAGTTACATCAGTTACTAGAAAAACATTTCAAGTGCGTAAAGACGAAATAAATGGAGCTTAGAAAGAAGAGGGGGTAGGGTAAAGGGGTAGGAGGGAAATAGGGTGGAGAGACGAGGAGAGTCTGTCCAAAGTCCGGCTGGGTAGGTGACGGCCGAGGGGGAAGTCTACAACCCATCTCCTCTATAGCTATCAGGTAGCTCCACCGGGCATCGGCCAAATATCTAGGTCTCAACGGAAAAACATTTAAAAAGCATAGGGGACGAAAAAAATGGAGCACAGAGGGGGAAAGGGGGTAGGGTAAAGGGGTGGGAGGGAGAATGCGAAGGCGAGACGAAGGAAGGTCTGCCCAAAGTCCGGCTGGGTAGGTGACGGCCAAGGGGCCATCTCCTCTATAGCTATCAGGTAGGTCCACCGGGCATCGGCCAAAAACTAGGTCTAGCGCTTAACATAAGGAAACATTGTGTTACAAATTACAAAAATGATCACATTAATTACAGAGAGGTCACAAATTCAATACAGGAGTTATTAGCGACCATGAAAAACAAGATCCACAAAAAGGAGAGGGGAAAAAAAGAAAAAGGCCAGGGAGAGCAGGGAGTCCACGGGAGGGAGTCAGCAGCGGAGAAAGATATGAGACATAAGTCAGAGGTCCGGCTGGGTAGGTGACGGCCATAGCGGTGTGCCAGAGCCTGTCTCCCCTATAGCTGTCGTGGCAGCTCCACCGGGAATCGGTCATACATTTCGTACTCCGCCGGATAGAAATGAGAATCAGGAAGGGACCAAGAGTCAGCAGCGGAGAAAGAGACAAGACATAAGTCCGAGGTCCGGCTGGGTAGGTGATGGTCATAGTGGTGTGCCAGAGTCTGTCTCCCCTATAGCTGTCAGGGCAGCTCCACCGGGAATCGGTCATACATTTCGGACTCCGCCGGGTAAAGATGAGAATCAGGAAGGGACCAAAAGTCTAGAGTCCAGAGTCGGGCTGGTGGAGCTGGCGAGGGTGGTAGGATAGGAAGGGGAGTGTAGCTGGGCAGCCATCTTAAGGTCAGGCAAATCGAGTCTGTTGATCTCCAAGATTCTGTTGGCTTGTGTTGTCTCTAGATCTTAGGATTGTTTCCTCAAGATCGAACACGGGCGCCATCTTTGGGTCAGGCCACACTCGGTATAGTCAGTTATGCATTGCATTATATGCCTCAGTAGATGTTTGTGCACACTGGGATGGCTCCTCGGATGGGGGGTGGGGGGGTCGGTGCCCGGCGTTCCGCTTCTATGTTTGGTCGCTAGCGGTTGTCTCGTTGTGTGGCAGCCCTATTCCACCCAAGATGTAATGCACTCTGGCGCTGTGCCTCAGTGTGTTCCCGCTCTAGAGCCATCTGCAGAGTCCGGCGGGCGCCATGTTAAGGTCAGGCACCCCCAATAGAGCAGCTCCGCCGTGGAGTTTACAGTGAACGTATGGAGAATGGCCCCGTGCTCACTAACCTCTGCGACGCAGTGTAGGGTCGCTCCTCGTGTCTGGATCCCCGGGTGACGAGGGACCGGGCCATCGGTTGTCTCAGCGGCGTGGAGGGAGGAAGGGCTCCCGATCATCAGTCCGGCCCTGAGCGCTCCCGCGGGCACCGTGCCAAATCTCGCTGTCCCTTGCGGGGTGCCAACTGTTATACCGGCGCTCAGGGGGAGCGCTCCGCTGTGTGAAATTCGTAGCAGGAACTCCACGGTCAGTCTCAGGCTCAGCCGCTCGGGCGCGGGCTCCGGTTGTTAGCGGTCGCCATGTTGTTTCTGGAGCCACTGCCGATAAAGGTTGTATTCCGCTGGGGATCCGCACCGGATCAGGGCTCAACCTCCAGCGCTAGGTGCGCCTAACGTTTAGACACATTTACCCCTGTTTGTTGTAAGTTTTGACGCGTTGTGACGAGCGAGTTTCGTGCCCGTATGCGGAGCCTCAGCAGGGCATGTCCGCCGTCCGCCGTCCGTCCGTTAGTCTCGGAAATGGTTTGCTGATTTTGGGAAAGGTTTCCTAGGTCAAATAATAACCGTAGTGATGATAATAATGATTACATATAAGTGTTGTAGAAGAGGAAGGAAAGAGAAAATACATTTTGAAAGAAAAGGAAAGGGACAGAAACGAAAAAGAAAATATGATGAAATACAGCTGGAAGAAATGAAAGGCAGACTATACAAGAAAATGAAGGATTTAGAAGGAAACGAGTTGATTGATGAAAATTTGAGAGGAGAAATAGAGAAAACTGAGAAGTGCTAAAGTTGGTATCTGGGATGGGTAATTTTGTGATGGCTTAAGATGCCATCAGAGAGGGGATTGATGGAGCAAGGACTCGTAAAAGAGACTTGCTCGGAAGCAATCCTTTCGTTTAACTCATTAACGAATTACTAACAACGTCTTTGTAATTAATATTTCGCATTTAGAAAAAGAGACGCAGGACAGTGAAGCTTGCCTATGTGTTTACTAACTGCAATAACATGAGCGAAGGACTAAAACGCACTTTAACAAGGGATCTTTACTGTGCATGCGTCTACTACATCTATGTAGTATGACGTACTAATGCTTGGAGGGAAAATCTTGCGCCTGCGCAAAAGACAATAAAATGGCCGCTTGAAAGCTCACATGCATGGGACCTGCTTGGCTGGAATAGAAAATAAGTTTTATACTAACGCAAATGCAGAAAGGGTAATAATAAATAGAGTGGGTTAGAGTAGAGGTTGGTGTATACAGTGAAATCATTTATTTTTTAGAATAACATTTCTTCTTTTGACTTTATTATTAGTGCGCATTTGGGCCTTCCACACTTGTCTGAATTGAGCTGACTGACTTGACCCCACGCATGTGCACCAGAGAGAGAATAAAGAAAGATGAGTAAGGACTTGTCACGCGTCCAAGACCAGCGAAGATGTGCCCTGGGAACATGAGGGTGAAGAGTTCATATGAAGAAGCTTTATTCATGACATTGCAACATTTTGTATTAATAAAGTTTGGAGATGTATGGGAAAGGAAATGATTTAATAAAAGTTTGAGGGGAGGGGTTTGAAACATTGGTTTAATGAAATAAGTGAAATGTAAGCATGGTGTGACGATCATCCCCCCTCGCCTGTCCAATCAGAGTTAGTATTTTGTGAAATTGAAACACTAATGGGTGTTACATGGTTATGGAAGGGTATAATTGAGGTTGTTTTTAGTTAGTTAGGAGGGGGTCTTATTGAAAGCTGATGATGAGCAGAGCAGACACGGGGAGAAGCGTCTATGCTGGAAGTCGAGAGCTCGGGATGCTGTCGGTGTTGGGGGTGGTGCTGATGCAGTGAGACACTGATGAAGAAATCGAATGCAGAACCATCTATTTTAACTTAATTGGGTTAGAAAGAAGATCGCGAAAGAACAATGAGGAGGAAGAGAGTGTCAGAGAGGGGTGCGATGCAGTCGTCGGTATTTAGAGAGGTGAAGTATCCTGTCCTGATTCCTGTCCTGAAGTCTTTGTCTCCTGATCTATCCCGGGGGACCCTTACCAGCCCTTTGGCCAGGGGGTTGGTCTTCACACCATACTTGGTCATTATAAATTTATCGTATTGATAGATGTTCTTCTCTCTCTGTCCTCTCTTCTTTCTGAGCGTAGTTATTGTGTGGATCTGAATTGCTATTGCCTATTGAAACTTGATTGAATTGACACTCTTGCGAATGAGGGTGTTTGTACTAAAACGTTTGAGATGGTTCACACTCAATTAATTTAGATAAAGATTTTGAAAATTCCCGAGTCTGTGATTATTTCATTTTAATCGAGAAATGTTTAATAAGTTATGCTAATTATCACCATCAACTAGTTCCAACTTATGGTCCATTGACCAGAGGAAAGAACTAATTGATCAGTGAAAGGTTTAGTTAGGGAAAGAAAAAACGAAATCCTGAAGTATGAAAATCATAAACTAAGTTTCCAGCGGTTTACTTGGTGTTTGTGGAAGTAGTTATATGGGCCCAGGTGAGTATATGGTAGTGGAGTATCTGTTGCTAGTACACCGCTGGATCAGAAACACTTTGCACACAATTGGTCATGGATTACACAAGACCCTTGGGTTCTAGAAACTATACGTGGCTTCAAAATAGAATTTTGGGAACAACCTTTTCAAATCAAGATTCCAAGAGAGATGACTCTAGACTCGGAGAATTCAAAACTAATAGAAGTAGAGATTTCCCAGATGTTAGACAAGGGAGCCCTCATAAAGATCCCTTTATCCGAGATTTCAAAGGGTTTTATACGTACTATTTTCCTAGTCAAAAAGAAGGACAAAGGTTGGCGTCCCGTCATAAACCTAAAGTACCTAAACAAGTTCTTAACTTACACACATTTCAAGATGGAGGGGATCCATCTTTTGAGAGACATTTTACAAGCCAGGGACTGGCTGGTAAAAATGGATCTCAAAGATGCCTATTTTACAATACCCATGGACGAGGACAGCCAAAAGTACCTTCGTTTTACTTGGAAAGGAACTCTTTATCAGTTCCGGTGTCTCCCCTTCGGCCTGTCCTCAGCCCCTTGGTGTTTTACCAAAGTCCTTCGTCCAGTAGTGAGTTACCTCAGAGAGAGAGGAGTTCGTCTAATTATTTACCTAGACGATATTCTTGTTATGACTCAAGACAAAATAGAAATTCAGAAACACTTACAATTGGCTGTAGATCTTATTCAAAATCTGGGATTCATCATAAATATAGAGAAATCTATCATGGTTCTGACACAAGAGTTAGAATTCCTTCGATTCCAGGTAAATACTATCCTTTCCAATCTAATTCTGCCTCACAAAAAAGTTACCAAGATAAAGAAACATGTCTCTTTTATCCTAACGAAAGAATCAATACGTCTAAAAGACCTAGCCAGGGTTCTAGGTCTTCTGTCATCTTCTATCCAAGCTATTTCACCCGGTCCTCTTCATTACAGGGGTCTCCAAAGACTAAAGGCTCTAGGTCTGAGAAAGGGTTTATGGTACGAGGACTCAGTTCCCCTCTCAGAAGACGCCCGAGAGGATCTACTCTGGTGGCTAAAGAACCTTCAAGCATGGAACGGGAAGGCTATTTTCGGAAATGTTCCAGACTTTACTCTAGAGTCAGATGCGAGCAACCGCGGCTGGGGAGCCCGCCTAAACAATCTAGAAACCTGGGGGAGTTGGTCCTTAGAGGAACAATACCTACACATAAATTGCCTAGAGATGTTAGCAGTTCTGAATGCCCTTATGAGTTTCAAAAAGTTTCTAAAGAACTCCAATACCTTGATCCGCTTAGACAACTTCTCTGCTGTCTCATATATATACCGTCTGGGGGGCGCGAGATCCAAGACTCTTTCAGATATTGCCAAACAGATATGGTATTTTTGTTGGGATCAAAAGATTACTCTCAGAGCGGAATTTATTCCGGGAATTCAGAATTTAAGGGCAGACTGGAATTCTCGTTTCCTCCACAATTACAGCGATTGGAAATTGAATCCAGAGGCCTTTGCTCTAATCCAGAAGTTATGGGGTCCAGTTCTGGTAGACCTGTTCGCCAGCAGATTAACTTACCAAGTTCAGAAGTATTTCAGCTGGAGACCAGATCCCAATGCATCAGGGGTAGATGCCTTTCTCCAACCTTGGGAGAGGAACAAGGGTTACGCCTTTATACCCTTGTCAATGATTCAGAGACTATTGTGGAAAGTGAGACTGGAGTCATGCTCCATCATTCTTGTAACCCCCTTTTGGAAATCCCAGGTTTGGTTCCCCAGGGTAATGGAACTGGCGGTGGATTTTCCATGCCTAATCCCTTCATCTTTATGTCTACTCCAATGTCCGGACGGAGAAGAACATCCTTTGGTTTGAGAAGGGAGAATTAACCTTCTTGTTTGGAAGATTTCAGGGGTTCTGACAGATATTCTGATCTTTCGGGAGAGGCTAAAAGCCTTTTGGAAGATTCATGGGCTCCAGGAACTAGAAAAAGATATAGAGGTGTTTGGAGAAAATGGTGTTGTTGGTGCATGGAAAGGGATCTGGATCCTGTACAAAGTTCTCTACAACACATAGCCAATTATCTAGCTCATCTCTTTGAGTCAGGTCTCTCTTATAGAACTATCAATTGTTACAGATTGGCAATATCTTCTGGTCATGCCTTGATTAATAATCTTGCAATTGGTAGCAATCCTTTAATCAAAAGAGTTATGAAAGGAGTTAGACTTAGTAAACGCACTAAAGCTTGTTACGAATCTCTATGGGATGTTAACTTAATTTTTAATCTTTTCCTATCCTGGCCTAATAACCATTTACTCTCCCTTAAACAAATCTCCATGAAATTGGTGACACTTTTGTGTCTGATCTCCTTCAGAAGGGTCTCAGACATTAGAGCTTTCTAATATATTCTATTCCTCTGAAGGTGTCCACTTTGATATTTGGAAAAGAACAAAAACCATGTCAGAATCTATTTTCTACCCCTTTTTTCATGAGTGTGAAAAATTGTGCGCTGTTAATTGTATGAAGTGTTATGAGAATAAAATTTCAACATTCAGACCCGTAAACACTGATCAACTGCTCCTTTCATATGTTAGTCCTTTTAGACCTGTTTCTTCAGCCACCTTAGCCAGATGGGTCCGTCTGATTATGCATGAAGATGGCGTAGATCTCTCTAGATTTGGGGCTCATTCTTCTAGGGGAGTGATCCAGCGCAACCCCTAATTCATGAACCAGGGATCAGAGAAATCTCTTCACACATAAATTACTTACCAAACAACGGGGCCCATCACACATTACCCATAAATGATCCCTGAAGACGGGCGCTGGATTTAGGGGGGGTTTAATTTGTCAGTTTTATTATGTACAATACTATACTTCACATTATTAACATTTATATATATTCCTAGCTATTCTTAATTTCAACTGTCCTCTTTTGGTCGATGGACCATTAGTTGACGAGTTGATGGTGACTATGATTAACTAAACAGTTTAATACTTTAACTAAATAACCACAGAGTCGTTTATTTGGTTAATAATTTTATCTCATTAAATTTAAATGCTCATAATTCAGATTGTCAGTGCACACACAAGACCACAAATAAGAGAACAATTCATCAAGCAATGTAATCAAAATGAATCATTTGCATCGACATCAAAGCGTGTGTAGGAATAGGGGAAGAGAAGGTAAAGCATAAATACTTGCAGAAATATATTGCAAAATTAAAGCATTTAAGGAGGGTGATACCCACCAAAGATTCAGGAAAACCATTTCCTTGGCGGAGGTTGTGGCAAGGGGTCCCCAGAGATAGGCTCAGAGGACAAAGTTAACAGGGCAGATGCAGCTAAGTCTTACAATAAACTGGCAAACAAATATAATCTCCCAATTCTATCCACCTTGATCTAGTTCTCCTCGGACACAGTCTCCTCCCAAGCACTCCCGCAACGTTCTCGTACCTAAGGTGCTCTCTGACTCAGTGCTGGTCCGCTCTCTCTGTCTTGGTGCGCTTCCCTCTCGATGTCTAGATGTTCTCTGCGTTCTCTCTCTCGATGCTCTCACACACCCCTAATTGGGATATCAATTATACCCTAATGCCTAGCTCACTATCTTACAATGTTATGTTATGTTAAAATTACTTGTAAAGCGCGCGTACACCAAGCGGTTTCATGGCGCTGGGAGCGGGAGGGGACAGTGACGCAAGACAGGTGCTTTACTCGTATGCCTGGGAGAATAACAAGGTCTTGAGGAGTGTTCTAAACTGAGGGTAGGAGGTAACTGACCTCAGACCGGCGGGGAGAGAATTCCAGAATTGAGGGGCAAGAACTGAGAATCTGAGACCACCGTGTTTTTTTCGTTTGAAGGCGGGGATGGTAAGCAAGTTCAGATGAGAGGAGCGTAGTTCACGAGAGGGGGTATAGCGCTGAATCCTTGAAGAGATGAATGCTGGGCCATTCCCAGCGAGGGCTTTAAAGATGGTGCAGCCCAGCTTAAAGGCACATTGTTTAGCTACCGGGAGCCAGTGGAGGCTCTTCAGCAGGGGGCTGACGTGTTGATGTTTGGGTTGATGGTGGATTAGCCTACAATTAGCCTACAATGTTGCAGTATCAGTAGAAACTCGGCCTGTGATTGGTTGTCACGAATCATGTTAGGGTCTCCTCATCAAGTTCTCCTCGCACATCCATCCCATACCGGTTTTAACAAAGGAAGTATTAAGGATAAATACAATCGTATACTACTAATATCAATAGTTATACATTTTGCAACATTCTCGTATTATGACATCCGCTTCACATTCAAATTGCACATAGCGATGGCAGTTCCCACAGTCGCTGTCGCGTCTTGGCACATAAACAATAGGACACAGGTCAACATGGCCTTCACACGGATTACATCAGCTGGTGCACTCTACAGTTCGTAAGCAGGCAAAGCATTTTGGCGCATGCATCTTCCGTACAGACCAAGACAACCACATGCTGGTTCGGACAAGAGGCCATATTCATGCAGGCCCAATCTCGTACTAAAGTAAATAAACACAAAAGAATATTAATTCATGAAATAAAACCCATTATGGTTACCTCCCACCATACTAATACCCTGTATTAATTAATTCCTAGGGAAAGCTATTAATTTAAAGCAACTTTTTCGTTATTTGTGCACAACATGGAAAATGTGCAATGTAGAACATAGCATAAACATGCATTAGTACGATTTTTCAAAGCGCAAACAGTTAATACGTGCTCATGCCATCATGGTTTAGTATATTATGTAAAATGCGTTTGCCCCATGTGTGAATGTGTGCATTCAGGGTTGGTTAGTCCATGCAGTCAATACACTATTATGGGGTTACTTAATTTCATGAGGATGTATTTTTGCAAACCTCACTCCATCAATCCCCCCTTTGATGGTTTACCATCATAACATCCCTAAACATACGGTTTACCAAGTTATATAGCTGTTATTTTGACTTCTGGCCCTTGCTCCTTACATTTTACGTACAATTTTTCTTTAAAATCCTCCAATTCTATCTCATCTATCTCTCATTTCCTTTCTTTACGTTCCTCACTTAATTTTCTTTCTTTCTTTTCTTTGCGTCTTTTCTTCACACAAACATAAGCCATTCTTATTGTGAATATCATATCAGCTACAGAAACTATTGGTACTATTATTTTTCCTACTAAGGAGCTACCTATAGAAGAAAACCAATTGCTTATAGTAGAGAAACTCTTACTTATGGGCATATTAACAAGGGCATTATCTCCGCTTTTTTGGCTTTAAAAGCCAAAAAAGCAGAGATAATCTTTTCGCCCTATTAACAAGTGGGTGCTAACATGCATTAGCGCATGTTAGCACCCTTTTACCCGACGCCTCCCATTGCATCTCTAATGAGTTGCAAAGTGGGCGTCACTGGGCAGTACAACCTTGCAAATATCGCTGATGTGCACATCGCGATATTTACAAGGCTGCCCCAGCATTTAAGCAGACGTTAGTTTTTGGAGAAAACAGCTATTTTCGCCAAAAACTAACGTCTGCTAAAATTCAGACTTACCTATCCCTAACATTGGGGTCGATTATGCTGATACGACCACAGGGTCGTATCAGCAAGGTTATCGTCTGCTTTGCAGGGAACATCGCTGGAAAACCAGCGATGTTCCCTGCAAAACTGCGATTTCCCGCTATCACTGGAATTTTTGTCGCCCTGGAGAAACACGTTGTTAATAACGTGCTACCAGGGCGATAAATTCCAGAGATAGACGGCGATAAATAAAGAAGCGCTAAGCGCGCTTTGCGTTATTTATCGCCGTCCCTTGTTAATATGCCCCTTAGTCTCTCCCAGACACTGTCAACCTCTAGTTGTGTTACTTCCTTATGCAAATCTGTGATATTCTGAATGTATCCTTCCAGATTCTTACTTTTATCTGGAATGTAAGTGCAACAATGTTGAACCTTCAGCATTCCACAGACTCCACCCTCTTTTGCCAATAATATATCAAGGGCAAGTCGATTTTGCATAACCATAGATCTCATAGCAATCATTTCAGTGTCAATCATCAGGAATCCTCCAGCAGTATTCGTTGATAAACGATCAACCACTGTGGACAATTGTCGAATTTTATATGCATTCAGTGTAACCCCAACTCCAGGTATCAATGCTCCAAATATATCACCTACAATTTCTGAAAAACTTTCTCTTTTACACGTTTTAGTCCTTGTTTTACTTCATGGATTCTATTTGTACTTTTGTCTACATGGTAGACTTTTGGAAAGACAATCCCAAGATAACATGTTCCATACCAGTGATCTGGTAGCCGATAATAGGCTTTCCTCCCACAGACATAATATATGCCTGGCAAGACAGGGTCAGTTCCTCCCCTTAATCCCCAACCACCAATAATTTTATAGGTATCTTCACATTCACTGGAACCAATGAAGTAATTCTGTAGTTAGTCTTTTCCCTACGTAAGCATAATTTTCCCTTCTGCGACCAATCCAGGGCCATTGCAGCATAAGTCTCGCCTTTGTCATAGTTGCCTTCTCTGAAAACCCAAGTTGGTGTCTGTAATTTCTCTTCAACAGCTTTTTTCTGAAACTTAGCCCTGCTCTCTTCCACCATCTCCAAAAAGATCTTCTCTTCCTTTTTCAATTTACATGTTAAATTATTTTTATTAGCGTATTCTATATCTAAAGGCTTGATTGTCAGGAAAAAATCTCCCATGACATGTGCAAGTGCTATCTTATTCAGCTCAGGTATTACAGGGACTTTAGAAAAGATTGTATCTACATTGGAATAATAGTAATCCAGTTTACCTGTTCTGTACAACAAACTTGATAAGACACTACAGGTCACACCATAAGTCAAAGGAAGGTGATGGTAGGTTACACCTTCTGAAACAGACAATGGTAACTGTATACACACATAACAGTCACTCACATCCATTGTTTCCACATACTCGTAGAGTAATTTAGAGAAAACATTCAGGGAAAAAGTAGTAACTGATCTATTGTGATGCAAACTACTAGCATCTAATTGATTCAGGTGAGTAATAGAAGTTTCCTTAATGTCAGTGTCTACCTTTGGACTTGTCAAATTGTTAGGACGAGGTGTATCTTCTTTTATCAGATGTAAAGGTATTACAATTGTTAATATCACCCAAAATACTATCAGTATACAAAATAGACACAAACAAGCTTTATAACACCTACACATAAAACTACATCTAGGTCTTGTTACTTGTGTATCTGCCATAGTAATATTAATCTTTATAAAGTTCTAATGGATTTTCAACAAAAAAAAACCTATCTCAAATATTTTCTACAAAAAATTAAAAATAATGTAGTGTGATCCCACACTTCAAAAGCTTTCCTCTTTACCCCTTCTTTTATTTTAACTAATTCAATTTTCCAGGACGTCTTCTGGATCTTCAGAAAATGTCTTCAGTCGACAACGTGGCACCTTAGCTTGTTTACAGTCTCTTAAGGTGGATTTAGGTCACTCTTTTCTTCTTGCTCATTGTCAGTGCTGTTTCTCTCTTTGTTTAAATCTTCTTCTTCAATCTCCTCCAGCACTATGTAAATCCAGTCAGGTGACTTGAACTTTTTGTTTGGTTTTCTCACTCTCTTTGGTCGCAGCACTGATTCGTCATCCGACTCTCCCTGTTCTATCTGACCTAAAACTTCATTTATTTGTTCTGGCCTATTTTCGGTTCTTCCTTTCACCACCCTGTATTTCAGTCTTTTAACTCCGCTTGGCCACTGGTCGTCTTTCTTTGCCCTCTTTGGTTGAACTTCTTCTTCTTTGTTCAATCCATACCTTCGTTTCTTTGCACCTACTTTGAGTTTGCTTTCTTCTTCTTTTCCTTTTTCTTCTTCTGTATTTCTTTCACCTATCTCCTTTCTGCACTTTCCCTCTTCATCTAAAATTTGTCTTTCTTCTTGTTCAACAGCAGTTTCCTCAGTCCCAGTAGCTGGTGCCCACCTTACTTGACTTGTGCTAAGCAATTCATCATCAAACCGCTCTTCAGAGTCCTTTTGTTTATGCTCACCAGTTTCGAGGGCTATTGCTCTAACCTCACCAATCTCTTGTACTTCGGCTTCTGATTCCGAGCTCAGACTTGAGATCTCCAGATGCTGCTCTACTCGTTTTTCAAGTGGACTTGGGACTCGCTGAGTATGACTGGCATGGATCCAATTTGGCAAACCTGCACACTTTACTGCTGTAGTCGTCACCAATATGACCTGATATGGTCCTTCCCTGCGGGGCTCTAGGCAAGTTTTTCTTCTATGCCTTTTCACATGAACCCACTCACCAGGGCTCAGGTCATGGGCTTGAGTCTGCTGTGTTGTGGTCGCGTCTGCTCCAAACTGATGAAACACAGAACGTACCACATCAGCCAATCCTTTGCAATAGTCAAGGATGAGATCATCAGATATATTTATCAATTTGTTGGCAGGTATAAATGCTTGTCTCATTGCTTTTCCCATCAAGATCTCATGTGGGCTCAATCCTGTCTTTTTGTCAGGAATGCTTCTTAGACTCATCAAAACTAGGGGTAAAGCGTCAGGCCAATTCAGTGCTGTGGATTTACACACTTTGCCTAACCTGTTCTTGATTGTGCCATTTATCTGCTCTACTATTCCAGAAGCCTCTGGACGATAGGCACAATGAAGTTTTGGTTGAATGCTCAATGCCTCACAAATCAGTTTGATTGTTTCACTAGTAAAGTGTGTTCCTCTATCTGTTTCCATAATTACTGGAAAACCATATCTAGGAATGTATTCCCTCAACAGAAGTTTTGCCACTGTCAAACTATCATTCCTCCTTGTGGGATAGGCTTCCACCCAACGGGAAAACAAACACACAATTACTAACACATACTTGAGCTTATTACACGGGGGCAATTTGATAAAATCGAGTTGTAGTCTGGTAAAAGGACCTCCTGCTCTCCCTATTGTTCCCAGACTAACTACTATTTTTCTTCCTGGGTTTTGCAGTTGGCACATCAGGCATCTTTGGCAGAGAGTCTCTGCAATAGTCCTGAACTTGGTATTAAACCACGTTTGTTTGAATGATCTGACCATAGCATCTCGGCCAATGTGTGTCATCCCATGATACATCCTTGCCATATGAGAAAGTAAACTATCTGGCATGACTGGTCTCCCATCAATGTACACCCATACATCATCATTTGCTCGTCTCCTACATCCCGCCTTTTCCCATTCCTATTTCTCTTCTTCACCTGCCTCTTCCTGCAATTGTCTCACTTCATCCCATGTTTCAATGGTGTTAGTAAACATAAGTTGATAAACCGTATTTTCTTTTGTTTTTCCCCGATTTATGGAAGTCTGATTCTTTGCACAACATTGCGCTACTTGGTCAGCAAATCTGTTGCCTTGAGTCACATAATCATCTCCTGACTTATGTGCGGCACATTTGACCACAGCAATTCGTTTTGGCAATTGTAATGCTTCAAGCAATTCCTTTACAAATTGACTATTCCTGATGGGGGACCCCGAGAGGTCAGGAATCCCCTCTGCATCCATAGTTCTCCAAAGTCATGCACAATGCCAAAGCCATATTGGCTATCGGTAATTATAGTCACCTTCTGACTTTTTCCCAATTTACAGGCTCGAATTAGAGCTACCAATTTGGCGACTTGTGCAGATTTTACCCCTTTTAGACAGGATGCTTCCAGGATTGCCGCTACAGTACAGACAGCATAGGCAGAACTCAACACACCTGTTCCAGTTCGTAAACAGGAACCATCAACAAACATCACACAATCAGATTCTTCAAGAGGAACATCCTTAATATCAGGACGGGGCTTGGTACAAAATTCAGTCACATTCAAACAATCATGTTCTGCTTCATCCCTCACTTCTTCATCCCAAGCATCTGGCAATAAAGTGGAAGGATTCACATTTGTACATCTCACTATTGTCACATTTTCTGCACCCAGAATCACTCTCTCATACCTTGTCAGCCGACTATAGGTGAGGTGCTGAGTCCGTGTTCTTGTTAAGAGGATTTCAACTGAATGTGGCACATACACTCTCACAGGATGACCCATTATGATCCCTTCACTCTGTTCCAGACTCACACAGGTAGCAGCTACTGCTTTCAAACATCCAGGTAATGCTGCAGCTACTGAATCTAAAGTAGCAGAAAAATATGCCACAGGTCGTCTCGCCATTCCATGTCTCTGAGTTAAAACTGCAAGCGCACACCCATCTCTTTCACTGCAATATAATGCAAAATCTTTTGAATAATCAGGCATCCCCAATGCCGGTGCCTGACACAGACTGTCTTTCAATTTAACAAAAGCTTCCATGCTCTCTTCATCCAATTTAATTGGGTCTTTCACATCATTCCTTGTCAGCCTCTGTAGAGGTTTTGCCATCAGTGAAAACCCACTGATCCACTGTCTACAATATCCAACTACTCCCAAGAACATTCACACTTCTCTTTGAGTTGTGGGTGGTTTCATGTCTTTGATCACTCGAATACGCTCTGATGTTACCTTTCTGACTCCTTTCTCAATCTTGTGACCTAAGTATTGGACTTCTCGCTGACAGAATTGTAATTTTGTAGGGGATACTTTATGTCCACCTTCTGCCAAATGGTTCAGTAAAGCAATAGTGTCTGCAATACAGGCTTCTCGAGTCTTTGATGCCACCAGCAGGTCATCAATAGTTAGTTAAATAACTTTATTCGGTTATTACAACCATCAAAGCATCAACCAACAGCCCAAACATTAAAATAACAATAACAATACACAGATATATATACAATAGTAGCAGCAAAAATGTCCATGTTTAAAGTGCACAATGCTTCAGAATTAGATACAATAATAGCAGCAATATATGATATCTACTCTCAACGGTGAAAGACCCTGATGTAAAGTGCCGGATGGTTTAAAACTATATATAAAACTAGGCTACAAACAGTACCATAAAATCACACACCAAATAAGACAATACAAGGTAAAACAGTTTGTTAATATAAGTAAACGATAAAATGCAATTCATGATCTTTACACTGGTCAAATTTTTAAAATTGCATTGCGCTTGTACCAAACTGCCTCTAAAAAGTTACTAACAGCTACAACAATTCTAGGGGAGAGGTCAGTTTTTAAAATCCTTAGTGCTATTTGGTATTGTGCAATCCCCAGTTCACGACAAATTGGAATAATCCACCTCCTACGAGGGGAGGAATACTCCGGACAGAAAAATAGCAAATGTGATTCATTTTCGTCAGACTGATTACACATTGGGCAGGTCAGTACTGGCTGTGCTTGGTTCCATTTGTGGGTAAATGATCTTATAGGTAGTGTCCCCAAACGAAACCGTATAAAGAGACTTTTAGGGAAAGCAGAAGGTATAGAATCCATGTAAACCTCTAGTAGTGGAGTAGATTTAAAATCAAGAAATTTATTAGTCAAAGATCCTACAGAACTTTTTCTTAATATACATTCATTAATAAAGTTCCAATAGGTAGTTTTGAGAAGATGTATATCAATTTTCTTTAATTTAGTAGGATCAGCCCAAAATCGGTTTAGGCCTAACTTTCCCAACCACGAGGACACGTGTTTAATCCATGGAAGTGATCTGGCACCTGGTATATTTAGAACTTCACACAGGGAATCCCTATAATCAGCAAGCTCCGGGGTACACCAGAGACGAACCCAATAAGTCAATACTTTCAGGGCCACTAGATCGGTTACTCTTTTTAATCCCAATTCTAAATACAGTGGAATAAGGGGTGTACTATGGGGAAGGCATAAAATTTTCATAACAAAACTATTTTCTACCAGTGCCAGGGGCTGGACATCAACATGACCCCAGACTTCAGCCCCGTAAAGGGCAGCCCCTTGCGCCTTAGCACGGTAAATCTCCATGACGGGGGATACTACATGAGATACCGTCCTTTTTGCGTTCTCAAAATAACATTAGACCTGTGCTCAATAAGGAGTTTACTTTTCGTGATCTGATCTAGCCATTTAAAACTATCCATAAATCGTACTCCTAAGTAGTCAAAGTTATCAACCCTCTCGAGGACGTCTTTGCCAACCCGAATAGTCGTTTTACCTTTCTTGGTCCCCTTGCCTAAAATCATGAATTTTGTTTTGTTAACATTTAGCTTGAGTCCCCTCTCATTGCAAAAGCCTAGAAATGTATTAACCAGGGTCTGGAGACCCTTGGGAGACTTTGAAATGAGTAGGGAGTCGTCCGCGAAAAGTAGGATTGGTACCTTCCTGTTATTTAGCATTGGAGAGTCATTTGCACAATTTTCCAAAACCTTGACCACATCGTTTAAATAAAGAGAAAACAAAGTGGGGGCAAGCACACAGCCTTGCCTGACACCCCGTTCAATTGGAATACGATTAGTCAGTTCTCCACTTGGTCCCCAACGTACTTGGGCATAATTATTCTCATGTAATTTACTCAATAGATGTACAAGATTACTAGGAACACCTATATTAAAAAGAACCTGCCACAAGTTGGAACGGGGGATAAGATCAAAAGCAGCTCTAAGGTCAATAAATGCTACGTACAACATACCCTTACGTAAAAGCACAGTTTTCCAATACAATAGTATACATCTAAAAATCTGATCTATGGTGCTAATTTTAGTTCTGAAGCCTGCTTGAAAATGAGAAAGTATTTATTTTTCTTCCATCCATTCTGTTAGTTTGTTCAGAATTTGGCGACTAAAAACTTTTTGAGCATTGTCTAACAGGCTAATTGGCCTGTAATTAGCTGGGTTGTTAGCATCACCCTTTTTTAAAATAGTTATAATCTCGGCCCCCCTCCATGAGTCAGGGATCGCTCCCCCTGCCGAGATAGCATTCGATAAAAGGTTAAAATAAGTTGACCAGATAAGTGGCTCTGACTTAAAAAGGTCACCTGGAATTTTATCAGGCCCCGGTGCTTTAGCTAGTTTAAGCGACTGTATTGCACTATTTGTCTCTTCAAGACTGAACTTAACAGGACAGATATACAGCTCTTGCACTGTGGATGGTAAAGTAGCATCCTCTACTATATTAGTCACACTATCAATGTCATCTGGCTTCCTTAGCGAGTAAAGTGATGAGAAATGGGCCACCCAATTTTCAGGTGATATATTAAAACTCGGGTACTTAGCTCTTTCAAGGTGGTTTTGTGCTACTAATTTCCAGAATGATCTACTGTCCTTGATTTTGCTGGCTATAAGTAGGTCCTGCCAAAACTTGTCTTCCCAATCTCTTCTAGCCTGTCTAAGTTGGGATTTGTAGATTCCTCTGGCAATGCGAATTTCACCTCTATCACCCTCAGCAATAGCAGACTTTAATGAACTCTTAGCTACTTTGCAAGCGGAGTCAAACCAGATATGATACCTAGAATGTACCGTATTCGTAATAGTCACCTCTTTATAAAATATCTTTTGAAGGCCATCAAACAACTGAGTGTGGACTGATAAGATAGGTATTCTTGCTGGATCTATCCCCTCATATTGGTCAAAAGAGGTAACAAACTGTTTGTAAAGTTTTGAATAAACCTCTGGATTTGCCATAACTTTAGGCCATTTAACGGCTCGACAATTATTGGTTACTACTGTTACAGGGACATTCGTGTTCATGGCAGCACACCCATGTGCCAGAGGTTCTCCAACAAGTGTCACCTCGAGAGAGTTATGATCACTATCAGACCTCACATTAATTTTCATATCGGCAAGTAGGGGCCACATTCTCACATCAATTAATACATGATCAATTATACTGGCACACATACCTCTCTTAAATGTTGGTGCACACAGAGGGTCAGAGATATCAATATACTGAACCAGAACAGACCCTTCAGACATTCTCAAATCTTCCAGACACTTTTTCAAGATCTGGTTAAAAATTGAAGGACTCTCAGTATACCCTTGAGGAACTCGGCACCATGCCAAAACACGGTCTCCAAACCGGAAAGCAAATAAATACTGGCTATCCGGATGCAAGGGAATCTAAAAGAATGCATGACACAAATCAATCACTTTATACCATTCCGCATCATGTGGGATTTGATAGAGAATCACTGCTGGGTTTGGCACAACTGGGCAACAAGGCACAACAATTTTGTTCACCTTTCTCAAATCTTGCACTATTCTATAGGTTCCGTTTGGCTTTTTCTATCCCATAATAGGTGAATTACAAGGACTACTCATTATTTCTTTTAAAATTCCTTGTTCAATCATTTGATCAATTACAGGAGCTATTCCTGCTATTACTTCTGGCTTCATTTTATACTGTGGTGTATTTGGATAGTTAACACCATCTTTCACTGTAATTTTAATCGGGTCTACTTTTCTCATTAACCCAATCTCTTGTCCTGTGAAATCCCACACATCTGAATTCACTACCTTCATCAATTCTTCAGGCACACTTTTATCTGCAAGAAGCTAAAATAACTCATTCACTTCTGTTCCTTGCTTTGCTAGCACCATTTTAAAAGCGACATCCTCATCAGGTGTCTGGAATGCAATACCATCCGGTGTGCAGTAAATAGTGCAGTTCATCTTGCACAACAAGTCTCTCCCTAACAAATTTACTGGACTCGAGTCACACACTACGAACCGATGCATGTCTTTAGATGGTCCAATATGCACTTCATTTGGTTTAGTGACTGGAGTATTAATCTGTTTATTTGAGACTCCTACTACTTGGATAGTTTCTCCCGAGAGGGGTAGGTTTGGAATTTCTGCTGCTCTCACTGTAGAACGGGTAGCACCAGTGTCCACAAGAAAGGTGATATCATTACCTTCCACTTTTCCATCAACAAATGGACCTGACTGATCTACCTCTAGAGTAGCGCCAAGCACGCACTCTTCCTTCTCCCTCAGGCAGCGTCATTGATTCGACTCAACATCCCTTCCATCACATTGCATCCAAAATTGGGGAATCACATTTGTGTTAGTATTTTTACCAACCTGGTCTCCTCCGTGGAACCCTGTATCTGCACTGTATCTTTGAGCATTTACATTGTGTGGCAAAGGTGGTTGCGGGACCTGATACTGGGTAGTAACTACCTGCTGCTGCGGTGGCTTTTGCACACCTACCTCACTCTGCACCTGTGGGGTTAAAATTTGATTTCCTCCATTAGTCCTCTGTACTGATCTACTCTCATTCTTCCAGTGTCCATACTTTCCGCACACATGACAAGGAAATTTCTTTTTCGCCTTTTCCCTGCTCATTTGTCCCCTACCTCTACCTCCACTGGGTCTTTGAGCATTCTGACTAACTCCTCCCATTTGGTTTATGGGCTGAGAATTCAACTGGGTTTCCTGCTGCTCTGCTACCTTTACTTGTGCCCACATCATCTTCTCCTTTAATTTGCGATAGCGAGACTCAATGTCATCGCTGCAATACTTCGCATACCTTAAAATCTCATCTATTGTCTTACCTGCCAACACAACATGTGTTGCTGTATCATCTGACTAATCTCAGGTCTCAATCCATACACAAATCTATACACAAAATGACCCATATCCTTGTCTCCAATATTCTCAAAACCACTATACTGCTTAAAAACTTGCAACAATCTCTCATAATATGCATGCACAGACTCTTTCGGCTCTTGGGTGGTTCTATATATTTTTACCCAATCAGTTTCCTTAGGGGAAATTTTACTTTTCAAAAAAGTAATCACCTGATTGTACTTTTTCATCACTTCATCAGAAGGTGCTCCTGTTTTAGGATCTCTAGGATATTCTTCTTTTGGCCAATCAACTGTAATCTTACATTCTGTCCATAAATCTGCAGGGACAACAATTTCAAATAATCCATTTAAATCTTTTAGTAACACTTTCGAGACTTTCACAAACCTCTTAACTTGTTTGTACCATTCCACTGGCTTTTCTCTCAACCTGGGAAACTCATTTGTAAAAGACAATATATCCTGTCTAGACCACGGAACGTGCACGTAACCTACTCCTGGAACTTCTCTCATGGGACATTCAAGAGCTACATTTTCTACTTCTCTTACTGGATGTAAATATATTTCTTTAGCAGCTGTATCTTCTTTCTTCCTCATCCATCTACCCTTCCATCTCGCCACGTCTCCCCATTTTCTCAAAACAACCATTAACTCTTTTATCTGCAATCGTCTACCAGATGTATTCATATTTTCTATATCCTTTTCAGTAAAATCCACTCTATATGTCTTCTGCAACACTTTTGATCTCCCCATGTCTACTCCTAATTCATCCGCAGCTTCTACTAACCTTTCATGTAGATTTCTTGCTTTCCAAGTAATACTCTTACACAGATACATCAATTCATCTTCCTGATAAGTCTTTAGCCTATCTGGACTTATGGTCCCAAGGATCATTTCTTCCAGATCTACTCTCAACTTACATACATCTATAGGTTGTGGCTGTGTTTTTCTCCTTTGTAACCCTTTCACCCAATCATCTAACTCTTCAGTTGTCGGACCCATTGAAACTTCATTTCTGGGGATTTCCTCCAACTCTATTCTTTTTGGCTATAACTGCATTACTCCTCTAGGTGTTTCATTTACTGTTAAATTAGTCGGAGGTGTTAACCTAGTGGCGGTAGTGGGCTGTTCACTTTGAACACTTACGGTGTTAATTCTGCTGCTAACTGATGTTACTGCAGAATTTAGTGGGATAGTCAAGGAAGGTTCATGGATAAGTCCATTTTCAAATACAGTTATTGCTGGACCTATAGTTACTGGCACAGTTATTGTATCTATTTTCATATTCATCTAATTTAATTTTTCAACTAACTCTTTGGTTTTTATTGCCAATTCTGCTTCTTCTTCCTGCACTACATCGCTTACAGTTGGAACTGGTATCTTTGAGGTGTCATTGGGGTTTCCATTGACGGTGCATTTGGTGTCACCATCGCCGGATTTTCCTGATAAGGGGGTGGTCGTTTAACTAATATATCATCCAGTAGCTCGTCATCAGTTTCATTCGGGTTATATCCATAACCAAATGGCTCTAAATGTTTCCTTTTCTCCTTGCATTTGCTTTCTGCAGTCTCTCCTACCATTAAAACTGGATACAATCCTTCAGTTATCTCTCCATTTCTCCATCTCTTCATTCTGTCCTCATGCCTTTCATCATGAAATCTTCCAAACATAAATCTATTAAGTCTTTCCCTTTCATACATTTTATCTTCCCATTCTACTAATGCTTCAAACTGTGTTGGTCTGGGTCTTGGATCTAATGCCATCATCTTGTCTCTCAAATTGTGCAAAACTGCCAAATTAAAAGAACCATGCTCTGGAAAAGCTAGCACACCATCATTCTTCGTATATTCTACCCAATTTTCTAGCCAAATGCATGTGTGATAACCATATTTCAACATCATATAAGACGCTGGTGTCTTTGGTGGAGGGATAGGAACTCCTTCTCTTGTTATTACGGGTTTGTCTTTTTTAAAGAATCTTTTAATTTTGCCAAACAAAGTCAATTTCTCCTGTCTAGGTTGTTCGAAATACATTTTTGCTAATTATCAACAATTTTACTCAAATCCAAATCTTTGTCAACACAATCTGCTATAATTCACCAATCAAATTCCTTTGCTTCCCTAGGCACCTGACCAATGTCTGCGTGACACACTCTAACTCTTCCAATTGGAGCTTTATACGTCTCTGCTATTCTGTCCAATACCAGCGTGGCTCACACCAACCGGCCAATTTGAGCTTACCTTGCCTCCGCAGTCTGACCAATGCCAATGCGGCTTTTTGTGACGTCAGCTTCTCCTCTTACTGCTGACCCTCCCTTTACAAAAATTATCGGCACTTTTCTAAGTCCTTTTTCTTTACAATAACTTATTAGTCACAACATAAAACAATACCACATTGTCCGTTTACTAAATAAAAAGATAGTTTTTCACTTTAAAGAATGTTCCTTTCAATACGGGCAAGTATAATAATTTCGCTATCCTTCCCTTCATCCAAGCTAGGGGAGGATCTGTTACTTCTTTAGGGATAAGGCCAAAATTTCACAAGAGGACCTTTAGTTTGAAAGGAGGTCTCGCTTCTCTTCTGGGGATAAGGCCAAAGTTTCACAGGTGGACCCTTCGCTATCTCACTCTTTTTCTACATGTACGCTAAATAGTCCCTAAGATAACACATAAGTGTTACCACTAATTAAACAGACAATGCACCTATTCCCGTGTGATTTCACTTCTCACACTTTTCTTCTGCCTTTTTTCAGGCTAACTTTTACTGCCAGCTTCCCAGATACCTTTCTGTACCTGTGTTCCAAAAACTATACAGAAACACAACACTAACTCACTTTACATAGAATGTTAAACATATAATCAATAATCAATAATCAATAAATCACCAAACTAATCAATAATAACCATCATTCTGCTACCAGAAAAACTGATCCAGCGCAACCCCTAATTCATGAACCAGGGATCAGGGAAATCTCTTCACACATAAATTACTTACCAAACAACGGGGCCCATCACACATTACCCATAAATGATCCCTGAAGACGGGCGCTGGATTTAGGGGGGTTTAATTTGTCAGTTTTATTATGTACAATACTATACTTCACAATAATAACATTTATATATATTCCTAGCTATTCTTAATTTCAACTGTCCTCTTTTGGTCGATGGACCATTAGTTGACGAGTTGATGGTGACAATGATTAACTAAACAGTTTACTACTTTAACTAAATAAACACAGTCATTTATTCGGTTAATAATTTTATCTCATTAAATTTAAATGCTCATAATTCAGATTCGCAGTGCACACACAAGACCACATATAAGAGAACAATTTATCAAGCAATGTAATCAAAATGAATCATTTGCATCGACATCAAAGCGTGTGTAGGAATAGGGGAAGAGAAGGTACAGCATAAATACTTGCAGAAATATATTGCAAAATTAAAGCATTTAAGAAGGATGATACCCACCAAAGAATCAGGAAAACCACTTCCTTGGCCGAGGTTGTGGCAAGGGGTACCCAGAGATAGGCTCAGAGGACAAAGTTAACAGGACAGATGCAGCTAAGTCTTACAATAAACTGGCAAACAAATATAATCTCCCAATTCTATCTACCTTGATCTAGTTCTCCTCGGACGCAGTCTCCTCCCAAGCACTCCCGCAACGTTCTCGTACCTAAGGTGCTCTCTGACTCAGTGCTGGTCCGCTCTCTCTGTCTTGGTGCGCTTCCCTCTCGATGTCTAGATGTTCTCTGCGTTCTCTCTCTCGATGCTCTCACACACCCCTAATTGGGATATCAATTATACCCTAATGCCTAGCTCACTATCTTACAATGTTGCAGTATCAGTAGAAACTCGGCCTGTGATTGGTTGTCACGAATCATGTTAGGGTCTCCTCATCAAGTTCTCCTCGCAAATCCATCCCATACCGGTTTTAACAAAGGAAGTATTAGGGATAAATACAATCGTATACTACTAATATCAATAGTTATACATTTTGCAACATTCTCGTATTATGACATCCGCTTCACATTCAAATTGCACGTAGCGATGGCAGTTTCCACAGTCGCTGTCGCGTCTTGGCACATAAACAATAGGACACAGGTCAACATGGCCTTCACACGGATTACATCAGCTGGTGCACTTTGCAGTTCGTAAGCAGGCAAAGCATTTCGGCACATGTGTCTTCCGTACAGACCAAGACAACCACATGCTGGTTTGGACAAGAGGCCATTTTCATGCAGGCCCAATCTCGTACTAAAGTAAATAAACACAAAAGAATATTAATTCATGAAATAAAACCCGTATGGTTACCTCCCACCATACTAATACCCTGTATTAATTAAGTCCTAGCGAAAGTTATTAATTTAAAGCAACTTTTTCGTTATTTGTGCACAACATGCAAAATGTGCAATGTACAACATAGCATAAACATGCATTAGTACGATTTTTCAAAGCGCAAACAGTTAATACATACTCATGCCATCATGGTTTAGTATATTATGTAAAATGCGTTTGCCCCATGTGTGAATGTGTGCATTCAGGGTTGGTTAGTCCATGCAGTCAATACACTATTATGGGGTTACTTAATTTCATGAGGATGTATTTTTTCAAACCTCACTCCATCAGGAGCAATGGCTAGTAAAGTATTTTGGGCAGGAGGATCCCTGCCCGAAATACTTAAAGCTGCTGATTGGTCAAATGCAAGTACCTTCTCAAAGTTCTATTTGAGACCAATAGAGCATGTTAGCAGCGTGGCCTTTCATGGCTTTAAACATGCATAATGGTTACCTCCGGTCTTGTAATGAAATGACGATTCTCCAATTATTATGCAGAGAGAATCTTGATTTCATTAAAGACAGACGGAGGCTAACATTATCCCACCCTCCTCTCCCTGAGGAGCATGGGCTTGGTACTATTTTATTACTCATTGAGAATGAGTTTATGAGTTTAATTTAATGTATTTGTGCTTTATTATCATTCTTTCAGTATAGACTTTCTTTATATTTTTTACTGTACAGTGTTTTTTTCCCTTTGATCCTCAGATAACAATGCTTAGGAGCAATCGTTGCCACGCTGTTTCCATTCTTTGGTGTCATCGCAGCCTAAGAGGAAGATGGGAGTGTGCACTGTCTTCTTATGATGTTATGAACGTTTTATGTTTTATGATGTATTAACATTCTTTAAAGGGCTGCATGTTTGGGCAGCAAATAAAAGTATTTGCACAATGTTAGCCTCCGTCTGTCTTTAATGAAATCAAGATTCTCTCTGCATAATAATTGGAGAATCGTCATTCTCCATCTCAGTTTACTATGGGTTTCTGACTTACAGAGAAAATTATTTTAAGTGAGTGGTAAGTTTGAGGGGTTCACATTATCAACTATCAATGGTAATTAAATGGGCTGTCCTTTTGAATAGCATGGTTTAACTATATCTCTCTCATTGTCAGTTGAAGCTTTACTGTAGGAGTGGGCTTTACATTCCTTTGCAGCTTTAACTGTCTGTGATGGAGGTGCTGTCACCCCTTTCTCCATCTTAAGGCCGCAGAGCCTTTTAGGGAATTGCAAAGTGAATCAGGCCCAGTCCTTCTTCAGCTCTCTGAAACAAAGAACAGGAAGGCTAAGCTCCTGAGAAACTAAAAAACAATACACTTAATGCAATTTTCAGCACCCACATAATAAGCCATCCAAGTTCTCCTCACATTTTGTGTTTTGAAGATGTGTTTATTTCAGATTTACCAGAAAGCACATATATAACAATAACAACTTAACTCCACAACATTGCAGCAGTGTTCAATACATTTTGTTTCTTGCGCAATACCCGTGGGGCCTCACCATGTGACAACCGCAGGGTTGATATAATCTGTCCACAGTTAACAGTTTAATTCCGAAACTTAAGTCGGTCCAGCCCGGACCCACATGTCCCCTCCTTGCCATCGCCCACATCAACAGCTTTCATTCACCTACATGCTCTCAGTACAACTCAGCATCCACGTCCGGGCCATTACGGGCTTGCCGTTGCCTCAGGGGCACCCAACCACTCCATCTCCATCTGCACTCGGGCTGGTCCCCCCTCACACTGTTCCCCATCCACCAGTCACTCCAACAGCTCACCCCACTGATCCAGTTCTCGCTCCGCATGCTCGTACATTTTCACCTATTTTAATCTGCATTCTTCTGCTACCGCCCATTCCCACAGATCCATCCTCCATTTATGCAGTGGTGGCGGTGTAGACTTAGTCCAGAATATAGCTATGCATCGTTGAGCCAGCACTAGTCCCAACAGGGCAAGTCTCTAACTCATCTTCTTCCCCTCTGAGGGACCGGCAGGAGACCAAGGAGACAGTGACAGGCAGTCAGCTCCACTCGGACGTTTGCTATCCTCCTAATCCAATACCACCTTATCCCAATAATCATGTAATCGAAGGCATCCCACGTCACGTGCAGGAAGTGAGCTAAAGACCCTCCTCCTCTAGGGAAGTCTGCAGACCTAGTGAGAGAAATCCTATTAAGTCGTTGTGGCGTCAGGTACGCACGTTGCAGGTAAAAGCATTGCATCAACTTAAAGTTGGCATTGCTTGCTGCTTCCTTCACCTGGGCACGCATGTGTTTCTACTCACCGTCTGTGAGCTGCTAATCCAAGTCTCCATACTAGCAGGCATGAACTGCTATCATGTCAAGGCCCCTATCTCCCTTCAGTGTTGCATACAAGTGGGATATAAGATCCCTCCTAGTTCCCAGGTCCAAGATTGTGGTGAGAGTTATCGACTCCACCGGCTCCACCGAGAAGTCCGTCCAGATCTCACGTACCATCCAGAAGAGTTTGGGATACTGTAGAAACTGACCTGATCCCACCAGATACAGGAGAGAATCCTCAACCAGTGTAATAAAAGAACCATTTACGTACAGATCCCCCATGCTATTACAGCCACCTACCACCCACTGAAACATATCCATTACCGACTGCATCCTCTGAAAGGGCTGCAAC
Source organism: Calotriton arnoldi (assembly GCA_963921515.1). NCBI lineage: Eukaryota > Metazoa > Chordata > Amphibia > Caudata > Salamandridae > Calotriton > Calotriton arnoldi. The sequence continues at coordinate 104,148 of CAWUFW010014867.1, forward strand.
CACCAGATCTGTAGCAGATAAACATACAGGGATCTCCCCATCACACGCTTCACTGCTAATCCCAGTCTGTTGCCACCTGTTGCATCACATATGGGCAGTTCTGCGGCACCCGTACACCACTCATCAGGTGTTTGGGGAGGTCAGCTTCCTCCACCAACCCAGACAAAAGCCTCTTTTCCATGTTTCCTTCCTCCTTGCAACACAGCGCGGCATATTGGTGTAGGCCTGCTGGGTAGTACAGCTGCAAGTCAGAAAGACCAAATCCACCCTCAACACGGTCTAATTTTAAAAGATCAAGTTTGACTCTGCTTCTCCTGCCCGCCCACATGAGGGACACAAGCAGGCTATTTAGCACTGTAAACATGATCCTCGATATGTCACAGATAGATTTCTGCACAACGTAGAGACATCAGGGCAAAATGACTGTCTTGCTCCAGGCCACCTTACCCATGACTGAGAGCAGCACCATGTTCCAGAAACCCACAGAACACATGTAAGCCGGCACGAACACGGCCCATAATCAGTTCATATTGGAGACTCGGCGTATGTTCAATGTACATATCCAAATAGTGAAATTTCACCAGTTCCCCCAGGAGCTCCGTCCGGGGGAGTTCCTCCACTGGGCATCCAGCCGGGCACCCTAGGGGGAAAGAATCAACTTTATCTTATTAATACGTAGTCACAATGCCCTCCCGAAGTCCTCCAGGACACCTAGCAGCATCGGCAGCGAGCGCTCCGGTCGGCTCATGTAAACAAGCGAATTGTCTGCATACATTGAGACAATTTGTGTAGGATTACCCACTCATATGCCCCAGTCGTGGAGATCCTGCTTCAGAAGTATCACCAGTGATTCCATTGCCAATGTGAAAGGAGCGGTGACAAAGGATAGCCCTGTCTCATACCCCTCCATATATGAATCGACCCTCACATCAAGTTACCCCTGAGCACTCTTGCATTGGGTCCGGCATACAGCAGACGTACCGAGGACCTTAAGTCTTGTCCCAGCCCCAATGTTAGGGCACCTCCCAGAGATACACCCAGCCCAGGGTTTATAAAGCTTTTACAATATCCAGCACCATGAGAGGGGTCTCTGTTCCACCCCCTGAACCGAATGTAGCACGTGAGAGAGGCGTCTCAAATTCATGTGGGTTTCATGACCCGACACAAATCTGCATTGATCCTTGTCAACCAGATGGAGCACGGGCCATCGTAGTCGCACCAATAGTATTTTCAAGAGTATTTTTGTGTCCACTCCCAACATCGATAGCAGTCTGTAAGACCCTGGGTCTCTTGGGTCCTTGTTGGGCTTTGGGAGCATAACAATCAGGGCATCTTGCATCGATGGGGGCAGCTCACCCCGTTGCTGAACCTCCTGGAACATCTCTAACAAATGGGGAGCCAGTAGATCAGAGAAGATCTGATAATACTCCACCGGGAGACCATCTAGGCCTGGGCATCCACCACAGTCCATATCGCATGTGGCGGCCAGCACTTCCTCGATCTGTATCTCCTCCTCTAGCTCCTCCCTCTGTGCGTTGGTGAGTCTGGGAACTGTAATCTGGTCTAGGAAAGTAACAGCTTCTTCCAGGGTCCTAGCAACAGGTGCTCCATAGACGTCCGCCATATGTTCTCACAGCAAAGTGTTTATCCCTGCCTGTCCCTTCACAGGAGTATTGTCTGGGTGGAGCAATGACAGAATCATCAGGGGGCCTTTCTCTCTTAAGCAGCCATGCCAGCAGATGCCCTGACTTATCCCCCTCCCTATGTAGTCTCTGCCTGTACTCGGGCCTCTTATAACAGTCCAGCCTGTCCCACAGCTCCCCTACCCTATGCTGTGCCTCCAGATGCTCTCTACCCTCCATCTGTGTAGACCCTTCATGCTGCTGCTGCAACTGGGTCAACACTCATTCCCCCTTCTGAAGATCTTGCTCCAATCACCTCCTAGTGCCCCCTACCCTCGACATGCAATTCCCTCTTATCACTACCTTGCAGAGCGCTCCATTCCATGCCCCTGAATGCCATAGATCTCCAATTGGTTTCAAAGTACTCCGACAGCACCTCTTACATCTCCTTTTGAAACAGAGGGTCCTGCAGCGCTTCTGGGTAGAGTTGCCATAGTGGTATTTCCAGATGCTGCCCTCTCATCGCATACTCCAGTATCAATGGCACATGATCTGAGAGAATCCGAACCTGATACTGTGCCCCCTGCACTGAAGGCACACAGTCATCCGTTACCAGAAACCTGTCAAGCCCACTTTGGGCACCATGGGCTGGGGTGAAACAGAAAAATTCCCTAACGACTGGGTGGAGCTCTCTCCAAATGTCTCTATAGAGCAAGCGCTCCATTGTTACCTTAAGGCCAGCTACCATATTGGGTTTGGTCTCCTGCCTAAAGGGATATCTATCCAACAGTCAATCCAGCACACAATTAAAGTCCACCTCCCATATCAATGGTATCCCAACATACGGCAGCAGCTCCCCATCCAGTGTGCTAAAAAACTCTTGGTCATCAACATTACGTGCATACACATTAAGAAAACACATTTCCATTCCATCAAGTAAACTGTGTACCAGCACAAAACGCCCTTCAATATCGGCCTTGAAACCTTGGAGCTGGAAGGGGACCTGCGGTGCCATCCAGGTGGATTGGAAACCCCTCTAGCCTAGCCTAAGTGGAGGAAAAAGTTGCCCCCTCCATTTCTTCTGCAATTCCTGCACCTCCACTTCAAGGAGGTGCATTTCCTGCAGCATTACAATGTGCACCCCCATTCTGCACAAATAGGCATTCATTCTGTAATGTTTGACCTAGGTATTCAAGCCTCGAATATTCCACCTAGCCATTTGCAATGTGTTCTGACATATCTTTCATCCATACTCCCCATCCTTCAGCAGGCCCAAGCCAAGCCCCCCCACCCTGCTTTCCAGGGGTACAATCGGGTCAAGTATCCATCGTACACCCTCTACCTAGGTTCAGTTCAAGAACATGCTGCTTATAACTGAATTTGAAACTTTCCCCTGCACACCCTCCTCCCCGGGTAACTCGTAAACAAAAAGGGTGTCTTCCCAATCATACCAATCTCCAACCTCTACCCCTATTATTCAGCACTCAGAATAACATGTATTATGGGGGTGAGGGTGGGGGTATGAGCATGTGTTTCTCTTTTCCTTGTAATCAGATTCAGTCAATAGGATAATTCCATTTATGTGACACAAGACAATAATCATCAGCGATTTGAGTAGAAGAAGAAATTTTATTGGCATTAGCCACTTTGTCATTTCATTGTGCAGGAAATTCACTTTTTTAGAGAAAAGGAACAGCCGACACGTGTTTCGCCCTTCGTGGCAATTCGAGCCAGGGCTTTCTCAAGGCTAATTATTACGTTCAGCAATCATGCGGTCAGAAGATACATATATGTATTCATGTTTGCTTCAAAGGACTAATGTCAACATCAAAAGTATTTGTGTCCATGTACTATCTGTACAACCAAAAAGGTCCCAGGGTAATCCCGTGTATGGTCGATCCAGCGGTGTGACGTGATGTTGACATTAGTCCTTTGAAGCAAACATGAATACATATATGTATCTTCTGACCCCATGATTGCTGAACGTAATAATTAGCCTTGAGAAAGCCCTGGCTCAAATTGCCACGAAGGGCGAAACACGTGTCGGCTGTTCCTTTTCTCTAAAAAAGTGAATTTCCTGCACAATGAAATGACAAAGTGGCTGATGCCAATAAAATTTCTTCTTCTACTCAAATCGCTGATGATTATTGTCTTGTGTCACATAAATGGAATTATCCTATTGACTGAATCTGATTACGAGGAAAAGAGAAACACATGCTCATACCACCACCCTTACTAAACAATTTGGGGCTGGAAAGGTTCAGAGCCTTGAGCACAGTTTCTCTATTATAATAGGAATTAATATCCAGACCCAGGACCTCTGGACCTTCCTCTTTTTATTTTTATTATGGGGTGAGCCCTGCTCTTGAAACAACCAAACAGTGAACGATCTAAAGCATGCTCGGACCCGAACTGTCCTTTGCAGGACGTACCTCACACACACTCCACACTGTGGTCCTTGCACCTCACCTCACTCCCGCTCAGTACAATGGACCACCCACTGCCCAACACACACACAACAATACCTTTATAAACCTGAAGAGGGTAACAGAGAGGTCCAACACTCACCCCCTGACATTGTGCTGCATCGCATATTTGATATCACATAATATGGCACACGGTGAACAATGAGGCATTACTCATAGTGCTGCACATCTCCCACTATTACCCCTCTAGGGCAGTGGCCCCCACCCTGCTCTCCTCAGTCTTACAGTGGTATATAAGGAGGAGTCTCTAGATTATCAGTTCCACACTGTCCTCCATTTCGGTGGCATACCAAATGTATACATCTCACAGCCAACTTTAAGCCGCAGCCAGCTCCGGTGTGTCCTCTATTGTCTCAGAGCCTCTTTCACCAGAGTTCACAGACGTGACCGTTTCCACCAGGGCTCTCATTGCCTCTCTTTATGACCTCTGACACTTGACATCCAGTGTACCATCATGTCATACCACCACTCGTGTCGTCGAGCTCCGCACCACCCTACCCCTGGCTCGTTGCTTCCCTGCTGACCTATTCCAGCATTGTATCGGCATCCACGCCTGGTGTTCCCCAGCTGCCAGGATCCGACCATCTCCTTGGACCTCCAGCCAGTCTCATAAATCCTCAGGTGTTGTGAAAAAATGAGACTTCCCATCATATTTTCTCACACACATGAAGGGGGGAGAGACACATCACAGCCACTACTCCAGCCTCCCCAATCACAACTATGAACACACAAGGGAGAGTAGTGTGTATGGGTCTCTAGATTAGAGGAGGCACGTGCTCTGTGAAAAAATACTGCCCTCACTCTCATAATTGTGACATGTTTCATCATCGGGCTTGCTTCAATACACCCCTGCGCCGACCGATGCTTTGGGAGGAGCAAAAGGGAGGGGAATACAATACAAACACATATAAATAATAATATACGTGATGGATCCTGGGATCACCGAAAGAAAAAGTGCAGTGAGAATTAAAACTAGTTCAGTGGTATCTCTTGTAAGTAATTTTATTCCTAGATCCACCGACTAGGATTAAAAACGTAAATGATGGTGGTGACAGGAAAGTGTTAGGAGTTCCTACAACCCTCCTTACTGCCAGATTGTCGACATGTTTCAGCTGCTTTGTAAATGCCTACAATTTAAGGTATCACAGCCTTCATCAGGACCTTTCAGATCCCAGAACTCTGAAATTTATGAATCCCCTCAGAACCCTCAGTGTTGGGTCTCTGAAACCAATTGTTCGCAGAATGAGGGGTCCAATTAGTAACTTACTCCAGAAAATTTGTGGGTAGAGAAAAAGGTGGAAAAAGGGTGGGGTCAGTCGTACCTGGGTAACGGTTGTCAAATCCAACCAGTCTTACTCCATTCAACCAACCAACACTCTTTTTATTTGTATATCTGATTCATACTTCTATGGAGGCGATGCCACCTATGTATGCAGACAGGGTAGCCTCAGAATATGGTGCCTAGCTTATATCCATAGTCGGACCTCTCTCATATACTCTTTAGTGAAAATATATACATATATACAGGTCAGACGAACCGTACTTCGCTCGGGCCATTGCCCATCACACTCTCCTCTCCCTCCTCCAACCGAGGAACAGAACAGTCTCAACTCACCGAGTTTTCAAATAAGCCATTCTTAAACTGGCGAGTTAGAGGAGGAGACCCCCTATAGTCACACTCTGGGGGAAATGGAGAAATAAATCAACAAAGAAGACACCGTTTAACGTGGGGTATTCTTATGCACATAATAATGCTTTTGGCTGTACGCACTTACAATGGCACTTCTTGGGTTGCAAAAAAACGATCTGGGTTGCTGCGGCTGTGAATATATACTTGTTATAGCCTTAAATGCCCAAAGTGTGCTGTTGTTCTAATCAGGGCAAAAGTAAAATTCGCCACCATCGAGCGAAAGATAGCCGTGATATATTGTCTTTGAATGTTAAAATATATACCACAACTTGCGAGTGTTATATTTGTGTGCCCATCTACCAACACTACATCCTTCCTCTTTGAAGTCTGTTGCTTAAGTACGATGGGTATGTACAGCTATTTGGGGAGGTTGGGATCCGACCCAATACTATATTTAACCCCCTCGCGCTGCAAAATGCCCGTCCCCGCTTCTCCTTACTACTCCAAGGATGGTGCTCCGCCTTGACCTCTTGTCTCTGGCTCGCCGTGTAGAGACATTGGTGGCCGAGAGGCACTCCCCTATTAGTGTACGCTGCCTAGTCAAGTGACAACGTAATGCAACGTGCACGTGTTCACGTGTCACGTGACCACGTAACCATGCCAACATCTATGGACACATTTGAACCAGCCCGTTATACTCCAACCCAACTCTCCTGCAGTTTTTCATAACTTTATTGAGTCCCCGGCTGAAAAAAGTAGAACTGGCTGGAGTGCATATTATTCCCCAGCTATTCCGCATGTACATGGTATGTGCCGTTGGAGTTGGGTCGCCGAAATGGAACTGGTCAAGTCAATGGCTACTAAGAAACACAGGTATAAATTACACCAGCTCCCCTATTAATACAGATATGGAGAGTGTATGCACCAGTAACCCTTAGCAATATGTGTGTGGTGGTATTCATCCTTTTTGGGTTCATAATAGAATGGCCCCACGGGTGGAAAATGGGCAATTTGGTGATAGAAAAGAGGTGTTTCACAAAGGATTAGATAGAATGTAGGAAACTACGCAGCTGTGTGAGATGGTCAAGCAGAGACCCCGCTGACATAGGGAAGCTGAATGTGATCCATTAATTCCCGGGTGTTAAAGGTGTACACGTGGTTACTTGACATTGATGTCCAAAGAATGAAAACCATGTTATCAATGGTTTATGGTATTCCATTGAATGTCTTCATTCAGCCCATTAATATGGCTCTTTAATCTGTACACCCATTTTTGTTCCCTGAATAAAGTGACCTTTTCTTATCCCCTGAGTTTGGATGAAATCTCGGTTTGTCCAGCACAGTTCATGTCAGATCATTCTCTGTGTGGGCATTCTCTAAGAAGTGTGTTGTCAATTTTAGTATAAGCTTTTTGCACCTAATGGTGCTTCTGTGTTCTGTTATGCGTGTCCTCACCTTTCGTGTAGTCATCCCTACATATTGCTTCACGCAAGGACAGGTAATCAAATAGATGACGTGATCAGAGTTGCAGTTACTGTGTACTCGTTGCTCCCAAGGAGATCGCAGGCCCAGCTCCACCATCTTGGTGTTACTGGTCAGGTGGCACACCTCGCAAGAACCGCATCTCGTGTGGCCTGTGACCCGGGGAAGCATACCTTGGTGGCTTGACACTGCTGGTCTTGTTGCAGTTGGTCTTGTATGAATTAACATATCTTTCAGATTTGCACTCTTTTTGAACGAGAAAAGAGGTTTCTCCAAACTCAATCCATTGGTATTAAGAATCCGTCAGTTCTTCAGGATACGTTTTTTAATGTGGTGCGAGGCCGTATTAAAAGTAGTCACACACACAGTTTTATCCATCTTCTCTTTTTCCACTTGTTCCAAAAGGTTATCCCTGTTGGTGTTTGCCGCTCTTTTCCATGCCTTTCTTACCACTCTTATGGGGTACCCTCTGTCCTGAAGTTTGTCCGCCAAAAGGTCTGCTTCTTGGTGGAAGGTGGTGATATCCGAACAGTTTTGTTGAAGGCGGAAGAATTGTCCCACCGGTCAATTCTCCCTCAGCGATTTGGGGTGGAAACTTCCAAATGCGAGCAGGGCATTTTTGTCTGTCGGTTTGTGAAACACCCGTGTGGAGAGTCTCCCATTACTGGGTTCTATCACAAGATCTAGAAAGGGTAATTCTGTCTTGGTTATCGTTGAGGTGAAGTGAAGTAGGGGATTCCTGTTGTTTAGCCATTCTAGAAATTCCTTGACCGAATTCTCGTCACCCCTCCAAATCAATATGACGTCATCTATGAATCTCCTCCATAGTTTTATGTTGTTAGACCAGGGGTTATCCTCCTTGTAGATAGTGTTGTTCTCGAATGCTCCCACATACAATCCTGCCAAGCTGGGAGCAAACATACTCCCCGTTGATGTTCCGTGGGTTTGGAGGTATAGTTTTCCCTCAAATTTGAAGAAATTCCTCGTCAGGGCTATTTCCGCCAGGCTAAGTATAAATGCTTTGGGGGTTTCATAAGGCCATTCTTCCTCGAACAAAATGTCCTCCACAACTCTCAGTGTCTCCAGTTGTGGGATGTTGGTGTACAGTGCCTCTATATCCAGACCCAGCAGGAAGTCCTGTTCTGGGTCAAAAGGTGCTTCCTTAATGAGGTTCAACAAGTCTCATGTATCCTGTAGGTAAGCTGGTAATTTCTGGACCAGGGGTTTAAAAAAGAAATCGCAAAATTGCGAAAGGGGTTCCAAAATGGGCCCGATTTCAGAGACAATAGGTCTTCTGGTGGGGGGGTGGGAGACGTGTTGGTTTATGGATTTTTGGGAGTGTATAGAAATATGGCGTAACGGGTGTATCTTTCACAAGGAAATCCGCTTCCTGTTTTGAAATCCAGTCATTAGTAAGCCCCTCTTCAACAAGAGATGATATATCCTTGGCGATGTCAGTGGTTGGATCTCTACTCAGAACCTTGTCATTTCTCTCATCCGAGAGGAGGTGCAGGCACTCATTGGTGTAGGCTGTTCTTTCTTGTAGGACAATGGCGCCCCCTTTGTCTGCTGATTTAATGATTATAGAGTCATTTTCCTTGAGCCGCTGTAATGCTTCTTTCTAAGGTGTTGGAGAGATTCATAAAAGGGCGTTCTTGTGGTCTCTCTAAGGTTTTGAAGTCATGGATTACCGCTTGTTCAAAAGCTGCCACCTCTACTGGTAGTGCTGCAATAGGAGGTGTAAAAAAAGGATTTTGGACGTAAAGGTGTATCCCCAGTCTATTCATTTTTATCAACCTTCCCCTCAAAAAAGTCTTTGAGTCGAATATTTCTGAAGAAGCCTGCTAGTTCCTGCCTGATTTTGAAATGGTTCAGCATGTTGGTAGGAACAAAACCTAGCCCTCTATTCAGTAGTCTCTCTTGAGCTGTTGTTAATGTTGTGTTTGATAGGTTGACAATCAGGGAACTTCCCTGCTTGTCCCTGGTGTCAGTTGTTGAGCCATGCTCCTTGTCACGCGTTGGTCCAGATCCTCCCAGGTGACCCCTTGTTGTCCTCGTTGCTTCCCCTTGCCCCTGCCCCTGCCTCTGCCTAAAAAAGGAGGGAGCGGTTGTTGGAACTGAGGCTGTGTAAACTGGGGGTTCTGGTATCCCAGCTGTCAGGGGAAACCCATGTTGGGCCAGCCAAAGCCCTGGTCATGGAAGTTCTGGAAGGGTGCCGGAAAGAATGGATGGTGGCCTCTCTGCATCCCTCTTCCTCTCCCTCTCCTTCGTTGTAGGGGTTCTGTATCACTTCCATTACTGCTGCTGCTTAGAGTGTCCATGTCTCTCCTACTGGACTGTGACCCTCTCTTCAATTCAGCCTGTTTTCGCTGGATGTACTCATCATTGGTATAGGTATGGACCTTTTCCTTTGAAAAGCGTTAAAGATCTTTTTGGAGCTTGGTTATTTTTGATTGCATAAGGTATTCCTTGTATTCTCCCAGCTCTGTATTGACTTCCTCCAGTTTCCTTTTGTATGTGGCTAGTATTACACTGGTTTTGATCCCTTGTTCACTATCCTGTAGGCTAGTGAACAAGGGATCAAAACCAGTGTAATACTAGCCACATACATAGCCTGTAGGCTAGAGAACAAGGGATCAAAACCAGTGTAATACTAGCCACATACAAAAGGAAACTGGAGGAAGTCAATACAGAGCTGGGAGAATACAAGGAATACGTTATGCAATCAAAAATAACCAAGCTCCAAAAAGATCTCGAACGCTTTTCAAAGGAAAAGGTCTATCCCTATAGCAATGATGAGTACATCCAGCGAAAACAGGCTGAATTGAAGAGAGGTCACAGTGCAGTAGGAGAGACATGGACACTCTAAGCAGCATCAGTAATGGAAGTGATACAGAACCCCAACAACGAGGGAGAGGGAGAGGAAGAGGGATGCAGAGAGGCCACCATTCATTCTTTCCAGGACACTTCCAGAACTTCCAGAACCAGGGCTCTGGCTGGCCCAACATGGGTTCCCCCAACAGCTGGGATACCAGAACCCCCAGTTTACACAGCCTCAGTTCCAACAACCACTCCCTCCTTTTTTAGGCAGAGCCAGGGGCAGGGGCAAGGGGAAGCAACGAGGACATCAAGGGGTCACCTGGGAGGATCTGGACCAACGCGTGACAAGGAGCATGGCACAACAACTGAAACCAGGGACAAGCAGGGAAGTTCCCTGATTGTCAACCTATCAAACACAACATTAACAACAGCTCAAGAGAGACTACTGAATAGAGGGCTAGGTTTTGTTCCTACCAACATGCTGAACCATTTCAAAATCAGGCAGGAACTATCAGCCTTCTTCAGAAATATTCGACTAAAAGTCTTTTTTGAGGGGAAGGTTGATAAAAATGAAGAGACTCTGGATACACCTTTACGCCCAAAATCCTTTTTTACACCTCCTATTGCAGCACTACCAGTAGAGGTGGCAGCTTTTGAACAAGCGGTAATCCATGACTTCGAAACCTTACAGAGACCACAAGGACGCCCTTTTATGAATCTCTCCAACACCGAGAAAGAAGCATTACAGCGGCTCAAGAAAAATCACTCTATAATCATTAAATCAGCAGACAAAGGGGGTGCCATTGTCCTACAAGAAAGAACAGCCTACACCAATGAGTGCCTGCGCCTCCTCTCGGATGAGAGAAATTACAAGGTTCTGAATAGAGATCCAACCAATGACATCGCCAAGGATATATCATCTCTTGTTGAAGAGGGGCTTACTAATGACTGGATTTCAAAACAGGAAGTGGATTTCCTTGTGAAAGATACACCCGGTATGGCATATTTCTATACACTCCCAAAAATCCATAAACCAACACGTCCCCCCCCGGAAGACCTATTGTCTCGGGAATCGAGTCCATTTTGGAACCTCTTTCGCAATTTTGCAATTTCTTTTTAAACCCCTGGTCCAGAAATTACCAGCTTACCTACAGGATACAAGAGACGTGTTGAACCTCATTAAGGAAGCACCTTTTGACCCAGAACAGGACTTCCTGCTGGGTCTGGATATAGAGGCACTGTACACCAACATCCCGCAACTGGAGACACTGAGAGTTGTGGAGGGCATTTTGTTCGAGGAAGAATGGCATTATCAAACCCCCAGAGCATTTCTACTTAGCCTGGCGGAAATAGCCCTGACGAGGAATTTCTTTGAATTTGAGGGAAAACTATACCTCCAAACCCACGGAACATCAATGGGGAGTACGTTTGCTCCCAGATTGGCAGGATTGTATGTGGGAGCATTCGAGAACAACACTATCTACAAGGAGGATAACCCCTGGTCTAACAACATAAAACTATGGAGGAGATTCATAGATGACGTCATATTGATTTTGAGGGGTGACGAGAATTCGGTCAAGGAATTTCTAGAATGGCTAAACAACAGGCATCCCCTACTTCACTTCACCTCAACGATAACCAAGACAGAATTACCCTTTCTAGATCTTGTGATAGAACCCAGTAATGGGAGACTCTCCACACAGGTGTTTCACAAACCGACAGACAAAAATGCCCTGCTCGCATTTGGAAGTTTCCACCCCAATTTGCTGAGGGAGAATTTACCGGTGGGACAATTCTTCCACCTTCGACGAAACTGTTCAGATATCACCACCTTCCACCAAGAAGCAGACCTTTTGACGGACGAACTTCAGGACAGAGGATACCCCAAACGAGTGGTAAGAAAGGCATGGAAAAGAGCAGCAAACACCAACAGGGATAATCTTTTGGAACAGGTGGAAAAAGAGAAGATGGATAAAACTGTGTGCGTGACTACTTTTAATACGGCCTCGCACCACATTAAAAAACTTATCCTGAAGAACTGGCGGATTCTTAATTCCAACGAATTGAGTTTGGAGAAACCTCTATTCTCGTTCAAAAGGAGTGCAAATCTGAAAGATATGTTAATTCATACAAGACCAACTGCGACAAGACCAGCAGTGTCAAGCCACCAAGGTATGCTTCCCCGGGTCACAGGCCACACGAGATGCGGTTCTTGCGAGGTGTGCCACCTGATCAGTAACACCAAGATGGTGGAGCTGGGCCTGCGATCTCCTTGGGAACAACGGGTACACAGTAACTGCAACTCTGATCACGTCATCTGTTTGATTACCTGTCCTTTCAGGAAGCAATATGTAGGGATGACTACATGAAAGGTGAGAACACGCATAACAGAACACAGAAGCACCATTAGGTGCAAAAAAACTAATACAAAATTGACAACACACTTCTTAGAGAATGCCCACACAGAGAATGATCTGACATGGACTGTGCTGGACAAACCGAGATTTCATCCAAACTCGGGGGATAAGAAAAGGTCACTTTTAATCAGGGAACAAAAATGGGTGTACAGATTAAAGAGCCATATTAATGGGCTGAATGAAGACATTCCATGGAATACCATAAACCGTTGATAACATGGTTTTCATTCTTTGGACATCTATGTCAAGTAACCGCGTGTACACCTTTAAAACCCGGGAATTAATAGATCACATTCAGCTTCCCTATGTCAGCGGGGTCTCTGCTTGACATTCTCACATAGCTGTGTAGTTTCCTACATTCTATCTAATCCTTTGTGAAACACCTCTTTTTTATCACCAAATTGCCCATTTTCCACCCGTTGGGCCATTCTATTATGAACCCAAAAAGGATTAATACCACCACACACATATTGCTAAGGGTTACTGGTGCATACGCTCTCCATATCTGTATTAATAGGGGAGCTGGTGTAATTATACCCATGTTTCTTAGTAGCCATTGACTTGACTGGTTCCATTCCGGTGACCCAACTCCAACGGCACATACCATGTACATGCGGAATAGCTATGGAATTATAGCCAGTTCTACTTTGTTCACCCGGGGACTCAATAAAGTTATGAAAAACTGCAGGAGAGTTGGGTTGGAGTATAACAGGCTGGTTCCAATGCGTCCATAGACGTTGGCATGGTTACATGGTCACGTGACACGTGAACGCGTGCACGATGCATTACGTCGTCACATGACTAGGCAGCGTACACTCATCGGGGAGTGCCTCTCTGCCACCGATATCTCTACACGGCGAGTCGGAGACAAGAGGTCGAGGCGGAGCACCATCCTTGGAGTAGTAAGGAGAAGCAGAGACGGGCATTTTGCAGCGCAAGGGGGTTAAATGTAGCATTGGGTCGGATCCCAACCTCCCCGAATAGCTATACATACCCACTGTACCTAAGCAACAGACTTCAAAGAGGAAGGATGTAGTATTGGTAGATGGGCACGCAAATATAACGCTCGCTAGTTGTGGTATATATTTTAACATTTAAAGGCAATATATCGCGACTATCTTTCACTCGATGGTGGCGAATTTTACTCTTGCCCTGATTAGAACAACAGCAAACTTCGGGGCATTTAAGGCTATAACAAGTATACATTCACAGCCGCAGCAACCCAGATCGGATTTTTGCAACCCAAGAAGTGCCATTGTAAGTGGGTACAGCCAAAAGCATTATTATGTGCATAAGAGTACCCCACGTTAAACTGTGTCTTCTTTGTTGATTTATTTCTCCATTTCCCCCAGAGTGTGACTATAGGGGGTCTCCTCCTCTAACTCGCCAGTTTATGAATGGCTTATTTGAAAACTCGGTGAGTTGAGACTGTTCTGTTCCTCGGTTGGAGGAGGGAGAGGAGAGTGTGATGGGCAATGGCCCGAGCGAAGTATGGTTCGTCTGACCTGTATATATGTGTATATTTTCACTAAAGAGTATATGAGAGAGGTCCGACTATGGATATAAGCTAGGCACCATATTGTGAGGCTGCCTTGTGTGCATACATAGGTGGCATTGCCTCTATAGAAGTATGAATCACGTATACAACTAATAAGAGTGTTGGTTGGTTGAATGGAGTAAGACTGGTTGGATTTGACAACCGTTACCCAGGTACGACTGACCCCACCCTTTTTTCACCTTTTTCTCTACCCACAGATTTTCTGGAGTAAGTTTCTAATTGGACCCCTCATTCTGCGAATAATTGGTTTCAGAGACTCAACACTGAGGGTTCTGAGGGGATTCATAAATTTCAGAGTTCTGGGATATGAAAGGTCCTGATGAAGGCTGTGATGACCTCAAATTGTAGGCATTTACAAAGCAGCTGAAACATGTCTACAATCTGGCAGTAAGGAGGGGTGTAGAAACTCCTAACACTTTCCTGTCACCACCATCCTTTACGTATTTATTACGAGTCGGTGGATCTAGGAATAAAATTACTTACAAGAGATACCACTGAACTAGTTTTAATTCTCACTGCACTTTTTTCTTTCGGTGATCCCAGGATCCATCACATATATTATTATTTATATGTGTTTGTATTGTCTTCCCCTCCCTTTTGCTCCACCCCAGCCGTTGGTCGGCGCAGGGGTGTATTGAAGCAAGCCTGATGATGAAGCATGTCCCAATTATGTGAGTGGGGGGAGTATTTTTTCACAGAGCACGTGCCACCTCTAATCTAGAGACCCATACACACTACTCCCCCATGTGTGTTCATACTTCCCATCATACACAACTTTAAGCTTTGCTGGTTAAAGGAACATGTATTTTAGTCCCATGGCTTTCAATTTTTGTTTGACGCCCCCAAATGTTTGTCTCAGTTGCTGCACCCTCTGTTTGTAGTCTGGGAAAATTTGAATAGATCGGTCCTCAAAGGCGGATAGCCTTCAGGATAGTCTCCCTGTCCCTATAACTAAGGATCCTGGTGATCATTGTTTGTGGCAGTCCCCCTGGCAGAGGAGGGGGTCCCAGCGCCCTATGCGTACGTTCAACTGTGAAGACAAGGGATAGACTGGCTCCTGGTATTGTCTTTTAGCCCATCGCTCAAGGAAAAGTTCTGGATCTGTACCCTTCATTCCCACGGAGAAGCCCATAAAGCTCAGATTGCAGTGACATGAACGGCCCTCCACGTCTTCAGCACGCATCTCCAATTTCTGTGTTTGCACTGTGAGGCTGCCAACTGAGGCTCTAAGGACAACCACATCTTCCTCAAGTTTAGTCACATTTTGTTTCATCATCAAGGACCTCTCTGCCAACTTTCAGAGGTCAACCCACAGCAGGTTCACATCCATAGAAATGGCATCAATCACGGCCTGTACATTCGCACTGGAGGCCTCTATCGCTGCCAGGATCTCTGCTCATGCAGGGCACCCCTTTTGTCTGTTGGAGGCCCCCCTCCAGGTGCCCTGTAATGATCTGTTTTTGTCACTCTGTCCTTACCCATATTTGGGGGACCCCCCGTCCCTCACTTGTGTCTCCTGCACAGGGAAGATCCAACTCAGCATCCTTGCCAGCTCACCAATCTATTCATTTTCTCGCTGGGGCTCCAAAGGTGACCCGCGGCAGAACCGGCACCCCCTGTCGGGGACCACCTCTGCCTCACTGTGCCAATGGTCAGCTCTTTGCAGGGCTCCCTTCAGGTCCACACCCCTTGCTTCCAGGATGTCCCCAACATGCAGCCAAGGGCCCTTGTAACTCCAGGGGTCCCAATCCAAGCATCTCTACACCAGGTCAACCGCACCTCTGCCTCTGCCACCTCACCTGCAGCCCATTCTGGGGCCTCCTCCAGTCTCTAGCTCATGTACCTCAAGGGGGTCCTCACCACAGCTCCCACCTTTCCTCCGGCATCAGGCAGCAAGCATCTGCAATTCCAACAGTCCGCCTTGCCCCCCGGTAGGAAGGGGGGGTCGCAATCACCGTTCCCGCATGGGTTGCAAGGGTATCGCCATATGTCCTCACACTCACCTCACTACAGCAATGCAGCTCAGGTCAAGCCCGACCTCCTCGCAGCCACACCCCCATCCAGCAACCAGCCTGCTCGTGGTCCACGTCTAGCAGCTGCAGCTCTTCACCTCAACCGGGCCTCGCTACCACTGTCCATAGAAGCGCAGTTGCTCCCTGACCCAGTCCTCACAGCTAGCAGGATATATCTCAGGGATGCCTGTTTGCAGCCCTGGCCCACTACAACAGTCACCGACTGGCCCCTGAGCATCCCGGCTCAGCAGCTCAGGAGCTGTGTGAACGGACCTGACCCTTCAGTATGGATGCTCTCCCAGCTGCCGCCGCTACTCTTCCATCTGGCTGTCCTGCATGTTCTCAAGGCTGCATCGACGACGGGGACTCAGGCACCACACAGTCATCAGCCCTTGCAGCAACAGACTGCATCACCTGACCACTCACTCCACGGTCCGCGCCTGTTACTCAGTGCGCCGCCATTTTAGGAAGCATGATTCCCAGCAAGGCTGCAATCTTGCATGGCTGCCTCCCCTCCCCTATATCAGTGTGTGGGTCATTCCCTAGACGGGGTGCAAAATGCACCTCACTGTCCTCCACTTCCAATTCTTCTCCTGTGGGGTCAATCCGGAGCAGCTGTGCATCAGGGTGGTACAGGATGCCTTATTTGGGGCAGGAGCTCCTCTGTGCTGGTGATGAATGGCCATGTTGCCTTCTCTTCACATTTTAAAGAAAACAAAGACACTAGGAAACCGGTTAGTGATTTTTCAATGCACAGAATCAAAATACTAGCAATATCTAACACAGAAAAGGGAGGGGAACCATGAGAGAAAGCAGATTTTCTGCAAGCTTTTTTTAAGTCTGAGGTGAAGAAATCTTACTTTTCTCTTTTTGGATTTCTCTGCTAAAACAATAGCACAGGACAATCAGCTAGCCTTACAGCTTATCCTACGCATTCTTTGGCCTACTATAATCCTTGTCTCTTCCAACCACTAAACCTATCCATAGTGAACCTCATTCCCTACATGCAGATCCCAATGAGGGAAGAACAGCTGTAGCCCATCCTTAGGTACATCCCTGACAGTGATGGTAGCCACTGTAGGCAACCAGGTTAGATGGTTTACTTTGCTTCCTGTATCTATGCCAGGCCCTCCCACAGAGGCAATAACTGATGATTGAGAAAAGAAAAAGCACATGCCCAGTGCAGTTGCACCCGGGCTGCTAATATTGACAGATGTAATATGCCTACCAAGATCACTGGCCATTTACGTACAGGTAAATATTCAAGTCCAGAGCATGGGATTGCATTCATCTCCAGCCTGCTGATTTGCGAAGTTCTACCTACTGGCCCCTGAGGCTTGTCTGGAAATATCACATGCCATTCCAGTTCACTAAGTGCATACTCTCAAGCCAGTTACTGGGCCCTGTGATTCCCATCCCAACCCTCAGGTTAGGTTGCAAGGATGACTAGCAGGTCCTGTCAGTGCTCCCTTGCGTGTGCTAACCCCTTGCATGTCCACCGCAATACAGGACCCTGCCTCTTCTATGAGATGTCATGTGTAATGCAGCCACCACAGGGCAAATTAGTGCACTGGGTCCACAAAGGTCTTCCTAGAGGGCTATGCAATTCTGACATTGTCATTCTGTGAAAACTCTCCCATTTCTACACAACAGGCAAAGGTTCTCATCTGGGCATCCGAGACCTCCCGGTGCTCTCCGACTGGTGGGTTACATTATCAAGGAGCAGACACTCTTCTTCCATTTAAAAGTCTGCCATTTCAGGGGCGGCACACTGATTCTGGGATTCGAAATCATGATCACTATCCGGAAGGTGAACACTAACTTTGCAGCCCAGGACTTTCACTGTGGAAACACAGTCTATCATAAGGGTGACACACTTTCTCTGTGCCATACAGGGGTTTGCCTGTTTCAGTTCTCCTCGTGGCTGTTTCTCTGTGAGTGCAAGCACCATATACAGGGCAGAAGTGGCCCCACCAATGGTTGTCTAATGGTCCTTCACTATTGGAGTCAATATCCCCTAAGATACTGGCCTCATAACTGCAGGTCACACCTTACCCCTTACCCTTGTTTTGTGTTATGAACCCTACCCTCAGAGCCAGTACCCTCAGACACTCATAGTTAAGGCATCCATGGTACTCACACTATCCATTTTTCTCCCCATATGTAACAACTCACAGCCTAGGATGCACTCTGCAAGTTCTTGTGGGCACACAGCTACCTGTGCAACTCTCTCTCCCCAATCCAATGTGACTGGTGCCATAGGATGGTCACATTGACCCTAATGGACATTCCTTCCCTGCAGAGCCAACAGTGCAAAATGACTTGAGGATACTAACTGTTCCACTACAATGGTCCAGATGACACCCATGTCCAGCAATGCAGTCACAGAGACTAGAATCATGGAGGCATTCTGAAAGTACTTCCTAGCACCCTCAAGAACCCTCATATTGCTATGAGGGTTTATCTACCACGTGAGAAACACCCGGGCATACTCTACATTTCTCGCTTAGTGACTACCTCCTCAACCCACCCACCCCAGCAGACCAAGATCACTCTAGCTATCCTTCTGGGCTTGCCTAGTGCTGCAGACCTTTCTGGGCTATAAGAAATCTCCCTTTTTGTAGCCCAACTGATGACAGTCAAAGCACTAGTTGTACTCCTAAATCCTCCTCCTCTCTCGGTTCCTAGGCCACTCTCCACCGAAGAATGGTGTGTCTCCCCATCCTGGTATACAGTTTGGAGTCCTTCGGGGGCATCAATTTTTGTCTTCTGGAGGCCTGGTCCACCCTTTGTTTGGTTCCCCTGCTATGTGTTCTTTGGCACTCTTTTTTTGTCAAACTTCTGTTTATAGGCAGAATTTTTAAATCATTTCCATACAATCACGGCAGGTTGCCATATCAACATTCCCACATGCCTCCCTCTGCTTAGTCGATCACAGTTTCTTACAATACTGGAATGATAGTCTTTCAAAGCTCAAAACAAGCCATTGACTCATTGTAACGTTCAATTTACAGCTTATCAAAAAACAAAAACTCCCTCCCCTCCCCCACCCTTGTGGTGGAGAAGCAATAACCGCCTAATCCCTGACTGCTGCTCTACTCCGGCTTGTGGAGTGGAATCCCCTCATGCGATTTCAGAGTTGTGCTGTTTCCTCTGTTGCTAAGTGACATCTATGCTTTCCCTGTTGTGGGTCCTAAAACTGAAATAAGTGTAGCCCTCTTAATGTAGGTGGGCATACCGCCAGCGGGAGCCCCTTTGTAAGATATGACACCAGAGGGCCCCACTTATACTCAAAATTCTTATATTCATCTCTGAAGATATCAGACATCCGCTCCATCGTGAGTATTCTCCATAAGCGTGAGAGCCATTGCGCCAACACTGGTGCTTCTTTCTTCATCCTAATAGCCGCTATAGCCTTCTTTGCTGCCCCCAAACATGCACACATAATTGCCTTGTTGCCTTAGTTTGGTGTTCTAATGAGGTGTCCCTTAGACCCAGGAGGATCGCGTCTATAGAACTCAGCACAGGGTACCCCATCATGTCTTTCATTGGGCCAGAATCTCCTCTCAGAATGGCTTGATAGTTGGGCAGTCTCACCAAATATGGCGGAAGTCCCCCAATAGACCACATCCTCTCCAGCATAGGTCAGTGGTTAGGGAAAAGATCTTTTTGAGTTTGGAAGGGAATAGGTACCAATCGAATAATATTTTGTAGTGAGCCTCCCTCAGTTCAAGTGAGTGGTTATGCTTGGTGATGTCGGACCACAGGTGTTTCCATTCCCCCTCTTCCACCTCCCTTCCTAGGGTCTGCTCCCAAGTATACCTGTATCGAGGCCGCGGTGCAGTTGTAGTGGAGACCAAGAGCTTATATAAAAAAGAGATAGTGCCCTTTGAGGTACTTGCCCTCCGCACGAAAGTTTCTATTGGGGTCAAATCTCTGGTTGCCGACTCCCTTACCAGTGGGTGTAGTGCCCAATGCTTAAGTTGCAGATAATGAAAGTGTTCAGTGGGTGGAACCTTAAAGTCTCGCTGACAATTTTCAAAGGTAAGAATGTCATAGTTATGGAATAGATCTGAAAGAACCAGACATCCCCCCTCCCGCCACACATCAAATGGACCCTCCTTCAGCTCAGGAGGAAAGTCTGGATTAAAGTGTATAGGTGTGTATGGGGAAGCAAAGGAGGTCCATCCCAGGTTCCTATTCACCTCGCCCCAAATCTTGAGAGTAGTCCTTGTAGGGGTACTTAAGTATGCGTTTGGGGGTCTATCTTTTTTGGGTTTCCAAAGCACATCCCAAATTGTCCTTCCCACGATGGCGCGGTCCATGTGGAGCCAATGTTTGTCCGACTCTCTCATGGACCATTCTGCCACCACCCTTAATTGTGCTGCCTTATAATAAAGCCCGATGTCTGGGAGTGCCACACCCCCCTCCGCTCTAGGTCTCCGTAAGACATGAAAGGGCAACTGCGCTCTACCATCTTGCCAGATGTAGCGTAGTATCATGGAGCGAACCCGCGCTAAAAAATATTTTTCAAGCTCTATTTGGAGTGCTTGGAACAGGTACAACAGTTTGGGAAGAAGGGTCATTTTGACTGCATGTATCTGACCGAGCCAGGATATAAACAATGGTTTCCAACGCTTGAGATCCTGTTGTATCTGTGTGAGTAAGGGTGGGAAGTTTGCCTTAAATAATCCCTCTATATGTGGGGTGATCTGGATCCCCAGATATGCTAAACTGTGTTTAGCCCATGTGAATGAGGACTCCCCCTGAATTTGTATTTTCTCCCCTTCTGACAGTGTGAGGTTTAGTATCGATGACTTAGACAAATTAACTCGGAAGCCCGCTATCCCCTCAAACGACTTCAGCACCGTCTGTAATGCCCGAAGTGACGATCTAGGAGCTGTGAGGGTCAACAGGATGTCGTCCGCAAATAGTGACACCTTATGCTCGTCTCCCCCGAACCTAATCCCCTGAATGTCCGGATTTGCTCTGAGGCGGGCCGCCAGTGGCTCAATACTCAAAGCAAACAGCAATGGGGACAGAGGGCACCCCTGTATTGTGCCTCGACCGAGCTCAAAAAAATCCGAGCTTACCCCGTTGACCTGTACCCTGAAGCGGGCTTGTGTAATTGGCTTTAATCATTTGTAAGAACGTATCCCCAAAGCCGAAACTTTCCAGAGTAAGAAACAGGAAATGCCAATCCACTCTGTCGAATGCTTTCTCTGCATCTAACCCCACTACTATCGCTGGGATTTTTAACTTGTTTGCTTTTTCTATAAGATGCAGAGTCCTATGAATATTGTCGTGTGTCTGTCTCCCTTTTATGAAACCGGACTGGTCTGGGTGAATAATGTCGGGCATTAAGTTCTCTAAGTGTGACGCCAAGATAGCCGAGTAGAGTTTGGCATCGAGAGTCAAGAGGGCGATCGGTCTATACGAGGCGCATTGTTGAGGGTTCTTCCCAGGCTTTGGAATCATTGTAATTAGCGCCTCTGCCATGGATGGGATCACCGCCTGTCCAGTCGCTATATTATTAAATAAGGTTGTCAGATGGAGCAACAATTCTGGTGCATATTTCTTAAAGAACAGCTCTCTTAGTCCGTCCGTCCCTGGTGATTTATGAGGCTTAAGAGCCCTGATCGATTGTCTCACCTCGTCTTCAGAATTTGGGGTATCTAGTTGGTCTCTCCAGGTGACTGGGAGCTTTGGGAGTGCACGTGTATCTAGATATTCCTTCTGGGCCTTAGTATCAGGGGGAACCGCCATATAAAGGTCCTGATAGAAGGCGCAGAAAATATTAGCTTTACCTAAATCATCTAGTTCTATCTCCCCCTCACTTTTGTTTATTCCTCCAATGTATTCCCTCGCCCTTTTTTCCCTAAGTTGTCTCGCCAGGTGTGTGCCTACTTTGTTTCCCTGTGCGTATGCATTATGGCGCAGTCGCAGAAGTGTGAATTCAGCTCTGTTAGTATATATTGCACCCAATTTCCCTTTTAGTGTGCCCATCTGGCATTTTAGGCTACGTGTGGGGTTCTGTTTATATTCGCTTTCTACCTGGGACAAGGCTGCCTCTAGTTCCACCCTTTCCTTTGCCCTTTCCTTATTTAACGCCGAGACCAACGCAATACATTTCCCACGAATTACCGCTTTGAAAGTGTCCCATTTATTTTGGGGAGAAGTGTCACCAGGGTCATTTGTCTGAAAATATTCTTTAATCGCCACCCGTAACTCATCCCTAAGTAGCTTGTCCCGTGTCAATGCGGCGGGAAAATACCATCTCGGGAACCCCTGAGTTGTCCCCGCCCAGTTTAGACGCACCGATACCGGGCTAAGATCGGATAGCGAGATGGGAAGGATCTTAGCCCCCTGTAGCTCCCGGGACATAAAAATGTAATCCAGTCTGGAGTATGTTTGGTGGGCATGTGAAAAATATGTGTAGTCTTTTGTAGTTGGGTTGAGAAATCTCCAAACGTCGAACAGCCCCAAGTCCTGAAATGCATGCTTTAGGGATGTAGTGAAACTACCTCCTGTGGACCTATGCAGGTGTGAACTATCATCTGTAGGATGCCAAGTGAGGTTAAAGTCCCCCATCACAATTATTTGACCTTTGGCAAAGCCCCCCACCATAGTCAAAATTGAATTCACAAATGTCGCTTGACCCGAGTTGGGGACATAGACCGAGACAAGAGTAACAGTTCTTCCCTTAAGCTTCCCTTTTACCATTACTACCCGTCCTTCCTTCTCTGTCTTGATACCGTCAGGTTGGAATTTGGTGCTATTATGGAACATTAATGCTACCCCATTATGTTTTGTTTTGGCGGATGATCTGTATAGGAGCGAATAGTTTTTATGTCGGAGCCTCAGTTCTTCCGATCTCTTAAGGTGCATCTCTTGGAGAGCCACCACATCAAATTGGTGATCTACTAGATACTTCCTATTTTTTTGTCACTTGATCGGCGAATTCAGGCCCTTCACGTTCCATGACGTGATCGATATCATTTTATTGGGTACCTCCTCCCTTTCACTGATTGTGCCCCCTGAAGTCTCCCTTTTTTCGGCCCCACCGGCTGATTTTCTCTAGCCACTTCTCTCCACCACATTCATATTCTGACATATTGCATTGCAGTGCCCCCAACTTTTCTCCACCCCCGCTTCACCACCACCCCCCCTTAACATAAACCTCCCCTTTGAAATCCAAACATAACCAGTAGAAAAAATAAACCTTGGCCGTAGGACCCACAAGTGCCCCGCTGTAACTTCACTCCACGTTGCGGGCGTTGAGCAGGGGTTCTGGCCCTCGCCCGTCACCTCGCTGTCCTTGTAGCACTATACAACTTAGCCATAGTCCGGTAAATGCATATGTCCTTTCTTCAAGGCTAATGGCAATCCTTGAGCGATTGTAGAAAAAACTTAGACCATTCTCATGTCCTATGTTCGCTTACTGGCCTAGTTGAAGCGTATCCTTTTATTGAACTCTTGCGCATACAAAGACATGTTGTGTAGTCCCACAGTCGTCTAATTTGGCCCTTTTTCTTTTACTTGAGTCAGGTCTTGGTTTGGCGCCCTTTAGCGGTCGTTTTCCAGTGTATTGTTTTCGATCGAGGGGCTCCCCTTTTCCGGCCTACGAGCTGGAGGCTTCGTCTCTGCTTTCGGAGCGTTCTTCGTTGGTGGGCGCCCGGTAGGTGCTCCCGCTGGACTTCCCCCAGTCTCTGGACCTTTAATCACTCATTTGCGCGATTCGAGCGCTACGTTGGGGCTGAATAAGTGCCCTTGACAGCCTCCAGGGGACGGAGCCGACACGGTTCACGTCAGGTCGGCCATCTTGCGTGGCCACGCCCCCCTCTTAGGCACTCTTGTGCTGTCTAACTTGTCAGCCTCTCTCCCATGTTCTATGGCTTAGTGAACTTTTTGTCCACTAGATGCAAGTTAAATCTGCGAAACACATTTTTAATGATCAAATTAAAGTATAATTTCTAGAAAAGACATGGTTGACAGCATTGCGGTTGTCCTTGAAATATTGGTGGGCCAATTTTGGCATAGTTGCGAATTCTGAATTTTCAGCAAATAAAGGTGGCACATCCTCGGCATAATGGGAATTCTTGGCGACATTTCAGCTTTCCAGGTGAATCTGTCCAAGTCTGACATCTGTCAATGTGAGTGCTTGGTGAACATGACAAGCTGTTTGTTGACAAGATAGTATTAACAAAAATTAAAATATGCAATTTCAGGACAAAAATACATTTATTGAGGGAATTAAGCTCATTTACACAAAATGCGAAATTTGTATTTCAAGTTGAAACATCTGTATTTTCAGACAATTAGAGTATCATGCATTCATTAATACCCACCCCATGTATGTGTCCCTCTATATATAAGCATTTATTTTCACTATAGATATGTACCTATCTTTGTGTATTGCTTTGTATAAACATGTAGAATAATTGTTGTTAAAAAAAAAAATCATCTTTGGTCTACATGTACTTGCTTCCATTGTGCATCTATGTACCTCCATGTACTTTGATCTGTGTGTCTGTTACTTTTCTCCTGAAAAAGCATATCCAATGCACTACCCTATTTCTCATCCTGTACCTCTATCAATATCTTTAATCTGCGTATACTTACCTCCTTCATGCATCTATATACTTTCAATGTACTTATGAATCTATATAGTTATCACTTTCTTCTAATTTAGCATTTCCAATGCACTACTCTATTTCTCAGCCTATACTTCTCTCAATATATCTTCTAGCCCAACTTTCTGACTCATCTCAAACTTCTTTCTATTACTCTTTCCAATGCACTACCCTATCTCTCACCCTATACATCTATCATTATATCCTCTACACCCACTCTCTCATTTATCCCAAACCCCATACCACTACTATGTTCCCCAAAATAACCCTTTCTTGACTCTCTCCTACTCTACCCCTCCTTGCATCATCTGACACCTCTTTTACTATACCGATCCCCCAAAACAAACCTTTCTAAACTCTTCCCTCTGACTCTTCCCCTCCAAAACCCTTTTTACTCATCCAAAAGCCTCCTCCTACTGCTAAGACCTAAAAAAGAAATCCTTCACTCTTCTATCCCTCCACTATCCCTTTCAATCAAAATAACAGACTAACATGTTCACTTCTCTAATTCCATATTCCACTAGACTAATTCACCACTAATCCTTTATGGGTTCCAGAGTAGCTTGCTACTCGCCAACAAAGCGTTTCAACACCTCATCAGGGTTACAAACGCTATATAAATGCAAACCTTTTTCCCTTTTTACCCCTCCCAACCCTTCTCAATCCAAGTAACTGACTAACATATCCACCACTCAAATTACTTCATATTTCACTATACTAATTTTCAACACTAATCCTTTATGGGTTCCGGAGTAGCCTGCTACTCGCCAGAAAAGCGCTTCAACACCCCATCAGGGGTAACAGGCGCTATATGAATGCAAACCTTTCTTTCCCTTCTATCCCTCCGCTATCCTTCTCACTCCAAATAACTGACTAATATCCACCACTCAAATTACTTTCATATTTCACCATACTAATTCACCACTAATCCTTTATGGGTTTCCAGAGTAGCGTGCTACTCACCCAAAAAAAAAAAAAGCGCTTCATACCCCATCAGGGGTAAGAAGCGCTATATAAAAACAAACCTTTTTTCCTCTTCTATCCTTCTGCTATCCTTCCGAATCTGAATAACTGACTAACATATCCACCACTTAAAATTTACTTGCATGTTTCACTATACTAATTCAACACTAATCCTCTATGGGTCCCGGAGTAGCTTGCTACTTGCCGAAAAGCGCTTCGACGCCTCATATGGGGTAGTAAGCGCTATACAAATGCAATTACAATACAATACAATGTTTCAGGCAAAATGACTGTACGTCTGTATTCTACATTTAACAATTAAGAAATAATGTGTGCAGTGTTTGGAAAACTAGATGGAACGTATTCCCATTGTTTTATTTGGTGACTTGAGTGAAGGCATTTCAATACCTGTATTTTAAAAACTTCCTATGCTATCTCTGCTACTGTAGTGTGGGACCTGGGTATGTACAATTGCAACCAATATGCTTTCTGCTCTTGTAAAATATATGTAACCAATCAATAGCATTGCGATATGAGCTGTTGGATTTGTTACCGCTGCTGTCTATAGTACGCGAGTGAAAGATTGTATAACTTGGCCTTTTTCACTTGGCCACTACCATGTATATTCTTAATCATAATATATACCATGTCAAAGACAATCTACTTGGAAGGGCCTGCTGGATCAATTAAGCATAGAAATATGCTTTATATATTTATGGTAAAAATGGCCATGTGAAATTTCGTAATCAAGTTTTTAACTGTATGCAATACATATAGGTCAATGGTTAATTGTTAAGGGACATTTTACTGAAAAATCTCCTGTTTTGCCATCATTTATTCAAAAACATCTTGGAGAGGAAGTCTTCAAAAAAAAATTTGGGAGAGTAAGGCTAGCCTTGCACAAATTGGATCCAAAGTGTAATTTATCTATGTGGCACAAGCAGAATAGGAAAAGAGGACAACAGAGCCAGCAATGGAATCTCTGCATGGTTGTCATTATCCCCCTAGACTTGGAATAACTGGGGAAAGCCTGTAGAGCCATATTATTGCTGTAACCTCAGGAAGGAAGCATGAATACCTAACTGACCTGATCCCCAGGAAGACATGCACAAGTTCCAACTGAGTGAGGGAGAAGTGTGAAGAGCCACCAGCTAGCCAAGGCCCAGCAGCCTAGGAGGAAGCAACATCATCATCTGGGTGGAAGAGCTGCTACATCAACTTCACTCACGAAGAACCATGCATCTCCACCCGCCTTGAACCTCCAGTTCCTATATTATGCCTTTACCTGCTTCTTCTGTCCAAGAGGGACCATACCATCTCTTATGGTTCCAGCAATATCATTGCTTAAAGCCCTAGTCAAGCCTAAACCAAAACTCATTAGTTGCCAATGGGTCTAGTATCACTGCAATGGGTGCCAGCTGTCCAATGCGGTCCCTTTTACCCAGTTAAATTGACCGCGGCTAGTAGATTTTGAAACGCGGGCCCCTAAAGGAAATGTGGAAGTGGCACTTGTAGGATATTCATCTTTTCTGAAAGGTCATCCCAGATTTTTAGCCTTTTTTCTAGACCCCATTATTGTTGGTATTAGGGATCACTGCCATGACACTGATAATCAGTGCAACAAAACATGTGCACTGATCCTAAAATTGGCATTAGTACAGTGGTTTATACACAATTGGTCTATTTAACTTTCAAGCGAGATTGTAGAAGCTGCTGCAGAAAATGCACCAATGGCACAGGAGTTAAATGTCATATTTGGGTGCAGTGTATATTTACACCACTCATATACATGACAAAAATGTATGGTTACCAGGAGCACCACAGTAGTCTGGATAGGCTGCAGTTTATAGGCACTGCAGTGACACATGACAAAAAAGTGCCTTTGTCATGTAGGAAAAGCCTATTTTTATATATTCATAAGTCACCAATTGAGAGCGCCATTTGAGCCACAGGGCTCTGTAATATACAAAACACAGCACATTGGGGTTAGTATAATCCCACAGTGAAATTAAACCCACAAGCCTTGCTAGGCTTGTTCCTGAACAGGCCGTAAATGTATTAAAACCTTTATTCCCTATCTCCACTTGGGGAAATGACAGAAAAAGGCTTCAAAGATATTCCCTACTTAATCTTTAAACCCAATATAATGGTGAAACTTTATTTTTGATAATTTAAGTAGAAAATTAACATTGAAAAAATGTACTGTAGGTTGCCTGAAATAGAACTGGCTTAAATTTAGTTTGTCCACTCATCACACCTCAAGAGCCAGAATACACGTGTCTGGCTGAAAGAGAAAACAACTTTGGCATAGAAGATAATAGCCTCCTTTGAGTTCTGGAAGAGCTATAAATTGTTAACTGCTGAGCCCTTAGGAAGGATCAGTCACCTGGGAGTCAATAGGAACAGTTGGCAGAACAATGGGCAGCTTTAGAACTACTTTTGACTTTGAGAGGCGAAGGATGGCTTCTCCTATTTATTCCAAGGACCAACCTAGATAGCCAAGGACCAGTCACTATAGCGGAGAGAACCCATGTTTATCTTATCAGAGAGGATGAGAGTTCATCGAACTATGTGAGTGTCTATTGAGCAGAAGACTGGTCTGCCTGCTGGCAGCTGGGTTCTACCATCTTGAAACAGTAATTTTACAGTGATGACAAAGAGGACCTACTGCAAGAGAAGGTGGGGGACTGTGAGAACTTAGGGGTATATTCAGAAGAAATTGGCATAGGGCAGCGCCGCAAGGCTTCCTGCTGCACTGCCTTACGCCAATTTGAAATGGCAGGAATGCACCGTATTTACAAGATATGGTGTATTCCTGTCCTTTCAGCCAGCACCGGTGCACATTTTGCAGCTGTGCGCCAACGCAGGCACCCTTGCACCATGGTGCCAGGGAGTCTGCATTGTTGGCAGGATTTTTTTTGTGCAGGAAGGGACACCTTCCTGCACACTAACAATCCATGGAGGCATTTTCCTCTATCTATGTGTGCTGCAGAATGCAGCATACATAGAAAGAGGAAAAAACGAGGAGAAATGAAAAAATATTCTCCTCGTTACGCCTGCTATAGGGAGGCGCACAGTTTTGACACATTCCCAGATTTATGTCATGTTGTAAATTTGGGAATGTGTCAAAACCTATGGGCGTTGCCTGGGAACACCCACTGCAATGCCCATGGCACGCCTCCCCAATGAAATGTGAGGGAACGCAGCGGCTTGCACTGTGTTGCCTCTCTCCATATCTACCAGGCCATTAAAAGCCACACAGGATAGCTTTAAGTGGCCTTGTAGATATAGCTAAGTCCTGTCCACCACCAGAATGTCACAAAAAGTGACATTCCAGCGACGCACAGTGCTTGTAAATAAACCCTTCGTTCTCAAATCACTTGCTAGTGCACAGTATGAAGAAGCACCTCAACCACAACTTTCTCATAACATTCCTGTACCTGGGAAGACCTGAAGAAAAGTGCCTTGATGGAAGAAATCTCCTGACACATGCTGTAAAAAGAAAACACCCCCAAGGACTCAATGACTCCTCACTCTTGTTGGCACCCATGGACTGGAACTGCTCTTCAAGGGTCAAGTGGTTGACCTCGGTTTGCTTGCTTCAGGGACACAAAAGCAAAAGGAATCCTGACATCAAGAGGGCCTAGCTGACTGCAGGAGACTGGATCCTGCAGGAGACCTGGCTGGGGAGTGACCAGGGGTTCAGAGGCCCTCTCTGAGAAGCTAGGCACTACAGGACTGACCAGAAGGAACTTTCCCAGCAGTTGGATTATCTGTCTGAAGGTATATTATGTGACTTTCTTGTATCTGACCTTTGGTTCCTCACGTTGGTCTCAAATTGTGCCTAGGTCCCAATCGACTAAAATTGTGCCTATGTCCCAATCGAGTAGGAACTGTTTTTTTTTTTTAAATGATGCTTGCCTTTTTCAAGGTGGTTTTTCTCCTTAAAACTTCAAACATTCACATTCCCAGTTCCCCTTATCCTATTTTAAAGATCTTGGTGTGTTTTTGCTGATTGAAATTTGGAAATTCCATTCTGCTTCCTTGACTTGGGGATTGTTGGCACTGCTTGTTAGTACTGCTTGAACACGCTTCTTTGGGCATAACCTGCTACTTGTGCTAAAGCAACCCTCAGTTGTGCAGAGATACTCTCAGAACTGTTTTTGACCTCACCAGACTGAGTTTACAGAATTGGTGTGGTACCCCACTCCTAAAGTATTAACTCCATTCCTGACAGGGCTCCTTATTGGGAGTTGGCCCACTTTTTCATAAATACCCTTTAAAAATAAAGGAACATCATTATCCATTAATGGTTTCTGGAGGGGGGATGAGTGGATCAAATCCCTAAGCAGACAATTGTAATGCTAGGTCACCCAGACCTCAACACTTCACCTAGATAACCAGTAGCATGTAAGACTCTGCTGGTTTCGTACCCAGTTGTTTGGTTGGTGGATTTTTTTATTCTACATTATTTTATTCGTTTCAGTACTATTTTAGGGGCTGAATCTTTAGTCCGCCCCACTGAGTGGTGTCCTGGGACCAGGCCTGGGTCAATAGCCCCTTGCATCTGTGTCCATTTCCCACTATTAAAAGGCTTACAAGAATTTAGTATCCTCTGAAGGTTAGAGACATGAGCACTCTGAAAGTTCTCCAAGTCAACTAGAACCAAACCTTACAGGATATCATTTTACTTGGAGCAAATGTTAACAGCAATATAGTGGCTTGCACTAAGGAGCTAAAATAAAGCTTGGTACCCCACATCCGCTGAAGAATATGATAGCGTTAGTCCTGTCAGCCTTAGGGTGGTCTCCCCCCCCAACTTTTCACCTTCTCCACCATTTTTCTAATCTTCATTTTGCTGGCCTTAGGACTCTGCACACTTTACCACTACTAACCAGTGCTAAAGTGCTTGTGCACTCTCCTCTAAACCTAGTAATATTGGCTTATCCTGAATTGGCATATTTAATTTACTTATAAGTCCCTAGTAAATTGGCACTAAATGTACCCAGGGCCTATAAATTAAATGGTTCAAGTGGGCCTGCAGTACTGGTTGTGCCACCCACTTAAGTAGCCCTTTAAACATGGCTCAGGCCTGCCATTGCAGGGCCTGTGTGTGTGCAGTTTAAACTGCCATTTCGACCTGGCAAAATAAACCTTTTGCCAGGCCCAAAGCTACTTTTTAAACACATATGTCACCCCTAGGGTAGGCCCTAGACAGCCCAGAGCAGGGTGCAACGTATCTAAAAAGTAGGACATGTACTTTTAAGTTTTACAAGTCCTGGTAGTGAAAAACTCTTAAATTCATTTTTCACTACTGCAAGACCTACCTCTTCCATTGAATTGGATAACATTGGAGTTGCCTTATTACATCTTATAAGTGTAATTTCCAAATGGGATGGGATAACGAGTTCATGTTTGGTGTCTCTGGAATCACAATTTAAAATCCTAACTTATTGTGAAGTCATATTTTAAATTGTAATTCTTAAATGCCACTTTTAGAAAGTTGAAGACACAAAAAGGGGGGACCTGGCTCCGTTGTACCTTGCGCTCCTATTACTTTAGAGCAACAAACAGAACACTATCTTTTCTGTTTGAATGGAATTTTTATTAAACCATTCTTTGTTTTGTCTAAATTATTCTTGTTATATTTACCACAAAGTGATTTAGTTGCATGAGAAGTGAAGAGACACACATTTTTCAAAATAACATACAAAACATCAAAAATTACTTATGACAATTCACAATGGACAACATGTGCAGTATTTATATACAAAAACATTTATATACAAAATTCAACATTTGCATCAAAACATGGAAAGCTAAAGCAATCTTGTCGCTATCTTGCTTTTTTGGCCAAACATGTGCCAGACACGGGGAAGTACTTTGGGTGTGTCTGTGGGGCAAACTATTCCATACAAATCCCTCACACACTAAAAACAAACTTCTTCCAATTCCTCCGTGTTGAGAAATGCCGACGCGTTTCAAGGCCCAGCCCACTGGTACTGGGACTCTCGTCAGGGCTTCATATTAATGGTCAGCAATTTCTAGAAAAAAAAATGAATGATGCAAACTCAGCATCAGTAATTTGTACCCTCTCTCATTCAGTACGCTGGCTTATGCATTTTGTATCTGATTACCTTGTTTCCGAACTGAGCTGCTGCTCTAACTCGTATTTCCAGATTGACTCTCAAAAGACAATTGCTGTGTGGCGCCTCGTGTTTAATGCCGGTGACGGTTTCTACAAAACATTAAGTTGGTCGTGTCTATTTAGGTTTATTAAATAACGTAAACATTGGGACAATAAAACAGGAAAGGTCAAAAGTGTACCTTCAAAAGACGTCTCAAGACACTCTAAAGCGGGCGTGTGTCACCGCGGTAATTGTCTCCCTACAAACGAATGGGGGACACATTACTTATGTCATAACCATGGCAAAAAAAAAAAAATTTTTATCTGTAAACATGCTTAAAAGTTACCTGAAGCGCACTTACTATTTTCGAGTCTCAATACATCCAAAGTCTTTATCCGATATAGACCGCAACTTCACTGTCATTCAGGGCATTCCCAGTGGAAACACTTCCTGTATTTTTTACCCTGTGGATTATGGGAGATTAGTTTTGACCAATCACAATATCAATCAAGTCCTGTTGTTGTCACGACTGAAACAGTGCATTTTGGGACATGTGGTACTGAGCTATGCTCTTGAAAGTTCTGTCATCCCATTTAATCCAGTTACAGCACTATTAAATTTTAGAATTAAGTAAGCCTCTTTTGTAACAGAGCAGTGTCGATGTCCATCAGGCGTTTGGTTGTGTCTAAACCTGATAATATTGTCCACTTGAAATCTCTTTCGCTATGTGAATTGTCCATGAAGTGTTGCACCATTGGCGCAGTGACAACCTTCTTTTTGATCCTGGAACGATGTTGCGTGATGTGTTGGTTAATCTGTTGGTTAGTCTTGCCTATGTATAATTTCTCACATGGGCAAAGTACCGCATAGATCACATTTTGGGATTTACAATTAGTAAATTCTGAATGATGCCATTTAATGTCTTTATGTGAGAACTCATTCCCCTCTATTGTAGAGTCACATGCAGCACAAGTTCTCACATAAAGACATTAAATGGCGTCATTCAGAATTTACTAATTGTAAATCCAAAAATGTGATCTATGCGGTACTTCAGCCCAACAACAAAACGAGGCTGAAAAATTGACTAGTTTACACAAAAAACACATCCGCACTGAACTTCACGGGCATGTCCTGTTAGAACACTTGAGAGCAGGCACCATTCCCTGGGGTCTTCAGGTTAAGAACATACCCGTTATATTTACTGATGACCCGGAGTTTAGGAAGGGTTTCAGTTATATAAATACTAAATGCAGCCGTGATTTAATGGTACACACCATTGAAACTGCTCGAAGATTGTGTCAGAAAGAAGCCGAAGACCTTGAAATATTAACTCAGGCAATAAAAGATAATCACTCTGTTTCAGAAGCAAAAAGCCTATTGGATAAAATCGAGAAAGAGATACTGACTTTTAAAGATAATATAATCAGCTTCAAGACAGCGAAGTTTGAGAGAGACTCAAAGTCCTTCAATATAGATCAAGTATATCCTTTTCTAAAAGACGAATTTTACACAACAGTTGAATCGCGTAGAGCCCTTTCAAATTTTCAAGGACGTTCCAGGAATCGCTTCCTCACATTCTTGGAAACGTCATCTTCAGATACCTCTGGGGATTCAGATTCAAGAGAGGGCCCCTCAAGAAAGCAGGTTGCTTTTTTATACAAAGGCGAACCAAAGCAAAGAGGCAGATTCAAACCTCAGCCATGGGAGATGAGGACGAGGCTGCAGTTTTACAAGTCGTGAAGCCTACCACTATTATTAATTTATCCCAGAGGCAACTAACACAAGAAGAAGCTTCAGTGTTGGAACTGGGCCTCAAATTCGTCCCCAACCGATCCACAGATTTTACAAAACTCAAACTTGAAGCACTAGAGTTTTGTCGTAAAATTTGTTTAAAGGCATTTTTTTCCAGGAAGGAATATACCAACGCAAAAGAGGTTTCTGGTCTCTCGAATAAATCAAAATTTATTCCACCAACGCATACTGTACCAAAAGAAATTACGGCTTATGAACAGGTGGTTCTGTCCGGTATCAGCCAGTTGGAGAAGAAGAAAGGCTTCATGAAACGTAACATTACCAAAAAGCAACAAATGGCCTTCAACAATCTGAAACAAGATACAACTGTAGTGATTAAACAAGCTGACATGGGCGGGGCCTTAGTCATTTGGCCCAGGGAGATGTACATATCTGAAGGAAGGAACCAGGTATACAATAAGGAATGGTACCGGAAGGTTAAAAAAGATCCAACTAGGTCCACACAAGAATTTATTTCAGGAATACTGAAGGCGGGACTGGACAGTGGGTTTTTGGGACCCAAAGAATTTGATTATCTATCTAAAAAGTTTCCCAGGATCCCGGTCATGTATTTCTTACCCAAAATACATAAGAGACTCGATGATCCACCAGGAAGACCAATAGTCTCGGGAAGTGATTCCCTCTTAGAGCCAATTTCGAAATACGTCGATTTTTTCTTGAAGCCCTTTCTGGCGGACGTGCCATCCTACTTGCGAGACACCGCCGATTTTATAAACAGGGTTGAAGGCCAAGAGTTTGACGATCTCTCACAATGGATGGTTTCTTTTGATGTAACCTCTTTGTACACAAAGATACCCTAGGATGAAGCGCTCCAAGTGATAGAGGCATATTTGGATGAAAGACCACGTCCCCATCGGGTACCAACATCATTTATTTTACAACTTGCGGAGGTGGCTTTAAAGAAGAACTATTTCAAGTTCGAAGATTCATTCTTCATCCAGGTGAAGGGTACTGCCATGGGTTGTCCCTTTGTTCCAGAGATGGCGGTCCTCTATATGGCCAAATATGAGGATAGATCCATCTTCAACAATAATCCATTCAGAGAAAAAATCTCGCATTGGCTGCGCTACATAGATGATGTTTGGTGTCTATGGAGTGGGTCAAAGGAAGAGTTGGAAAGCTTTTATGGTTGGCTAAACACGCGCCATGAGGACATAAAATTCAGCTTGAACATCAGCAAGACTAGCCTGACGTTCCTTGATGTGGAGATGTCCCCCAATGAGAAAAGATTGACTACCACACTACATAGGAAGTCCACTGATAAAAATACTATTCTACATCATAGAAGTGCTCATCCCAGGAGCTTGAAAGAAAATTTACCGTACGGTCAATTGTTGCGGATACGGCGCAATTGTTCAAGAAAATCTGACTACGAGCAGCATGCAGAAATCTTTAAGGAACAGATGATCCTTCGAGGATATCCTAAGAAACTGCTCAAGCACACAATAAAGAGAGCGTGGTATACGCCTCGGGAAGATCTTCTACAAAAGAAAGTCAAACCACCATTGGAACGATTAGTTTGTGTCACAACCTTTGGTCCAGAGACTAACAAATTCAGACAAATTGTGTTAAAAAATTAGCACCTGTTGGAAAATCTAGATTGCCCATTCCCGAAACCACTCTTTGCCATGAAGAAAAACAAGAGTATTGGCCAGCAGATCGTAAGAGCCGACATCTTTCCATCGCAAAATAAACACAACTTGAGGACACAATGGCAATTAAAACCAGTTGAGGGCCATCACAAATGCGGAACTTGTGCTGCATGTGACTCTACAATAGAGGGGAATGAGTTCTCACATAAAGACATTAAATGGCGTCATTCAGAATTTACTAATTGTAAATCCAAAAATGTGATCTATGCGGTACTTTGCCCATGTGAGAAATTATACATAGGCAAGACTAACCAACAGATTAACCAAGGCATCACGCAACATCGTTCCAGGATCAAAAAGAAGGTTGTCACTGCGTCAATGGTGCAACACTTCATGGACAATTCACATAGCGAAAGAGATTTCAAGTGGACAATATTATCAGGTTTAGACACAACCAAACGCCTGATGGACATCGACACTGCTCTGTTACAAAAAGAGGCTTACTTAATTCTAAAATTTAATAGTGCTGTAACTGGATTAAATGGGATGACAGAACTTTCAAGAGCATAGCTCAGTACCACATGTCCCAAAATGCACTGTTTCAGTCGTGACAACAACAGGACTTGATTGATATTGTGATTGGTCAAAACTAATCTCCCATAATCCACAGGATAAAAAATACAGGAAGTGTTTCCACTGGGAATGCCCTGAATGACAGTGAAGTTGCGGTCTATATCGGATAAAGACTTTGGATGTATTGAGACTCGAAAATAGTAAGTGCGCTTCAGGTAACTTTTAAGCATGTTTACAGATAAAAATTGATTTACTTATTTTTTATTTTTTTTGGCAAGGTTATGACTTAAGTAATGTGTCCCCCATTCGTTTGTAGGGAGACAATTACCTCGGTGACACACGCCCGCTTTAGAGCGTCTTGAGATGTCTTTTGAAGGTACACTTTTGACCTTTCCTGTTTTATTGTCCCAATGTTTACATTATTTAATAAACCTAAATAGACACGACCAACTTAATGTTTTGTAGAAACCGTCACCGGCATTAAACACGAGGTGCCACACAGCAATCGTCTTTTGAGAGTCAATCTGGAAATACGAGTTAGAGCAGCAGCTCAGTTCGGAAACAAGGTAATCAGATACAAAATGCATAAGCCAGCGTACTGAATGAGAGAGGGTACAAATTACTGATGCTGAGTTTGCATCATTCATTTTTGTTTTCTAGAAATTGCTGACCATTAATATGAAGCCCTGACGAGAGTCCCAGTACCAGTGGGCTGGGCCTTGAAACGCGTCGGCATTTCTCAACACGGAGGAATTGGAAGAAGTTTGTTTTTAGTGTGTGAGGGATTTGTATGGAATAGTTTGCCCCACAGACACACCCAAAGTACTTCCCCGTGTCTGGCACATGTTTGGCCAAAAAAGCATGATAGCGACAAGATTGCTTTAGCTTTCCATGTTTTGATGCAAATGTTGAATTTAGTATATAAATGTTTTTGTATATAAATACTGCACATGTTGTCCATTGTGAATTGTCATAAGTAATTTTTTATGTTTTGTATGTTATTTTGAAAAATGTGTGTTTCTTCACTTCTCATGCAACTAAATCACTTTGTGGTAAATATAACAAGAATAATTTAGACAAAACAAAGAATGGTTTAATAAAAATTCCATTCAAACAGAAAAGATAGTGTTCTGTTTGTTGCTCTAAAGTAATAGGAGCACAAGGTACAACGGAGCCAGGTCCCCCCTTTTTGTGTCTTCAATTTATTACGGCCCTACCTGGCGCCGGGCCTATCCCTTCCAGTTTTTGTACTTTTAGAAAGTTGGCATTTTCCTGCCTTATCCATTTAGTGCCTGTAGCCTTTTTCTGATCACATGAATGGGTGTAGCTGACAGCCGGGCTTTGTGTATTCCACCTAGACATCCACACACAATAGGGAGTTTAGGTGTGCCTGAATGGGCCATCACTGGCAGGATGGGAGGGAGGAGCTGGGCACAGCCCCACTTACATGTGAATGGAGTGTGTCCTGCCTCCACACAAAGGGCTGTATACCCCCTGTAGTTAGTCTGCAGCCAGGGCAGGGAAGGCAGGGAGCCTGGGGACATGTAAGAGAAAACTTGAAAAGCTTCTTCCCCACTTCAAAGGCACAACGAGGTATAAACACAGACACCAACTCTTCAGTACATATCTGGACCTGTGGATACTCTGCCAGGAAGAAGGACTGCTGTGCTGCTGAAGGACTGCCACTCTGCTGAACTGTACTCTACTGGACTTGTTTTTCTGTGCTGCCAGCTGCTTGCTGCCCTCCTGCCTGGGTGAGAAGGATGCATCATTTGAACCCAGAACCCAGAGTGACTACAAGGGCTAGTTGTCTGGCCTCCTAATCTGAAGCCACAGGAACATAACAGGCTTCCAACAACCTGGCAGCTGCACCTGGACTCCGCCATCTGTGAGATTACCCTGCCACCCAGTCCTGGACCCTTGGAAGCGGGCTTAATGTGCTTTGCCAGCCTCTGTGGATGCAGCGGAAACTACGCATCTTCTCTGCTGCACAGCGCAACCCCAAGGAGAACCGATGCATCTCTGCTGCTGCGTGGATTGAACCCGTTGCAAAGACTTACAATGCTGCCGAGGCCCTCATCGCTTTCTGAACCATTACTGTGCAATACATCCTCAGCGCAGGCCTTCGCATCTCTCATCGACAGCACTCTTGATTATGATACTGGTCTACACATCGCAGCCTCGCAGCTCTTTGGAACCGACGCATCGCCCCGTCTGCACGCCACATCCTCAACAGCAGAATTCCCATTGCAAAGCCCATTGACGGGATCCTCAACATCGACACAACAGGACCTTGCACTGCAGCCTTGCCGCATCTTGGAACTGATGCATCGCTTCGGCTCCACGACCCATCTTCGACGTGGATCCATCCAACACTCTGAAAACCAGGAATTAACGTACTCTGTAGCTGGCCCACACTCCATTGTAGTCGGCCTGAACTTCTGACTTTGTCCCAGTCCGGCGCAAACAGATATCCACAGGTTGGGCTTTACGCCTTTTGGCATAGGGTACATAAATGTGAGTCCTAGATTTTACCGGTGTCCCTTGGTAAAATCCCTGCACGGGCAGGTATACCTTGCCCAGCTAGCTTTGAGACATGCACAAAGACCAAGTGAATGCGATGAGAATTACCTCAATATTGTGCTGGACAATTAAACAATTTGGTAAGTTTTGGCCCTAGAGTCTTCAAAAATCTTTCATGTAAACATTTTCAGTGATATTTTTTAACACTTGAGCAGTTTGCCTGTGAATATGTTCTTTTGGAGCAGTTAATTGTAGTACCCAGTTAAGGCCAAGTCTACTTTTTAAAGACAAATTAAAACAGTACATGCCCCATTGTGTTGCATGACAAAATTGCAACCACTACATCGACCTAATCACTACTTGGCAAAGGTCAGTAGATGTAGAGGTCAGAATAATAATTATATACTTACCATGACGATGTAGTGGAGGTTGATGTAGTAGATGTGATATAATTCTAGGTAGATATTATCAAACTCGAGATAGTATCATAGATCAAATAAAGCAATTACCTAAATGCGAGAATCCTCATTGGCGCCAGGACCCTCCCTTACACAGCGGCAAATCCACGTAGCATTTTTGCATCCTTTCTAAAACACCCTTGAGACCTGCACCTTGTGGTATACCCAGGATGTGTTTAGGTTTGGAGCTGTCTTGAGAGTTGACAGACTTCTCTCCTCTCGCCATTAAAGAATGGACAAACACTCTATCTTTAGTAAAACCATGAATTTCAAGTCACATTTTATTGATATTTTGCAACACAATTCAATTTACAAACAGTTTATGTTTTGGGAATATTTACAGTAATAAATAAAACGGACTTGCAGTTGTAACAAAAAAAGCTAAAGCGAGATTACACTTCACCTGAATTTACAGTCAAAAAATATATGCTATTTTAAAACAAGGGGCTTGGCCTGGAACACAGGAACCGCTGGCCCATATTCCAATTGGCTTGTGCAGTCAGGCATTAATTGCCTTTTTTTAGACCCATTGGATCAGGCAGGTGCAACCTGACCATTCCCTACAAAACAAGAATGGAACATTTCTTTTTTTAAATTTTTTAATATTTTTGTTTAATACCTTGAATGTAAGAGTCTTTTATTTTTTTCTAAACATTGCATGCTCGCCCAGGTTCATGGTACATGGACTGTGATTGAAAATCCAGCTGACATCGTTCATTTGGATGAGACTAGCATCAAGAAGAGAGAAGCCAGTGAGGAGGTACTGCCAACTTGTGACTGAGTGGTATGGCAAGTGCTTGTGTGGCATAGGCTGCTTCTAATATGCCAATGTCTGAGCGAGGCATCACAGTAGTTTGTGTCTCTGAGGGTGAGAGGGGGATATCTGGGTTGCCATTGTCAGAGACTGGTGGCCTGCAAGATGTGACACCTCTGATTCATCCTCTTTAATTCAACACGTAGGATATCGCTTGTAAAGAGAGAATGAAAGGTGCCGGATAAAGGGATTTTGGGGCATATATACAAGGGCTTTATCTCCGCTTTTTGGCTTAAAAAGCCAAAAAGCGGAGATAAAACTATCGCCCTATTTACAAGAGGGTGCTAACATGCATAATCGCATGTTAGCACCCTTTTTCCCAACGCCTCCCTTTGCATCTCTAATGAGATGCAAAGTGGGCGTACCCGGATGGACTACCTTGCAAATATCGCTGATGTTCACATCGCGATATCTACAAAGCTGCCCCAGCATTTTAGCACACGTTAGTTTTGGAGAAAACCGCTGTTTTCTCCAAAACTAACGTCTGCTAAAATGCAGACTTACCTATCCCTAACATTGGGGTGGATTATGCTGATACGACCCTGTGGGTCGTATCAGCAGAGTTATCGCCGTTTGCAGGGAACATCGCTGGAAAACCAGCGATGTTCCCTGCAAAACGGCGATAACCTCGCTATCTCTGGAATTTTTATTGCCCTGGAGAAACGCGTTGTTAATAACGTGCTACCAGGGCGATAAATTCCAGAGATAGCCTGCGATAACAAAATTATCGCTAAGCACGGCCAGCGATAATTATCGCTGGCCGTTGATAATATGCCCCCAAGTTTCTAAGCACAGAATCTAGCTGGAAAAACAAGGAAAAGATGAGCTGATGTTGCCACGTGTACGTATTCCTCATAGCACCTGTTTCTAATCTATGTTATGTCACACCGTTTTTATACAGAACAGAGTTTGCCAATTTCTTGGCTTTTTGGACTTTCCTAAGGCTTGATGCACATGTTGGGCCCACCGAATCCTTCCCTTTATGCTTTGCATAGGAGTGTCCAGTCAGATTCCCAGATTGTAATTTTTATATTTTATGCAGGTGAAGTAGGTCCGATCAAAACACTGATTTTCCAAAGGTTTGACCAAGAAAATTGGCACAGGAATATACAATTCCATCAAGTGGTTATCCACTAGGGTCTATAGTGTTTGTTCCTCAATCTCTATCTATGCAGCCTGTCAATCAGTCTCCTAATAGGGTTTTAGCTACCGAGTCATGCCTTCCTTAGCTGCCTGCCAAAATCTCTTAATTCACTGACTCTGCATGCGACTCAAAACTAACTTCAGGTAGTACTTTAACACCTTTTTAATGACAGGAATTTGCTCCACGGGTAGGCTAGTGAATTTTAGCGCCCAGAGACTGGTACAGATTCTGCCAACTGCAATACATTTTAATGCTGTTTGGAAACCTTTAAAATGCATGGCATGTGTAAGACCATGTGAGTGTATCAATGATTACAATGCAGAAATGCAAGCTTTTTAAAAAAAAATCTAGAGAACCTTCCATAATTCCTTCAGAATGTTTACACTTTTGTACACAGACAAATTTGTTTGAAAGTGGCACAGAATTCTGATTGGGAATTTGGAACATGTGGACCAAAACGTTACATTTCAACTCTATATATGTACATTGAGTAGGACTGCATACATATTTTCACCATCACTATTCGCCACAAAAATATGTATAGTTGCAAGCTAAATGAAACCCATGCAACTCAATGTACCAATCGTACCCAAGCCCCAGAAAAACTATAAGAACAACTCCCATGATAGCCTGATTACTCCAATTTACAGATCATATTTCAGTTTGAAGTGCATGTAAATTCATTGTCCTTCTGAATTATGTGAAAATACAAATTATCTTCGGAGTACTTGCATAGACTAGTTTGCCCTGGAGACCATGTATAAACCAGAACTCACTAAACGACGTGTGCATGACAATTTCTGCTCAAACCGTACTCACAGTAGTTCCTACAGAGGCAGACGAACTTCATTCAATCTCAACAGATTTAGATGTCCAGGGTTCATCTTTTTTATATTTCCATTGGTTCAGGAAAATACTTGCTGTGGCCCCATATTCTTGGTGACCAAAAAGAGGCACACCACC
Source organism: Calotriton arnoldi (assembly GCA_963921515.1). NCBI lineage: Eukaryota > Metazoa > Chordata > Amphibia > Caudata > Salamandridae > Calotriton > Calotriton arnoldi. The sequence continues at coordinate 145,778 of CAWUFW010014867.1, forward strand.
GGTCACACTCAAGTATGTGGCAAAATTCATGTCCCCTCACTTTGCAATTTCTGGCAATTAACATACATAGAGGGTAGACAAGGACAGCTAAAGCTATCTGACTACATGCAAATGTGAAGTAATATTATAGCCTGTGGGGCTGACTTTACTCTTAGACTGCTTTTACCTAAAAGATGCTTCTCCCCATGTGTGCTGAATTATTTTTAGAACTGAGTTATGTTACTTTCAAGCTTGTCACTTACACTTCTTACCACAGTGTTCCTTATTTTTAGAACTGCATCTCTTCATTTATATTTACCTTTTCTACGATAAACAGATGAGTTATTGAACCGTATACGATTTCGCCTTATTTTCGGCTCTTTTCCAGAATTTACAGATTTATATACTTTTATATCTTTGAGCTCTCCACAGATAACCGTCCAAGGGGATACACCTTATGGGCTGCACGCCAACATGATGAACTTACTAGTTACCAATCAAACCAGGGTATAGGGTACCTAAATGTGAGTCCTAGATTTTACCAGTGTCCCTTGGTAAAATCCCAGCACGGGGCAAGCATAACTTCCCCAGCTAGTTCGGAGACATGCATAAAGCACAAGTGAATGGATTGAGAGGCGCAATAGAGCATGTCGAGAAAGTACCTCTGCAATTGTTTCTGAGTTGCCTACCGCACCATGGCTGGTGCCTCAATATACAATAATGTGATGTTAAATTGGAGCATCTCTATAGCCACGTTTCTGTCCATGTTTCCATTGTACATGTCGTACTAAATATAAGCTGCATATTTCTCCTTATATATGTGGTGCCTGAATGTTCGATTTTCGGGTCTGTTTTCTGTTTCTATGTGTCTTTCATCATACTAAACACATACAGCCATCAAGAGTCTTCAGAGGGAGTAGGTGACATTGAGACGTCCTCAGAAGCAGCCTGTAAATAGTAGCTATGAAACGATAAGCAGAAAATAAAACCCAAAGGTGCAGTCACGAGGATTGAGGCGAGGTTTTGACTGCCCCTTGACAAGTTCTGATGAGCAGGTGGAGGGACCCTGTATCCGGTCACCCTGAAGCTGCAAACAGCAGTCTATGAGCTCTGCATGTCTGATAGGCCTGAGAGAGGAAACTGCGGATCAGACAGATGACACAGTCACATAGGTGCAGAGAGGCATGACTGATGAAGAAAAGGTACGGGCAAGAGAAAGCAAAAAATATATATTAAAAAAAACAGGAGAATAGGATAAAGTAACGTTTTAATGTACATAGTTTTTTTTGTTACTGGCTTGTTTGAAAGAGGGGCTAGAGACATGAAAAAATGCTACAGACAGTTGGGATGGGAGCAAAAACTCACCTTGGACCAAGGAAATAGATGCATAGTTGTGCTGAATGAGTTTCAGTGGTCCCAGTGTCTGGGGCAGGGTGACAAGTTTTGCTCCTCCTATAGTGATTCATGGCAGTCATTGGACAACAGGTAGCACCATAGTGATTTTATATGTCAATTTCACATACACTTTAGTTAGATACCGTTTGGCTGATGACAACTGTTCAAGGAATAAGTTGTATTCCAGGGATATTGTAAATACTAAGAACATAAGCAGACAACCCAAGTCAATCAAGGGCAGCACCAAAAATTTAAAAATCAATGTTCGCATTTTGTCTAGGAATTTAGCGCCATATTTCATAGTGCAGAATTTCACTCTGTTTTGGTTTTTGCCTGCGATGCAAAAATATTTTCTGTATATTGGCCACGAAAAGCAATTCAGCCATTATTTTGTGCTCAGTGGTGATTCAAAAAGAAAGAAAGTAACATAGCCCAGCTTACAATTGTGTAGCAGGTTCCTGCATAGAACATTGATACAATTGTTGTTGTACCAAGGTGACTTACTGGGTGACCAGATCTCTATACAACAAAATGGTTTAATAGAGTCGGTCACTCAAATAAGGGAGAGATGCAAGGGTAACTAGGGAAGGTGGGTGAAGCAGGTGACCCCACAGATAAAGGTAGTGAATTGGGAAGGAATTCATAAGGATTTCTAGGTCGGAGAAAGGAGTATATTTCGACTCTACTGAATGAGGGGAAAGGAAAAAGTGTCCTCCCAGATGCAGATGTAATTCACAATCTTACATGTTTAGTGAAACTAGACGCCCGCTGACAACCCTCATAACTCCACAGATGGAAACAGCATACAAGATCTCTCGGGCAGCATGCGCGAAAAATAATTTATATGAAGACACAGTGTGGACATGCAGGGATAACTGAAGCACACACTTCAAGCTTCCTTGGCGATAGTTATTAAAATCAGACCTAAATCACAGTGCCCAGAGAGATGAGAACACTAAACACAAACCATAATGACATAACGATCCAAATATAATGCGTCTCCGATGACGGGTGTACAATATATGTTGAAAACTCTTTCTTCCATTTATGTCTAATTTTTGGTTGTTGGAGCTATTAATCAGGTAACCTATCATACTTTGTCAATGTTACACCTGATTAGCCACATGTGGATTCCATACTTAGCCTTTTTGACTTTTTTGGTTATTTTGAGACATAGTAAAGGGCTTGGTTTGAAAGGAAAAAAATCAGCATCAGTCCCAAGAAGAGGCAGAGCACTTGCTTGTTGGGCCTTCTTCTCGCCTCCTTGTATGGATGTTCATACCACTTGGGTGAACACACTTGATGGTATAATCCCCACTCAAACTCCAGATCTCATTATAGAGGAACTAACTATTTGAAGTTATAGCACAATCTTTACTCCATAGTTTCCTTCTACCCAAACACTTATTTTAGAAACTTCTAACTGAAGAGGGGCATACAATGTGCCAAATTTGGTGACTGCCCTGACCGCCAACCAGTTTCCAGTCAACCGGCCATTTCACACAGTAGACGGACGGCCCTCCTTCACAATTTGGATTAAAATTAGTGGCTGCATCAAAGATAGTTGAACTTGTTGAGCCACTTGCCTTGTTTCAACTACAGTAACACCTTGACAGGTAAATATGCCCTAGTTATCACTTTGCCCCTAATTCACTAAACTTTTTTAGCCTTAGTCTACAGTAGTTTAGAAAGCCTACGAGCATTCTAAGGAGGCATCAATTACTGTAGCTGTTAGCATCAGTATCTGTATGTTGCTAATCTTCTGAGACACACTTCCCTGCAAATACTGAGAGCCATCTATCTCCCCAGCCCTCTGATCCTCACGCTTGGCCGCAGACAAAACTCATGGATCACGCTGTCCACCTAATGATGCATCCCTGTTCACAGTTCCCAGATCATTACATTTTAGAAACAAATGCATGCTTGCACCTGTCCTGACTGACCTGTCTATACACTGCAGGAGATGTTATTGATCAAGCGTGCTACCAGTCCTGGTCTAACATGTGTATGCTGGCTGTTAGTGAAGGACATTAGCGTGTCGTGAAGTGAGACAAATGGTGGTTGAGTAAAATCGGGTCATTGGCTTAAGGTCTTGTATCCGTCACTTCAGCACCTGGTCCTTTCTATCACGGAGAATCTCTGCCAACTATTGTCTGCACCAACAGATGCTGCTGAGCCTTCCGTGGGAGATGGGCACACTTGGATACCTTTAGTGTCGTAGGCCTGGCTGAGTCTTATGCATAATTAGGTCCCAGATGGCAGGCGACACATCTGATGGATATGTTCCGGCCAGGACTCGTTGCCCTCTGAGAAGAGGCACGTCACATCTGTGCAGATCTGCAGAAAGTATGGCTCACACACCTGAACAGCACGGAGCTCCTGGGAGCACTCCGACCCTGAAGGATGGCCGTCGCCATGCTGTAGACGGACCCTAAAATCCAAAACAGGTCGGCGAGATTGCCAAAGACAAAGTAGAAGAGAAGGAACGAGAGAATGGTGTTAAGTGCGAAAGATTAGACTAGAAGCAGGTGAAAAGAAAATGGATATGAAATAGATATTAAAAGAGGGAGCGATTGTCGCAAAGGATCAGGAACCGAAATGGAGAGCAAGATGAAGATCAGGGGTAAAATGACACAAGGGAAGAGAGGTAGAAAGGCTGAGGGATACTAAAATTGGGCGACAGACATTTTAGGAGATATGAATTGAGAAATACGAGAGACAGCCTAGTAAGCAAGCAAGAGAGGAGAGAAAGGGGGAATGCTGACAAAATGTGGTTTAAGTGTAGAGGACAAAAAAAACTGAATTGAGGGATTAACATAAAACTGCAAACAGAAATGAGAGAAAATGCAGAACATATCAATGATGGAAAGAGAAAGGGAGAGTGAGATGGAAAGAGAGACAGAGAGAAAGGGAAGAAACAAAGTGCAGATCACATTGGTATAAGAAAGTGAAAAGGACCAAAGAAAGAAGAAGGGGGAGAGAGCGAGAGTAAGGCAGACAGAAAAGAGAGTGAGAGAGGGAAGAAAAAAGAAAGGCAGCCAGATCAGAAACCAAAAGGTAAGCTAGGAAACCACTGCTGAAATGAAAAGATGTATTTGGAGAACAGGGAGTGATGGAAGTGACGTCACAAGAAAAAAAGATACTGATAAAGATATTACAGTTGTCAAAGAAGAAAACTGGCACAATGAACCAATATCTGAGGGCATCAGACTAGAAACTAGTGACTCAGTGAATAAGAAAAGGGCATATCACCCAAGAAAAGTCAGTGCATCACAGTATGTATCGAAAGAAAAACTGAAATAGGCATGAAATGTGTCATAGAAAAAAGAAAAGTAAGCCGAGAGAAACAGGGTAGAAAGCGGGCTTAGGTGGAGCAAGAAAGAGGCAAATCATTAGAGTGAAAAGGGGGTGGGGTAATCAGTTAGAATGATAAAAAGGAATGGATGAAGCCGACGGAGAATGGAAATGTGAAAAAGTGGATGTGTGTGAGAAAGAGGAAAAAAAGGAAAGTTTAATTTTGTAAGAATAACCTCCGTTTAGAGAATATGTGGCATAGTAAAAGAATGTGTATCAATATAAAGTGTCTAGTGAAAAAGACGAACAGTAGACATTGTGTGCAAGAACAGAAGTGTGCGATGAGTAATCACGCTATCAGCTGAGGTGGTCTGCTCCTTCTAATCTTGGTTACGGGCACCCTAAACCATGATGCTTGATTGAAATCTTGCTTACCTCAGACTTTTGATCAATATTTAACACAATAGATTTTTTCTAATTCTATATTGAGGAATGACTCCAGAAAAGACTATCGCAAACAGAAAAAAGAGCAAGACATAGTGCTGAAGGCATGAACAGAGAACAAAGAGGAATGTGTGCTCTGCATTTGACTGAAGCTAAAATTAAGGCTTAGCATTACCAAAGATGGTTGATCAGTCAGGTATTGAAAGATGACCATTGACTGGTCAGTATACAAAAAATGCCAGATTGGAACCTGTTGGCTTCATCTCTCTCCAGCATCTACTGCAGATTCCGGTGATTAGGAGGAGTGCATTGGTGCCATTTAGAAAATCATTTCATAGGAGACTTGGCTCAGAGGACAGGCTAGTAGCAATATGGCAAGAGTACCTTTACTACTTCCACCCTCTTGAAAATCTCACAATCCAAAACCCATTCACCCCTAAAAACAACTCTTCCATCTTGAGATCTACCAAAGATTGGCTTATGATGTGTAGTGTCACTGCCCTGTTAATGATGGTGCTTTTCTCACTGGAATCTCCTGCTCTGCCTCACAAACCTCACCCACATGAAACCTTGTGGATGAGCTACCAGCTTGACCATAAGGATGTCATGTCCAGAATGTTACTGGACAACTACTCTTTCTCAGGAGCTAAAGAACAAAAGCCATATAACTTATCAGCGAGTCCCAGTCAATAGCTGCGCAGTTTTCACACCAGAAAAGAACATTCTTTAGTATAAAACAATTCTGGGAAAACTGCTGCCCTTGTTGATTGCTTGACAGTCCAGACACCCTTCCTTCTTTTACTAGGCCAAAGACCCCATTCCAGTTTTTTCACATATATAAAATTGTCCTAGGACAGATAAGTTCAGCGTAAGTGTACATTAGGAAATGTCTACAAGTATCCTTGGCAGATCTTTTTCTGGTCCTGTGTGCCAGTCAACTGAAACACAACATAACATACATGTGTTTTGGTCAACTTCACTCGCCGTACGGCCTCTGTTTGTGAGACGTCTCTCAGTCAAGAGTTCAGATGTGAAAGTAACAAATCCCCGAGGTAGGTGCTGATCCTCCACTTCCTTCTCTTTTAAAAACGAAACCGGCAATTTGGTGGAGTGGAAATACCAGTCTCAAATTCCCCCTCCACCTTTTCACTCAAACAGACAAAAAAATTAACTGTATGAGTGGCTGAAGATTGTTGGTGGGTCCAGCAGGAGATTTGTCACCGCTCCATTATCTCATCTTGCTGCTGATTTAGCACTTCAGTCGTGTTCCTCCAATACGAAGAAATCAGCATCTACCACAGATCCCACAGCACGGCTTAAAATGTCACCAAGGATTGTGGTAAAGCCTGGTCATTTCTCTTCCTTGTTCTAAAAGTGACAAAGTACACAGGAGGCTGAGAGGAACTGACCAGAGGTCTCCAGGTTAGAAGGAACTCAAATATTCCAACGCCACCTCATAAACAAACTTATACTGCTCCTAAAGACAAAAAATGTAGAAGAGAAAAAGGAGGGGTAGATAGAGGAAAATTGAAAGCATGAGGGCAAGGCATAATCAGGGGGGAAGTGAGTGTTGAGACGTATGGTAGAAGAGGTAGGTAGTGCGAATCCAGAAGAGCAAGTGAGAAGATGGATGAAGAAAGAGGATTGCAGGGCCATGGCGGAAAGAAATGGGAGTGCATTGGTGAAAGTGTGTGGAGTAGAGGAGATAGTGGAGGTGCAGAGGAGACAGATGAGGGAATGTATACAGAGGGTACACCGTGTGGGAGAAAATGTGGAGTTAAAAAGAATGGGCACAGGCAGGAGGGGCATGTACAAGAAAGAAGGTAATGTGGATGAGGAAGAAGACAGAATTCAGAATGAAATATAAATGAGAGGATTGTTCAGACAAAGGGAAGGTACAAAAAAGAGCAAAGGAGAGATGAGAATCAGGGGAATATAGGAAAGTAAGGAAGATGAAAGCAAATACGAGGGGCAACAGTAAGTAAAATGAAATGAGAGAAGGGAGATAAAGAGAGAAGAGAAATATTAATATATTTAAATAGTTCCTTCTAGGCATTTCTTATATACAAACATGAACCAGGTACAAACATTATCCTATTTTGTTCTAGGTTAGACAGCTGCAATAGCACAGTATAGGTATCAGGAGCAGTTACAGATACATTCTGATAGATGACTGTTTAGCATACCATTCACCTTGACCAGCATAAGTTATCTAAAAAGGAGCTTCTTTTCAATGTAGCAACAAAAAAAGAAAAAAAATAGGAAACGAAAGAAACCTTATAAAATTTCTAGACTAGAATTCACCCAACCCCTAACCTGCTGCCATTCTCTACCACTCTTCTCCTCCCATACATTCATATATCATATCCAGCAGCTTGGCAATTAGGTATCAACCTTAAAGATTACATTCTTGAAAACATATAGCCAACCTATGTATCCCCCTACCCTTGTCTCTCTCCTTTCCTCGATTCATTTTCATTCATCTAAAAATGTTGAAATCTAATTATAATGATGGATACAAGTTGACCTACCACTTTCCCTCCCCCTCAATGAGAACACCACAAGTCTTTTGAGAACATAATGCATATATATGGATGTCATTCATCACAATTCCACTCCAAACACTCTCCCTCCCCAAATGTTATAAGACGTGTCTCAAGCACAAACTAGATTGGGATAAGTCAAGGTTCTGTGAAAATCGACTAGGGAAGTGCAACCAGATTGGTCCGCTAATGTCTGCCAGTGGTCACATATCCATCTCCCTATTTGGAATAACAGAAATAGGCAAAGCAAGAGAGGTATATATGTTTATCCTTATCTGTGGTATTTCCTAGATTTATGGATCCAGGGTAGGGTCAGAAAAACGAAAATATTTTGTTTTCCTCTTAACAATTTGCCAGAGGTATATTTCTTGGTAGAAACTGAGTTCTAGCAGAGCAGGACAACTAAAGTGCTGTTAAGTCGACATTCAATCCTGAGGCACAAGGAAGGTTTCGCCAATATTTTCACTTTTAACCTGAAACGTAGATTCTAGATAAAAAAATCCCAACAATTCTGTCTGCACTCACTCATATTTTGGTAGTACAAATTTGCTTCTCATTCAGATTCAGTGGAACCGACAAAACACAAATTGAAAAGATTTGCAATTGTGTAGGCATTTTTTAAACAAATATTTTGTGCAATAAAAATCAATGAATAGAAATTTCTTTTAGGTTGGATTCAATATGCAAATGATGAGTTAACTTGGTTAAAGTTGAAAAAAGTTTAATATGATGTATAGAAGTGTGTTGTTCAATATGATTTAGTTAAATGACATTTTGGATAGAATGGATGCTGTTTCTGTCATTCACTCCTGAATTCATCCCCTCCCATCCTGTTCCCTGGTGCATCTTCTCTCCTCACAAGCTCTGCAGAGCGAAGACAGCTGATGTGATTGTTTATTCCTTCAGTTATGAATACAAAGTTTTCAATTACTTTTCAAGTGTTCCTGATATGTTGCAACTTCCAAAGTCTTTCTGCTGTAGTTCCGCTATGTAGATGGGTCCTCTTGTGTGCAGTGACATTGTTGACACATTTCATGTTTTGTTCGAACATCTCCAGATGGCAAAAGATGGGATAGTGCTTATGTGTTAAGGTAAAATATATAAAATATATAGTTATATATTATATATAAGTACCCCTTGATTCTGGGAGTGAGCCAGATTTTTCTGAAGGTTTTTAAGCTTTCCTTGGGCTAATAGGGATGCTGTCCAACTCTTTTCTAATTTTGCTCCTCATTTGGGACTTAGAATGATTTTTGATTTACGACAATATAGTATAACTCTGAATTTGAGCCTTTATGGCATTCATTCTGTGTTGCTTGATCTTGAGATTTTTGTAATAAAACCCTTTAACTTTTCACTGATCTAGTCAGTAGCGGCCCGTGGTGGGAGTGCTGCCGGGCGGTGACGCAGGGCGGGGGAGAGGCAGGGTGGGGGGTAGTTAACTACGGACTTCGGCCGCACTGAGGTAAGTAAAGAAAAAAATAAATAAAGCGAATTTCGTTGCTCGCGCTGCATCGCCAAATGCGATGCAGCGCGCGCAACGAAATTCGTTTTATTTTTTTGATTACTTACCTCAGTGCGGCCGAAATCCGTAGTTTACTACCCCCCACCCTGCCCCTCCCCCGCCCTGCGTGACCGCCTGGCAGCACTCCCACCACGGGCCGCTACTGGATCTAGTACTCAATTACTTAGTGGTCCCAGTCACTTGTTTTTGCTACTCTATTAAACTGATGTTGGGAAGGGTGCTATTTTGCCCAATTTCTTATAGTGGGAGAACCATCTAAGGAAAATGTTTGAGTTTTCTAAGTTTTGGGGTGTCCTGAATGGTGGAGTACAGTTTTGCTCCCATAGGATTGAACATGAATATGCTATCCACCCTCAGGCACTTGGCACTGCCAAGCTGTGAGGTGTTGTGCCAGGTTTGCAGGATAATGCAAGCTTCAGCAAAGGCTGCTCTAGAATACAAACGTAGGCCCGTCCATTCTTAGAGAAACAAACTAAAGGGATTAGTAAAAGATTCATAATAGCAATGCAGCTTTTCTTTCTCTCATCACCATAAGCCTTCACCGTCCTGCTTTATTCCCTGAAGGTATGTTTGCATAGGTACACCATTTCATTATAGACCAAACGGAGCAGGGGAGTTCAGGGTAATTCAGAAGAACTCTTGATTTGCGCTAAGTGCACTTTTTTTTTTGCTCTATTCACTAAATCTATTTTATGCCACTTTTAATTACCAGTGTCCGGCATATCGAATACCAGGTCCTTAACTCTGGAAACGAGATATTACTTTGGTGGCAGATAAAATTAAGAGTTGTGTGATTGTTCTCAGTTTGTCAGTAGGTGAATTTTAGTGCAAGATCCAGTAGAGCTTTCGAAATATGAGGCTCGGGCTCTCACTAGAGTGCAACTGTGTGCCAAATAAATCATGGGCATTCTCATATGGACCAATTTTTTTTTTTTTGGTTTGTTATCAACCCCAAAAACTATCCCAATATGCTTAGATGAAGCAATGTTGAAATATTCACTTGTAAATTGGGGCAGCCCACATGAACAGCAATATATAGAGTCGAGAAATCGATGTACTTCTAACAACATATTGGCAGAAGAAAGGCTGGCATGACCACAAGTTATGCTTTTTGCGAGCCACTGTGCTGCTTCGCTTGTATGGACCAACCACCCATTGTAATCCACGGGACACCTTTGTAATATCAGATAATTTATCCACATGCTCTTCGGCCACCTTTTAGTCACATGATATTTTGCTTGTCTTTAACTGCCTATCTTCATATTATTTGGCCCAATAGACTTATTGTCCATGGTATTCACTGAGCCTTGAGGTTCCTATACTATGGAGGATGGTGACAAAAGACTACTCTAGACACTTGATGGTGGCCTCCTAGTTTTTAGCCACGATATAGATCTAAAGAAAGAGCAGCTCATCATAAGCATCTGTACAGTTGTGCTCCACTGACAGGAAATCCTAATTCTGGGCCTAATTTCTTGTGCTAAAATATTGATCGAAATCCAAGGACGTCTCCACTGTATATATTGGAATACATTAATGGTTCCTTGAACACAAACAGTGCTTGAATTTTAAGTCCTTTGACATAGCACCCTAAGCTGTTACCTGTACTACTAATCAATAGTTTATGTGTACTTCTCGAGTCTACATGTAATTAGATTGGACGCTAGACAACGTAGAGTAGCAAGATTGTCCTAGGTCCAACACTTAAACATAAAAGGACAGCCTCGTTTCAGGTGTGTGACACATAGTACCATAACAAATCAGTAGTATTTGTTGTATTGTGGAAATATGCTAAACATATAAGATAAATAAAATGGGAATCAGAGAACCGGGCTTGAGTGTTGTTTGCTTCAAAAGTCTTACCAGGGTTTCCACCATGTTGGATTTGTTATTTCTTAGTGTCTTCACTGTGTGAAACACATCAATGATGTTTTGCTGTTGGATCATCTCGCAGACGCTGCAGATGGCACAGAAGGTTCCGCTGCGCCCACCACCATTCCTGTGTAAAATAGAGATGGTAAGCTACTGGCAGAATTCCTATTATTTGCCAAGAACAAAAATAAGATACAGTACAAACGTGGCTCAATTACAATAACCTTGACGATTTCGAACCCCAACTCTCACTGAATGTCAGATCACTTGGATTCATGCTCAACAGCAACCTCTCCCTCAAGCAATACATTGCCAACAAAACAAAGATGGCCGCTTTCTCTTCTAAAGAAAGTCAAACCATTTCATCCAGAAAGCTACTTCAGAATTGCAGTTCAAATCCTTATACTCTCATATCTGGATTGGGGTAATGCCCTACTCTAGGGCTTCTCAAACTCCATGCTGACACCCCTTAGGGCAACCCTACCGCACATCTCATCCAGGGCCTGTAGAAATATGATCAGATCACCTCCACCCTGATGGGACTCCAATGGCTCCCTTTACCAGACTGCGCCATCTTCAAAGCTAGCTGCATCATATGCAATGTCATCACAACCAACACCCCCACTTATTTCGCAGACAAGCTCACTATCTCTGGTGGTACTCTGCACATTCGCTGCCAGGACACCATCAGACTGCCGACTAAGCAGTGTAAAAAAGAAAAAAGAAGACAACAGGTCCTTTCAACCTATGCACACAGGATCTGGAACAACGTCCCCATATCCATCAGGCCTACCCCGTCGCTGCTCCAATTTAGGAAAGAGTTGAAGACTCACCTCTTTAAAGAACACTGCATCACAATGTGTCAAGCGTTCACAACTCAACTTCCTCTCCTATTACTCACTGACTTTAAGCTTGCTTTTGACCATTGTGCAGCACTATAAATAGTGTTGCTTACAAAAGTGGTCAGCCAAGCACTTTTTATCATTTTCATCGTGACTTGTTGTCCACTAGGTTGACTACCACTACAACCAAGATCATAATGGCCAGTTTTGGATGAACATCTGAATATGGAAACTGCAGCTGTCTTAGATATCACCAGTTTGTCAAGCTTTCACACCCAAGTTAATCTTTTGTTCTTGTCTGTGTAATAAGGTTACCTATGCTTTGCTTAGCCTCAAGGCCGGCTGTAGTGCTGGTGGCACCCAGTGCGACAATTGTTTTTGGCAACCCCCCACCAATGACCCCCTCCACAGATTGACTCAGTAACACCCGATACAGTGCCCCGTGCCCCTCATATCTCCATAGCCTCTCTCTCACATACATTTCATTTGTTTTAAAGCGCTGGTTGGTGTTAGCTTTACTAATAAGAATATATATATATATATGTATATATTATCTACTGGCGGTCGCCAGTAGATAGTTATAGTTAGGACCTATTTTCCATAGGAAATCCGCAACATTCTATTCCCTTTAACTTTGGCGCCGGTTGACGAATCTTCGCAAAATTTTCAAAATTTATGGCCCGCTCCTATCTTGAAAGTTTGGGGGGGATTCGTCAAGTGGGGGCCGAGAAAAAAGGGGGTCCCAAAACGTGTTTTCCCTATGCAATTTTCCATAGGAACCTTTAGTCGCAGCTACAGCCCGAACTGCTGAACGGAATTACACCAAATTTGGCAAAAAGGTAGCCCTTGGTTCAGAGTCGTGCCTTTTGGTTAAATGGTGTAAATCCGTTCAATAGTTCCTGAGAAAATCAAAAGTAAAATCACATATATATCTATGGCCGCGTAGGGTCCGCGCACCCTCCCGATCACGAGCTGTATGCTAATTGGCTGTCAACACTCCAAACCAGGAAGTGTTGGCAGCCATCTTGTGCCTCGGTAGAACCGAGGCACAAGAAAAGAGAAAAACTAACGCGCAAAACGCAAAAAGTGGGCAGGGTAGAAACACCCTGACCCCCTAGGCCTGCTCAGGGGGTCCCACAAGGGCGTTGCAGAGAGGTGGTCCAGGACACGCCCCTTTTTACACCTCTGTGCAACGCAGGTCTGTGGCGCTTACTGGAGGTACCTAGTGGGCTAGTTGGACCCCAGGGACCCTCAGGATTCACCGGGACTTAATCTCCCAACTTAAAACGGCCACAGGGCTTGTTTGCACACATGTCACCTCAGGCCCCCCCTCCTTTCACCACTGTGCAAACGTGCCCCGGGGCGCGTTTTAAGAGGAAGTTTTAATCCCCCTGCCCTATTATGTACTAGGGCCTTACAGAGGAGGTCATGCTAATCACAGGGGTACCCCAACACATAGTGTTCCCTAGTGTATGTAGGTGTTTTAACTGTATTCTAAGTGTCTTTTACCATAGCACTGGCTCTAGGCCTGGTTAGTCAGAGTCAGTTACCACCAGTACCCATCTGGAAAAGGTGTGGGCACAGGATGATTTTGCAACAAGGCCTCTTTCTGCTCCTCTGTTGGTTCTTTCTGCACATCTCTTGCTTCTTCCTGGATTTTTCTTCGTCTTTGTGGACTTCTGTTTCTTTCGACATTTCTTTTGCTTCTTTCTGTGCGTTTTTTCTTCTTTCTTCACATGTCCTACTTCTGTAGGCATAGTTACAAACTAGCATTTGAAAAACCTTTGAAATTCACTGAAAAAACCATAGGTTTCAGGCACGTTATAGTTAGAAATTAGCTTTTAAAAAACCTTTGAAATTCACAGAAAAAACCATAGGTTTCAGGCACGTTATAGTTAGAAATTAGCATTTAAAAAACCTTTGAAATTCACTGAAAAAACCATAGGTTTTAGGGACAGTTATAGTTAGTTGGACATTGCACTCGTACAAAACCCGTGAAATTCCCCCGTTATAGTTAGTTCAGCTAACTATAACTCGCGCCCCGCAATGCACTGCTGATGACGTCACATGTTACATCACTCATGACATGGTCAGTGACATCACTGATGACATCACTGATGACATCTCAAATGACATCACTGATGACATCACTGATGACATCATCCATGTGATAATTTGATGCATCTTCTCACACCCTAATATAACTTTTGATACACCCACTCTAAATTACAGACTGCCATTCTCAAAACCATAGACACTCCAACACCAATAACCCACTCACTGATTCTTAGGTCTACACACACATCCACTCACTCACCCATACAGTCACTCATACTTATGGTCACTCAGTACAGGACTATCATATGCACTCATACACCTACATAGACACTCACACACCGCCACTCATCCATAGAGGTACTCACACACCTAGTCAGTCATGCAAATAATTAATCACACTGCCATTTACTCACCTATACAGTGATACACACACCAGCTCACTTACTCATACAAATACTAGCACATTCTTACGCTCTTATACAATCACTGATACAAGTACACACTCATCCATACAGCCACTCTCACAATCACACACTCTCACTTATAGCCATTTATATACTCCAACACACATATATACTGCCTTTCACATATGTAGTTACTCACACATGTACCACTGAGATATACATTCACTCACTAACATACACACCCATACACACACTCACCCACCCATACAGTCCATCACAGACGCACTCTTGAATCCATGCACCCAGTGAATCACCCACTCACACATCTATGCACAGAGTCACACACACCCCACCCACACAAACACTCAGGCACCCATACAGATACTCAGACAACCAATCCATAACCCATATAGACACTCATGTAGCTAGTCACAAACCCATGCAGCTGCTTACACAACAACAGACAGATGGATACAGACATTCACACAGTTTAGTCACTAACCCATGCATTCAGTAAGATACGTTTAATCACTCACTTACAGACTCAGTCACGCACCTACTAAATCATCCATTCAGACACTTATACACCCACTCGTTATTCAATACACCTTTTCCTATATATATTAAACATATTTAAATTTTACAGAAACACACAGTCACTGGATGATGTCATCAGTGATGTCATTTGAGATGAACTAACTATAACGGGGGAATTTCACGGGTTTTGTACGAGTGCAATGTCCAACTAACTATAACTGTCCCTAAAACCTATGGTTTTTTCAGTGAATATATATATATATATAAATATATATTATCTACTGGCGGTCGCCAGTAGATAGTTATAGTTAGGACCTATTTTCCATAGGAAATCCGCAACATTCTATTTGAAATAACTCTTGCGTCGGTTGAGGAATCTTCGCGAAATTTTCAAACTTTTTGGCCCGCTCCGGTCCGCTCCGACCCTGAAAGTTTCGGGGTGATTCGTCAAGCGGGGGCCGAGAAAAAGGGGGTCCCAAAACGTGTTTTCCCCATTTATTTTCCCATAGGAAACTTTAGCCACGGCTACAGCCCGAACTGCTGAACGGAATTACACAAAATTTGGCAAAGAGGTAGTTCTTGGTTCAGAAAGAACCCTTTTGTTAAATGGTGTAAATCCGTTCAGTAGTTGCGGAGAAATTAAAAAAATAAGAGTCAAAAAATCAATTTCCCTTAGGAAACTTTATGCAAGGCTACAGCCCGAACTGCTGAACGGAATTACACCAAATTTGACAAAGAGGTAGTTCTTGGTTCAGAAAGAAACCTTTTTGTTAAATGGTGTAAATCCGTTCAGTAGTTGCTGAGAAAATCAAAAGTAAAAACACATATATATCTGGGCGGAGCCTAACCACACATATCATCGTGAGATCTGATTGGCTGTCAGCACTTCATCCTGGAATTGCTGGCAGCCATCTTGGGACCAATATAAATGATAGTACCCCATTGACATGCATTGTAGTGATTCGAAGATTTTGAGGGTTACCAAAAGGAGAACTATAAAGGGTGATAACAGACTTTAGTTACATTAGAATTCATTTGTTGATGGTACCATACTAATTACAGGAATTGTGGTGTGTTCTAAGGTGATTTTACCCTGTGAAAAACCTTCTGCTGGGATATCATGAATCATGTTTGAGAGAAAACTATTTTCACATGCTTGTCCCATACAGTTTTGGAAGGTGCTCCAGAAGCTAAAATGAGAGCATATTTTCTGTAAATTCACATTATCTTTCTCAGTCATGTGAGAATGAAGTCTGACATTCTCAGTAAAACATGTACATCCAACAATGGCAGAGACTGTCAGTTGATTCCTTTGTGTTCTACTGCAGCTTCCCAGAGTGTTCTAAAGAACAACTAGAGTGCTAACAGCCTTACTTATGACAAAAGTATGGCACACCTGAAGCCATCTTGATTGGAATAAACTGGTAACACTTAAAACATTTAATTTAAAAAGGAACAAAATGATGGGGTTCATTTTGTCATAGAAATTATGGTTAGTGCTGTAGAAAGAAAAATTAGGACTTGTTTCAAGTGTGATCTCAAATATCTTCCTGTTATATTTCAACAGGAGCAGCCTGTCAGTTGATGCCTTTGTGTTCTACTGCAGCTTCCCAGAGTGTTCTAAAGAACAACTAGAGCGCTAACAGTCTTACTTATGACAAAAGTATGGCACACCTGAAGCCATCTTGATTGGAATAAACTGGTAACACTTAAAACATTTAATTTAAAAAGGAACAAAATGAGGGGGTTCATTTTGCCATAGAAATTATAGTTAGTGCTGTAGAAAGAAAAATTAGGACATGTTTTAAGTGAGATCTCAAATATCTTCCTGTTATATTTCAACAGGAGCAGCCTGTCAGTTGATGCCTTTGTGTTCTACTGCAGCTTCCCAGAGTGTTCTAAAGAACAACTAGAGTGCTAACAGCCTTACTTATGACAAAAGTATGGCACACCTGAAGCCATCTTGATTGGAATAAACTGGTAACACTTAAAACATTTAATTTAAAAAGGAACAAAATGAGGGGGTTCATTTTGCCATAGAAATTATGGTTAGTGCTGTGGAAAGAAAAATTAGGACATGTTTTAAGTGAGATCTCAAATATCTTCCTGTTATATTTCAACAGGAGCAGCCTGTCAGTTGATGCCTTTGTGTTCTACTGCAGCTTCCCAGAGTGTTCTAAAGAACAACTAGAGTGCTAACAGCCTTACTTATGACAAAAGTATGGCACACCTGAAGCCATCTTGATTGGAATAAACTGGTAACACTTAAAACATTTAATTTAAAAAGGAACAAAATGAGGGGTTCATTTTGCCATAGAAATTATAGTTAGTGCTGTAGAAAGAAAAATTAGGACATGTTTTAAGTGAGATCTCTAATATCTTCCTGTTATATTTCAACAGGAGCAGCCTGTCAGTTGATGCCTTTGTGTTCTACTGCAGCTTCCCAGAGTGTTCTAAAGAACAACTAGAGTGCTAACAGCCTTACTTATGACAAAAGTATGGCACACCTGAAGCCATCTTGATTGGAATAAACTGGTAACACTTAAAACATTTAATTTAAAAAGGAACAAAATGAGGGGGTTCATTTTGCCATAGAAAGTATGGTTAGTGCTGTAGAAAGAAAAATTAGGACATGTTTTAAGTGAGATCTCAAATATCTTCCTGTTATATTTCAACAGGAGCAGCCTGTCAGTTGATGCCTTTGTGTTCTACTGCAGCTTCCCAGAGTGTTCTAAAGAACAACTAGAGTGCTAACAGCCTTACTTATGACAAAAGTATGGCACACCTGAAGCCATCTTGATTGGAATAAACTGGTAACACTTAAAACATTGAATTTAAAAAGGAACAAAATGAGGGGGTTCATTTTGCCATAGAAATTATGGTTAGTGCTGCAAAAAGAAAATTTAGGGCATGTTTTAAGTGAGATCTCAAATCCTCTTCTATTTCATTAGAAAATTCTGACATGCAGACTGAAACAATCACTTTCAATACCAGCAGTAGACTTCCAGTTAACTCCTTGGTGAGCAGTAGCTTTACTACAGTGATCTAATGAACAACTAGAGTGCTAACAGTCTGAATTTATGGCAAATGTGTGACACATCTGAATGCCTTCTTGATGGAATCAAAGTAAAAACTGAAAGCATTTCCTACTGAGGAGACTGTAGTAAATGAGGAAATTAGGAAACTTCATAACAAATAAGTCTCCCAAGATGGCCACCAGAGAAAAAAGAGCCCAAATGTAGCACAAATATCACCCAGAGGTAGCCCACGTATAGCCCAATGACAGAAGTGTGCAAAACACTTTTTATTTTTTGTTTTTTTGCAGTTTTATATAGTGCAGACGGGTCAGGTATTGGAGTGCTTTACATGAGCATTGGTTACATCACACAAGGACAAATTCATGTTGGTTGACCCCTACACTACCCAAACACCACTGCACTACCCTAAACCCTAAAACACTACCCCCAGCACGACCCCCTTCACTACCCAAACACAACTGCACTGCCCTAAACTCAAAAACACTACCCCCAGCATGACCCCCTACACTACCCAAACATCACTGCACTACCCTAAACCCTAAATCTACCCCCTACACTACATAAATACCACTGCACTACCCTAAACCCTAAAACACTAGAACCCAGCACGACCCCTACAGTACACAAACACCACTGCACTACCCTAAACCCTAAAACACTACCCCCTACACTACACAAACACCATTGCACTACCCTAAACCCTAAAACACTACCCCCAGCATGACCCCCTATACTACACAAACACCACTGCACTACCCTAAACCCTAAAACACTACCCCAGCATGACCCCCTACACTACCCAAACACCACTGCACTACCCTAAACCCTAAAACACTACCCCCAGCACGACTCCCTACACTACCCAAACACAACTGCACTACCCTAAACCCTAAAACACTATCCACAGCATGACCCCCTACACTACACAAACACCACTGCACTACCCTAAACCCTAAAACACTACCCCCTACACTACACAAACACCACTGCCCTACACTAAACCCTAAAACACAACCCCCAGCATGACCCCCTACACTACACAAACACCACTGCACTACCCTAAACCCCCTACACTATACAAACACCACTGCATTACTCTAAACCCTAAAACACTACCCCCAGCATGACCCCCTCACAACACAAACACCACTGCACTACCCTAAACCCTAAATCGACCCCCAGCACGACCCCCTACACTACCCAAACACCACTGCCATACCCTAAACCCTAAAACACTACCCCCAGCATGAACCCCTACACTACCCAAACACCACTGCACTACCCTAAACCTTAAAACACTACCCCCAGCACTACCCCCTACACTACACAAACACCACTGCACTACCCTAAACCCTAAAACACTACCCCAGCACTACCCCCTACACTACCCAAACACCACTGCACTAACAAACCCTAAAACACTACCCCCAGCACAACCCCCTACACTACACAAACACCACTGCACTACCCTAAACCCTAAAACACTACCCCAGCACGACTCCCTACACTATCCAAACACCACTGCACTACCCTAAACCCTAAATCTACCCCCAGCACGACCCCCTACACTACCCAAACACCACTGCACTACTCTAAACCATAAAACACTACCCCCAGCATGACCCCCTACACTACACAAACACCACTGCACTACCCTAAACCCTAAAACACTACCACCAGCATGACCCCTACACTACTCAAACACCACTGCACTACCCTAAACCCTAAAACACTAACCCAGCACGACCCCCTACACTACCCATACACCACTGCACTACCCTAAAGCCTAAAACACTACCCCCAGCACAACCCCCTACACTACTGCACTACCCTAAACCCTAAAACACTACCCCCAGCACGACCCCCTACACTACCCAAACACCACTGCACTACCATAAACCCTAAAACACTACCTCCAGCACGACCCCCTACACCACCCAAACACCACTGCACTACCCTAAACCCTAGAAAAGAAACCCCCACCCCATGCCCAATCTCCCTTACCTCTCACTCCTCGTGGTTCCTCTCTCGTGGTTCCTGCTTCACGTCGTCTCTGAGGGGCGGTGCACGTCGTTGTGAGGAAACGGAACAGCCTCTGTTTCCTTACAACAACATGGATCGTCTACATGTTTTTTAGAACGCATGGTCATTTACCATACATACCTTTACAACAAAATTCGTTGTAAAGGCATGCGTGGTAAATGACCATGCGTTCTAAAAAGTGCATAGTAATGACTTCGTGATGTACAACGCATGCGTGGTAATGCATGCGTTGTAATGGTATCGCAAAGTAAAAAGTCGTTGTAACGGCTGTTTACCGATCGAAGCTGGCCCCTGTTCTTCAGTGAGACGTTTATTTGATTAATTAGGAGGAAGGAATGTGTTTTTTTACCGAAAAGTGCATTCCCGGCTGTTGTATTGTGAAAGTGTCCGCGTGGCCTGGTTTCACTTCCGGTGAGAGAGTGGAAGAGTCTGTTTGGATCTAAAGGAGTTCTGTTGTTGGACGGGGCCGGCGCAACATGTCATCAGAAAACATAGCTAATGGAAAGCGTCCTCCCTGAAGTGTGGAGCAGTGCCATGAGAGGTCAACGAGTGTGCGTCCCACCGCAGTATGA
This sequence comes from Calotriton arnoldi, assembly GCA_963921515.1. NCBI lineage: Eukaryota > Metazoa > Chordata > Amphibia > Caudata > Salamandridae > Calotriton > Calotriton arnoldi. The sequence goes on from CAWUFW010014867.1 coordinate 166,324, forward strand.
CCGTACCGCGTGACCCATGTGCCACCTCCAGGGTACGGGAGGCAGAAGCGGCATCGCAGGTCCTCTTGAAGACCGTTGTAGCACTAATTCTACATTTTGGTACTAGGGCATTTTAACTTCGTTGTTCCTGCCAGATACAAAGAGAAGATCCTGTGTTATTCAGTGCCCTTGTTACCTTTTTTGTGGGTTGTGGTGCTTGTCACTTCGCTGCCCCGCCGGTGCACGCGACTGGGCACCCCACCTCGTGTGCCATCTGCAGGGCCTCTGCCCTCGGATCACTGGTTTCGGTTTCTGGAGTGGCAACATAAACAGTTGCTCCCAAAGGACTAGCCTGAACACTTAGGTGAATATCCCCTGCACCAGCATTCCACGGAAATTCTTTCCTAGCTCTCCCACGTCAACGAGGACGTCATAATAGCACGGCTCCGCTCGCGACACCGTATGACGTCATCGGAGCCATAAGAGAACCTCGTCGGCGTGCTGACGTCAGTTCCACCCATTTTTTCCGTGCCACCGAGGCAAACAGGGGACCGAGACATTTTCACATGTATACATAGTATAATAAATATATATATATTCACTGAAAAAACCATAGGTTTCAGGCAAGTTATAGTTAGAAATTAGCATTTAAAAAACCTTAGAAATTCACTGAAAAAACCATAGGTTTCAGGCACGTTATAGTTAGAAATTAGCATTTAAAAAACCTTAGAAATTCACTGAAAAAACCATAGGTTTCAGGGGCATTATAGTTAGTTGGACATTTCACTCGTACAAAACCATAGAAATTCCCCCGTTATAGTTAGTTCAGCTAACTATAACTCGCGCGCCTGCAATGCACTGCTGATGACGTCACATATTACATCACTCATGACATGGTCAGTGACATCACTCATGACATCACTGATGACATCTCAAATGACATCACTGATGACATCACTGATGACATCATCCAGTGAATGTGTGTTTTTCTGAAAATTAAATATGTTTTATATATGTATATCTCAAGGTCGATGGAAGAATAAATGGGTATATAAGTGTCTAAATGGATGATTTTGTTTAATAAAATTGATTGTATAACTGACTAAGTGTATCTTAGTGAATACATGGGTTAGTGAGTAATGTTTAAATATGAAAATATCTGTATCAGTCTCTCACTTTGTGTATAAGTGGCTGCATGGGTTGGTGAGTAGCTACATGAGTGTCTATATGGGTTATTAGTTGGTTTTTTGAGTATCAGTATGAGTGTCTGAGTGTCTGTATGGTTCGGTGGGGGTATTACTTAGTGCATAGATGCATGAATGAGTGACTCACTGTTTGTATGTGTTGAAGACAGCATGTGTGCAGGACTGTATAGGTGGAAGAGTATGTGTATGGGTGTGTTAGTGAGTGAATGACTGTCTCAATAGTGTCTTTATGAGTAACTACATATGTTTTAAACTAGTATATGTGAGTATTGGTGTATATAAGTGAGTATATGTGAGAGTGAGAGATTGGAAGAGTTCCTGTACAAATAAGTAGGTGTTTCTATAAGTGATTGTTTAAGAGAGTAAGTATGTGTAAGTTTCTGTAGAAGTAAGTGTGGTAGTGTGTGTATAACTGTATATGCAAGTAAATGGATGTTTGATACTTTGTTTGCATGTGTGACTATGTGTGTGAGTAACTCTATGGATGAGTGGCGGTGTGTAACAGGATGTATAGGTGTATGAGTACATATGATGAGTGAGTACATGTATGAGTGACTGTATAGGGACTGTTGGTGAATGAGTGGATGTGTGTGTAGATCTTGGAATTACTGAATAGGTGTGTTGTAACTGGTATTGGTATGTCCATTGTTTTTAAAATGTTAGTTTGTATTTTTGAGTGTGTGTATCAAAGGTTATATTAGGGTGAGAGGAGGTCTGCCACTCTATCACAAGGATGATGTCATCAGTGATGTCATCAGTGATGTCATTTGAGATGTCATCAGTGATGTCATGAGTGATGTCACTGACCATGTCATGAGTGATGTAATATGTGACGTCATCAGCAGTGCATTGTGGGCGCTGCGAGTTATAGTTAGCTGAACTAACTATAACGGGGGAATTTCTATGGTTTTGTACGAGTGAAATGTCCAACTAACTATAACGCCCCTGAAACCTATGGTTTTTTCAGTGAATATATATATATATATATACACACAAAATTAACCCTTTTAGCAACAATAGGAATTGATAATAAAATACTGGGAAAGAAACATAACATCCTAACCAGTTGCATGCAGCTCTTTGAAGCCAGTTCATAAATTACTGTTCTACATTAGGATTGTAACTTATGAACTGCAGCTACAAAAGGATCTCTGTGAGAAAAGCAGTAATCCTCTGACCAATCCACATAAAATACAGTTCTGTGATCTGCATGGTACACATTCTTTGCAGCAGGCACTACTTTAGTATGTCAGGCTGCCACTCTGGTCTCTCTCCAGCAGGAATATTAACCACTAGATTTATCTTGACATTTTTGTTGCTGCCTGAAAACTGCTGGAACATCAAGGAACTCTGCAGCAAATGGTTTGAAAACCATCATTTATTTCTAAGCACAGCTCCCTCAAGGTTAACGCCAGGTGCAGCTGCACTAGTCACACCACCTTAAAAGCGGCCCTATTTAGCTTTGTATTTAATATCATTGGACACAGGCACAATCACCCCCCTCTTGGGCACATGCAGCTTGGTTTCTCTGGTGACTTTCCATCTGGTAGGTCACACTAGTTGGATGACTCCAGTTTATATCTTTGTGGTTTGGATATTGTAAGGTTTGTTTGGTCCTGTAAAAATCTTTCGACATTAGTTAATCAACTGCCTGCTAATTTGGGCTCAAATGTCATTTTCTCCCTTCATTCATTTGATGTGTTCCATGAAGGACAACATTCAATGAATAAAATGGTGTATGAAGACGAAGTGTATTGACTCAGAAGTCTTTGTACATGTACCTATGTTCCAAGCATATTCACAAATAATTATAGTTTGTCAAAAAACTAGCTAGTCTCAGAAAATAGAATAAGGTTTCTGCATAGTTTAGTTATAACATGGCAGTGACAATCCACCGCATCATGACTGGGCTGTACTTAGATATGAATATATGCCAACATGATGGACTGTGTCATTGATATCAGGAGAAAGACTCGTCTTTCCAAGCGGGACTTGGATGCACAACACCCCACCACCAATATTTTCCTCGCCATCACAGGTTGGTGTCACTGTTAAAAAAAGCATTTTCAAATGGCAACAGTTTCAAGGGTGTAAATCATACTCACAAGCAGTGGACTACAGTGCGGGCATCTCGGCCGTCGTACTGCTCCTGCCACTTTTCAAGCCTTCGGACCACCTTGAGAATGGAACGCTTGGAGGGCGGGGTGTCCCTATACGCTGGCCAACCAATGTACTGCAAGTGTTGGACAATGCGATACCCATCTTGGGGCTGAAAAAGACAAAGGAGATCATTATTTTTAAGCACAGGTCTAGCTCGCAATGTATCACTGTCCATGTCACAGAACACGCTACATGGTCATAGAAAACGACATGAAGCTCCATACGCTCTGCCGCTGACCCACAGCATGTCACTGCCACCTAAGCCTTATATATCTACTTTTTGTGGGAATGTTTATATACTAAATGGACATGTGAGGTCATCTAATATTTCACAATCAGCAATTTTCAAACCATGGCCCAACCATCAACCATTTGGTTTGAAACAAGGCTGTGTTCTGGCTCCATGTCTTTTTAATCTTTTTATGGCCGACCTACCATTACATTTTAAAGAAGTTAATGCTCACTCACTCACCTACCTTCTTAGGCAAAGACATCAAATATTTACAATATGCTGATGACACTATCTTGTTGAGCCATTCTGTCATAGGCCTAAGAAGACTAGTTGATTCTTTTAATCATTATATCACCATTTATGGTTTGCAAATTAATACTAAAAAGACAAAAATAATGACGATAGGTGCTACAAAAACAGGTAAGAAAGAATGGAATATTAAAGGGTTACATATTGAAACCGTGAAATTTTATAAATATTTAGGAATAACATTCGACGATAATATGTCCTTTAGACAGCATTTCATTAACCTCAAAGCTAAGGCAACAGCATTGTCCTTTGCTTTTAGAAAGTTGAGGGACAAGTTGTCATGCCCAAACCATGAACATCTATTGAAGGTCATGAAAGCAAAGCTGATACCATCTTTGGCTTACAGCTCAATGATTTTTCGTGGTAAAGACGCGAAAATTCTTGATGACCTACAAATAAAAGTTTTCAAATCAGTCTTTGGGATCCCCAGGCATATAGGACATGCTAATGTCAGATTAGAATTCGGTCTGAAAAGGCAATCTCTGGCACGGCAATCTGCCTTTTTAAAAATGCTATATTCTCTGTTTCGTTCAGAACAAGGTACCCTTGCAAACCAGTGTTGGCAGGAGATAACGAGGTATGAGCATGCTAGGAGTTGGAGAGTCTTTTTAAGTGAGAGTTTATATAATTTTAAGTGCCCAACCTTTGAAGAAGAAGTTAGGAGTAAAGTAGTTTTTAAACAAACAATAAATTGTTCAGTCACTCTACTATCGAGTCTTCTAGATAAGGATGAGCTCAGAAAAAAGAATCACTCCTGGTCAGTTATCAACTCATTTATTAAATTAGAACCTCAATTTTACCTGATGACTCACTCAAAATCTTTTTTAAGGAACAAATTTATGCTATTACGGTTTGGGAGATATCCGACAAAGGACGGAATACCAAAATGGGAAAAAAGCTGGTCCTCTAAAAACTGTAGGTTATGTGGCTTCCACGACGAAACTTTAATACATATTGTAACTACCTGCCCCCAACTGTTAGAAGAGCGGAAGTCCCTATTGAGACCCATATTTAATGAATTAAAGGTGAGAACATGTCGACACGCCATTATTATCTGTCTCACGGGGACTTTGCCCCGCTTGACCTCTCAATTTGTAAAGTTTATTTTTATTGCCGAAAAAAAACTACTAGCCAAAACTGATAACGATTGTTAATACAGTAACACGTCGTCAAAGACTCCAATGTAAAAAAGATAATCTGCTCCTAAAAGTTCTGTATACAACTTCGTATTGAAGTTACAAAAGGTTTTAATTTGTTACAGTGATTGTTTAAACAAACTTAAGACTTAAAACTTATGGTTAAAAAAAAATTTAAAAAATCTTGTTACTTGTAATTTGTAGGCCTGCCAAGACGAAAATGTATCCAAATTTTAATAATATTTTTGGAAATTGTCCTCTAGTCATTAGCACAATGGCATTTTAATCATTGCTGCTCCCTATTATTGCTGCTAAATTTTCTAGTATAAAGCTGTATATGTATTATACGGGCAAAAATAATGTTTTTTTAACTTTGTGTATTATTCCTGATTGTAATGATTTTTATTAATCAACAAATAAATAAATAACTAACTAACTAACCATCAACCATAAATATGGCAGCTCAACCCTCCCAAAAGAATGCTACCAGAACCATGGCCACATCAAAAGAATAAAGGGTATGCTGGCAAATAACCAATAATACAGAATAATAGGAATGCCGACTTCTGGAACACCTGAAGCAAGCTAGTTACATGCACTTACTGTGGAGGTGAATCAATGGAGACATCAGTCAGTGCATAGCACAGTTCATCTAGGCCCTATAAAGACCACGCCTCAATTATTAATGCTATGGCGAATCTCACTAAGTAAAGATCACATGCAGTAGTGGAGAACAAAGCATAAACCAGATAGAGATATTCGGCTTGCATCTAAGCCACACTTGCGTAAACATATAAGACTCCTCAACTGACTGAGGGCCTCATTTAATATTCAGAAGCCTAGCTGTCATCTGACTGGGTTAGCACACTAGCTGCAGTTGGTGTGCAGCCTGACCCATGGACTTTATTCCCGCAAAGTTATTCCTGCCGCCATGTTGGGGAAACGTGATGTCAGATCTGGTGCGCCATAGAGTTATGACAGACCTCTTATCACGAGCCCTAACTTGGGGGATGGTCTAGCTTTAGAAAAAGTATAACTATTGTCCACCCTGTGCTGGAAGTTTCTTTCATGGCAAGAAAGACAATTGTACGGTTTTCCTGTCCAGGGTGACATGTAGTCCCAGACAGAAAGGACACTGTTCTCATAGCGTTGCATCCGCCAAAGGAGCTTTCACTACAGCTGAGCTGTCAAGAGTTCTAAATCTGATAAATCACATTCCGCCGACCTCTAAATGAGGTGGCGGAACTGAGAGGAGGGCGATCTGGATATCTGCCATTTGTGGGTGAATGCCCATGTGCACCCTCTATTAAACGAGTTCCTTATGCACCAAAAATATCCACTCATTAAGGTGGAAGGCTTGGGCCTTGAAACAAAGGTCCCCACAGCCTTCCCTAGGTGGGGCCCATTTCCAACGCAGGTAAACCTAGATATGATTCTCTTCATACACCCTTGGCTTGGCCTCCCTGTTCTTAATTTTCTCAACTCTTGAAGGGCGATGACTACTTTGAGGTGTGCAAAGTTGCATAGTTTTAGTGAACTTTTTCCAAATGTAATGACATTTCTGCAATATTGTGTGAATTATGCTTTCGTGAAAAGGTGTGGTTTTGGGGTATCTCTTTTTTCAAACGAGGGCATAGCTCACGTAAAAAAAAAAGTCTTACAAGAGACCAGTGGGAGTGGTTCGAGCGCAAAATAACTCTCAGTGATACATGTTCTACTCAAACCAATGTGCCACGGGTATATTTAGGCGAAGTTACAAAATTTTGAGAAATTTAAAAATATTACAATATTTGGAAGTTTTTTTAACTATTACCGGCATATTTTAGTTTTTGCACAGACTTTCTTTGCAAGCCTAAGTTGAAATGATATCCTGTCTAACTCTAGATTCATTATCGTAGACACACTATCAGCATATTTCTTAGATTGTCTCTGGCTTAAGACCAGCAAAATGACACGAAAAGGCGATTGCCTTACCCTAGCCATATTGCAGATTCTGAATATTCGGTTAATGATATCTTCATCGATGTCAGCTGAAACGAACTCCACCTGGATCGGCCCGTAGCAGCAGGATGTCTTCTCTGGCCAGTACTGTATGCAGAGCTGCTCCGAAGGATGAGAGAAGGAAACACAGCTGAATACTTAAGCTCATACACAATGCTAATGTCCGATCGATTTAAGACTTAAACACACACAGATGCAAAAAATTGAAATTGTTACTTTGCTTTCCCTTCGATGTTGTTCTTAAAAGATTCTGAATTCAATGTCATTGCTCTTTGCTGCATAATTACAGCATAATGTTATACCAAGAAAGATTGATTGACGTTGGAAATGATCAGGCCGGAGCAGGTGCAGGAAAAGACAGTTTTGACACAAACAGCCAAGCAGGCTGACAGCTGGAAATATATTTTGATCTGTATCATGTAGAAAGTGGGGGTGAGTGAAGCTATAATTCGAACCACAAAGGTGTCTAACTTTAAAAACGGATGAAATCTCCTGAAAACAAATATTATATATTTCAGGCAGAGAGTGATGTGCTGGTATTGCAGGCCTTTTGTAAATGAGGCCCGTGGTGTCCATGTCCCAAGTATCTCGATTCTTGACACAGCAAGACAAATGGCAGCACTGATATCACAACCAATGTGGCACCACCGTTCAGTGCTAGTTGGTGAAACCTGTTTATCATTTATCCTTTGCCTTTATTTATTTATTTATTATTGGAGGATGCTGCCAGTGTGTGAGCACAACACTAACCCGACCACTTCAAGCTGTTTGTATAATACTGCATCAACGTCAATAATATCGACCTACAGAAATATTGCATCCACAACATCATCAAGGTTAGTAAATATTTACAATTATTAACTCCATCTCTACTTTCCCTTGTTATGTAGTGTGTAGGTCGATGTAGTGGTTGCAATATTCTTGTCATGTGAAAATGTGCATGTGATAAAGTGGTGGTATACCCTCCTTGCTCATGACAACCAAACATGCAAATACAGCTGTATTATTCTGCCAATGGCAGCAATGCTGTTTTTTGTAACCATGCTACTACGGCTACCTATGCATTTCTTTAGGGTAGGGCTAAACCTATAAAGGTTCATGTCAGGTAGTTTGTGTGGAACCACTGAACTATGCAGTCATTCCAGAGAACGTCTCCAAGATCAGAGTAACGTATTTATTAATGTCCTTCCTTAAACCCATACAGACAATCAACTGCTCTGCATCTGATACAAAAGGTGCCATTTGCACCACTGGCTGCTGCCACTGTATCATAGCAAAACCAAAAGAGATGATGGACGCAGTGTTGAACATTGCAAGCACTCTGTATCATGGCATCCACAGGAGAACAACCTATTGAATACAAATAGGAACAAGAAAGGGGTATTTCTATGTCTTACCACTTGAGAGTCAGAGCTGCCTGCATCCATTAACAGAACACTGCCTGGCTTATGATAACTGCCATGTTTTTACATCCAGAAACCGACTTGGATATTTAAATTACTAGAATCAGAATTCATAAAGTATGTAGAAAGTGGGACAGGCTCAAAAGAACTGCTGGAAAAATGAAGATAATCCATTCGGAAGAAACACAGTATGCAAAACCAGCCACTCCAGCTGTGAAACTGTGAATTGAGGTGAGGCAGATGAAACCAAGCAGAAAGTGATCATGGGAAATTGTTATGGACGGCCTCTCAGCGGGAGGCGGCAGAGCGCGGGTAGGGCGCAGATACTGTGGGTCGGGCGAGTGTTCTCTGCAGTGCAGAATCCCAAATACATATAAATCACCTTCTCTGGCTCAATGCGGCCATTCGCCACTGGTGAGAATGTAAGCAGAGTGGATCAGCAGTATTACAAGGATATTTTTACAACTGAATCCCCTGCTTTTCTCCCTCCTTTTTAACAGGTATGGGACATTTTTAAACTGTGTTTTAGGTCAGGCTTGACAGCCAGCCTGTGATCAGGACTTACTGTTACCAATACTTTTAAATATGTATGGAATGGGCTGTGGATCCACACAGAGGAGTATTAGTCTCTCGCCTCCTGCTGTTGACTGTTTTCTCTATCATTCTGCATTCCAGGAAGTTCTTCCTTTAGAATCAGAGTGTGACTATTTTTACATCTGAAAGTACATTCAATCACCCAGGGGCGGTTGGGATGCTTGGGCAAAACGGGCATGGCCCTTCCACTCATGCGAGAAGGGTGGAAAAAGCACAGACTAGCATCTTGCACAAAAGGGCTGGATCAACGGTAATGAAGCAGGAAGGGATGGGTTCGAGATGGGGTTCAATTGTGCATGCCCGGCAGGGCGAGGTAAACCTCGCCCTAAAGGAAAAGGCCAGAGCGCCTACGTAAATAGTAGGGTGTGGTCAGTCTGTAGTGTTGCTGGAAATACATGCCCTACGCGGGCGATTAACGCTTTCGCTCAGGGAGTCAGCACCGCAGAGCGGTATAGCAATGAGTTTGAGTGGTGGGTGCTATTACTCTGAGGGGGATATTCACAAGAACGTGCGCTAAACATCTCCAAAAAATGTTAACGCAACTTTACACATCGCAGTCTATCGCGGGAAAATAACCCCGTGTTAACCTGGAATTCACAACACGGCGGTACCATGCGATAGTCCTGCGAAAACGAGGGCCAATGTCCGCGATACAACCACCACAATGGAGTCAAAAACACAAACCCCAACACCAAAAAACATGCGATGAGCCCATTCGCGATGAGGAAATCAGCGATAAGCAGCGCCAGGCCTGCCATACACACACGGCAGGCGGGAAAATCACTACAAAAGTAGAATAAACACACAAACACAAAATGACCAACACCGAAGCACCATGGAGGCAGCCGGAGCAGGCGCAGAGGACGAGCGGAACCCCACAAGCACCCCGGACGACCAGCCTGGGACCTCGGGGACAGGGAAGGGCAAGGACAAGAAGAAGAGGAAGACGAAGTTCAGTCCGCAGGAGAATAGGATCCTGGTCACGGAGGTGATAGAACACCATCAACAACTGTTCGTCGCCTCCAATGTGTCATTTAACACCAAAAATGGAATATGGCGGTCCATCGTGGACAAGGTGAATGCCGTCAGAGAGCACAAGAGGTCAATGGATGAGGTCAAGAGGCGATGGATTGACATCAAGCGCAAGACCAAGGAGACACTCGCAGGCAACCAGAAGGCAGCAATGCAGACTGGAGGTGGGAGCCCAGTGCCACAGCTGGAGCTGGATGACATGGAGGAGCTGGTGTCGAAAGTCATCAGTGTGGAGACCGTGGCAGGAGTCGGGGCACCGGACACTGCTCGACATGACACAACACAACGGCAACAGGGTGAGTAACCACCAGGTACTGGGTGGACGGGGGGAGATGGCCACAATGGCACACATGCACAATGAAGCAGAGCACAGTGCACCCCCACAATGACTCTGGATCATGGCCCTGATCAACAGCCTGTCACAATGTACATTGCCATGCTGTCTGAATGTGAACATGTACCATGCGGCTACATACATGTGGACACATTGTAACACAGCATCTCCCCTTCACATTGCAGAGGCACCGTCAACACCTCCTGCAGAGCAGTCCCAGCCACTCTTCACTGATGACCAGGAGGACACCACCAGCATCGACACCCGAGCCCTCCAAGACATCATTGAACTCATCCGCCAAACACCTCCAGGTCCAGGGCAGCCCAGCTGCATCGAGGAGACCCCACCCACTACACAAACCACCCAGCAGGAGGCACCCACAACCCAGGCTGTCTCCCAAGACCCCCGAACAACACAAGGCCTTCCAACGCCGTGTGTTGGAGGTCCAGAGGGAGATGGCTGAGCAGGTGCGGGTGGGGTTCGACCTCATGCCTACCAAACTTGACGCCATCCATGGGTGTCTGAGTACCATCAGGGACTACCTCCAGTACCTAACGGACACCCACACGCCGCTCCATGGTCTCCAACGAGCCCTGGATGATATTGCTGGAGTCATGACTCGGAGACAAGAACACCTGTCCCTCAGAGTGGCTCCAGCGATCTCAGCCATGAGATGGCACACATGCGGAGGCTCATGGAGGACATGGTGCGGATGGAGGCGGAAAGGATGGCAGCCACCTCTGCACATCAGCGAAATGTAGCTGGGATCTACCATGCCCTGCATGTCTTCATCATGGCATTGCTGCCACAAGGTGTGGCGCAGATGAATGCTGCTGCCCCTACACCATCCACATCTCCGCCCCCTGGTGTGTCATTGCCACACAGTGCGGCAGGCATTTCCACTCCGGCACCTGATGTGTCACTGCCACACAGTGCGGCCGACAATCCACCTCCGGCCCCTGATGTGACAGTGGCACACAGTGCCGCAGCCGGAAATGCACCACCTACAGGTGTGGCAGAGCACACATCCGGGGACGAGGACGTGGATGGGCTTGAGTTCAGAAGGAGGCACTAGCATTCATGTCCGCCACCTGGCCTGTTTCTGCTTGGTGCCGCACATGGCCCCATGACCTCCCACTGACCCCCAATACACTCTGCTGCACTCACCTTGGACCGCGACATGGACTGCCATATCCTGTTTGGTGACCAATGACACGGCGACCACACTGCGGACTGTACCCTTCCTCTTCCGCTGTACTTGTCATTCCCCGATGGACTCTGGCTGGCTCTCCATGGGCCCACATTGTGTAGTGGGGTTGGCATGGCCCTGTACTGCTCCAGCTGCAAAACTCCACTGGATGTGCATTAAACATTCAGAAACGCACTGCTGTGTCATGTCTTTCATCATTCAGGTATGAATGTGTGGATGAATGTAGGCTCAGTGATTCCCCCGAACGTCAATGATGCTCATCTAGTGGGATTCCAGTCACAGTGTGCTACATTGCCGATTGCGTTCCGGGTGCCGCAGACACCACAACAGGGACACACGCATCAGTCACTTCCTTGTCCGGACATGGACTGAACCATGCCCAGAGCCCCCGAGTCATTGTTGCAAGCCCTGCGCTGGTCCGGCGTACGCCAGGCCAGACCACTCCGCTTACGCTCTGAGGGGGGGGCCACCTAGCTACAAGTCGCAGGTTTACATGCTAGTGGTCTGCAGGTCGCTGGTCTAGTTGTCAGCATGTCATGGCCACTCCCTGGGGTAGCTTTGCACGCACACCACACCCATCCGGCACAGGCGTCACAGGCCATGTGACCCCGCCAATATAAGGGGCCGACAACGTCACATTCCCCACTGCCGGTGGTGACTGGATGACGGACGTTCCACGATACTCAATCATAAAGGGCCCATGAGTTGATGCGCACAGGGTTAGTGGCACCCGGAGCCATGCAGCCGTCACGGGCCTACCACCACGTGGCGCTGACTGGGGTTGCACAGGGTTAGTGGCACCCGAAGCCTTGCGGCCGTCATGGGCCTACCCCCACGTGGCGCTGACTGGCGTTGCACAGGGTTAGTGGCGCCGAAGTTGCTGAGCGGGTGTGCAGCCTGCGATGATGACGTGCGCACTGATGCAGTCTCTGCCATTGATGCCTCAGGACTCAGCGTCATGTGTGGGACCTGCTGGGCCGCGGCGCGGGTCCGCATGATGTGGAGCATGCCATGGTGGCGGGACCTGGGCCTGGATCTTGCACGGGCATATGGTGTGCCCACTGGTGGACACACCGTTGGCGGCAGGTGAGCAGTGGGGCCTGGGTGCGCAAGTGCGGACAGCCAACGCTGGCCGGCGGGAGGGGGTAGGGTGCGGCTGCATGTGTGCGCAGGACGGGCAGGCGTTGTTGCCATGTGCAGTGTGATGGACTCTGCCATGATTGACTCTGGCCTCGATTACAGATTGCAGACCTGGTGGCTTGCAGTGTATACCGGCACGTGGTTGGAGACACACCGGTGGCAGCAGGTGAGCAGTGGTGCCTGGGTGCGTGGGGCGGCAGTGTCCCTCCTTTTCCCTCTCTCTCTCTCTCCCTTCCTTTCCTTCTCCCTCTCTCTCTCCCTCTCCCTTCCTTTCCTTCTCCCTCTCCCTTCCTTTCCTTCTCTCTCTCTCTCCCCCTCTCCCTTCCTTTCCTTCTCTCTCTCTCTCCCTCTCCCTTCCTTTCCTTCTCTCTCTTTCCCTCTCTGCCTTACTTTCCTTCTCTCTCTCTCTCCCTCACCCTCTCCCTTCCTTTCCTTCTCTCTCTTTCTCTCTCTGCCTTTCTTTCCTTCTCTGTTTCTCTGTGTCTCGCTCCTTTGATGTGCGCATGACACACGTTCTGATTTTGTGCTTTATTTTCCAGGCTGTGACATCAAGATTGTCCCGGACGGACCCGACAGGAGTTTTCCGCATTGGTGTTTTGTGTTGTATTCAATAAAGTTTTTGGTTGTTACTTCAATGATGAGTGACTGTTTCTTGTTCTTCTGCCCACACATGTGTTTCTTGTTGTCATTGCGCGACATCATGCGCTTTTTGTGGCTCTTGTGTCGTGCAAGGTATGTGTTTGTACCGGGGGGGAGGGGGATCCAGGGGGGGGGCCTGGGGGTGGTGGGGGTGGGTGTTGTGGCCCTCATGGGTCTCCGAGCTGCATGATCATTGTCTCCATGGCATCTGTGGGTCTTCAGATGTGGGTCTGGGCTGGGCTCCCTTTCATACTGCAGGTAGTCATCCTGCTTAACACCAGCTAAAGGAAGGTGTTGATTCCCTGCTGCTACCGCGGCTTATCGCCTGTTTTTGGTTCGCATCGCAGATCTGGCAGTTCGTTGTGAAAGTGGTGTAGTGGTGTTTTCGTGTGTTTTTGCACAGGAACGCCTACTCTGCATCTCATTAGGGTTAGTTGGTGGTGTCACCCGTGGAGGTAAATTTTGAGGCAGTTATCGAGGGAATACTTGCGTTGTCTGCAGTTTGCAACTGCTTGTGAATGGGGCGTTAAATCTATCTCCACTTTTGTTGCGTTAAGGTGGCGATAATTCGGAGATAAGTCCTTGTGAATATCCCCCTGAGACTGGTGGCAGGCAGTGATGTTGGATGGAGGGAAGGGGAGGTGGGAAGCGGCAGCATTATTACTGAACTTTCCTAGTGTAACCCACTTGCAGGCAGTATCATTCTGTTGGCTACTGGATTTCGTTCGCAGGTACCTGATTGTGTAAGTAGTGGGTATAATTGTTCCACCATACCACTGCTTTATTTACTTTTACAGACTATGGGCCAGATGTACGACCCGTTTTTGCATGCACAAACGGGTCTGCGACCCGTTTGCGCATGCAAAAACCCTACAGGGCCATGTACAAATGCTATTTAGCGAGTCGCAAATTATTTGCGACTCACTAAATAGCGTTTGCGACTCGCAATTAGGAAGGGGCGTTTCAAGGGCGTCCCTTCCTAATTGCGACTCTGAGCCCTATGTATGACTGTTTTGCGACCGCAAAAACAGTCGCAATTTACCACCTACTTCAAGTAGGTGGTAATGCAGTCGCAAATGGGAAGGCTTACCCTTTGCAAATGCATGCAAAAATATTTTTTAGGACAGGCAGTGGTCCCAGGGACCATTGCCCTTAAAAAATTAAACGAAACGTTTCATTTTATTTTTTCTAAATGCATCCCTTTTTCCTTTAAGGAAAACGGGCTGCATGTAAAAACAAAAGCTGCTTTATTTAAAAGCAGTCCCAGACATGGTGGTCTGCTGAGCCCAGCAGGCCACCATCCCTGGGAAGGCCAGCCATTCTCAATGGGGTCGCAAAATGCGAGTGCCTCATGAATATTGATGAGCCTCGCATTTTGCGATCCCATTGGGAATCGCTATCAGTGTCTCTGACACTGTTGTACATTTGGAATTGCGAGTCGCAAATTGCGACTCACTATTTTTCGCAATTTGCAAGTCACAATTCCAAATGGTCGTACATCTGACCCTATATCATTTGCTTGGGGTTTTTTTTGTTTGCACTTTTATATAGAGCAAACTCGACCCGAAGGTGTTATTGGAGGGATTTGTTATGTTATGTTATGTTATGTTATGGCAATTTATAGCGCGCACTACTACCCAGGGGTGTCTAGGCGCTCGCGGACTCCAAATCTATCGTCAGGGCAGCTAGTTTCTAAAAAGCCATGTTTTAAGCAATTTCCTAAACTCCAACAAGGATGAGGACTTCCTAAGAGGGATCGGGAGAGCATTCCATTCCTTTATGGTATTGTAACTGAAGCTCCTTCCCCCCCAGTTGGACCTTCTGATTCTGGGGGTAAGCATCAGGAAGGCATTTGCTGAACGGAGCGATCAGTTGGGATTTACATCATCAAGAGCACATGTTACACGGATATATTCATTTTTGTAAGCACAGGGGGATTAAGTGATTTGCCCAGAATCCCTGGGTGTTGAGCGACACTGACTCATCCATGTTCAGTCGATTAAGGAAAGGACGAGAGGTCTGTAGTTAAACACTGACAGTCTCGTAAGCGCATTCATTGTACAAGGCATTGCTGCATGCGACAAACACCAGTAATTTTTTTGGGCTAAACAATTTTATAACAACGTGCCCCACAAGCACACATATTTTCATATTCTCACCATGGTTTAGGACAGTAGTAAATTAGATTTCTTTAGGGTGACATTTTGCTTTCTAAATGCTGCAAATAACAGGCGATACTATTAACTATTTAAACAGTACTGCACACAAATGGTGGGTTCGTCTTTATTTCTTTAAGGGAAACATCACATTTCTGAATGTGGCTGAAAATGATAAACTTTAAATTCGTCACTATATGTTTACAATTACAAAAGCTAACAGCACTGCAGACATATGCGATGAAATTCGAAGTGAAGTATTTGCGCCTATGTAACTGTCGGTTTTAAATTTTCAAGTGCCCTATTCTCCTTTTTATAGAGAGTTTGCATTTATTCTGCACTGCAAATAACAAGCATTACTATCACCCAGTTGATTTGGAATGGTCTACAGTTGAACTTAGATGGATGAAGTGCTGATTTGTCCCTGTCAAGATTTGACCTTGTAACTTGTAAGTCCTAAGATGGTGCGAACAAGAATTCTGAATGTTTCATGTTTTCAGCTGCACTTGATATTGTTATATCTTCTTTCCTGAGATAGAAATGGTTGAACATTTTGTCTCAAACTGATTAAACAAGATACAAGCGCAGGTAGTCTAGTCTGATGGCTAAAATACGGTGACCGACTTTGCAACTTGGACCTTGGGTTTTAAACCTGGCGTCAGCTCGCAGCAATTGTGTGATTCTGATTAAAACTCTTAACCTCCAGTATACCTATAAATGTACATATGTGAAATATTCCACAGTTCAAATGTATAAATCCCATCTTGATGTACAGAATTTTACTACTGCTGATATAACACATCCTAGGAATGCTTCAAAGCAACTGTGATAAATGTTTCTAAAAGGTACATGTCTTTTGAATGTCCATTCCGGGCTGCTCTCCAGACACAGCCTTTGTGTAGTGATACCCCTCACAGCAGGTTAGTTTCCAGCCTGGATCAGCCGCAACAGAAAAACAGGGAGGTATGAAATTTTGCACTGGCTGACATCAGCCCATTTGACAGTGTGATCAATGAAGACTGGTCCTCACCTAAAGGGCTCTCTTTGTGGTCACCACCTTTTAAAAAGGAGTTGTACTTCCCTCAACTATATATATAAGAAAGTGCTGTTAATGAAAGGAAGCAGTAGTGGGAGCTGCATCAAGCCATGCCTCCTTGTGTTTTTGGTCAATTTATTGCAGAAAGTATACTCGAAAATGCACAATTGTCCACCAATTTTTACAACTTTTCTTAGGGGCAACCCCTCCTGAACTTTCTGGGAAATGCCAAGCTTGTTCATTACACTCTCTTGTGCGTCTAAGTACGTTAAATAGTATTACGCCCCAGCACTTTCAAATTCCACCAGCCGCCACTGCAATCATCATGCTGTTTCTCATATTCAGTTCTCTATCACCAGTGTGCATACTACATAGCAATCAATCCTTCTGTGCTACTTTTTCCTCCTGCTTAGGCAACACCCTGAGACAGGATTTAAAGTGATAAGCAACATTTGTGCATATAACATATGTTAACTGCATTTTTTAACATTTGTTTACATACAAGGGTACATTGAAGCCAGATCGATTGGTTTTGCCAATGTTTTTTTTACTGGTGGTTGCAAAACGTCACTTCCCTTAAGTCGTCTGCTGAAACTAGTACACTGAGAACCCCAACTCTGAACAATTAAAGTTTAGTTTCCTATTCTATGCCTCAAATGCATGTCCTAGGTCTCCTCACTGAGTATACTTGCTGACCTTTTACACATGTCTATGATTATGGCAACGGGACTACCTTGGTCACTTGACAACAATAAAAATGTATAGGAACATTATCTGCATTGCTAAATTGGTAAATGTGACTAACAGCTGCAAAAACTGCAGTATCCATGTTTTGCTGCTTCAGGAAAAGACATAACTTAAGCCCACATTTTATATTATATGTCTGGCGTTAGCCAACACTTTTGATTTTACTAAACTTTTTTGTATAATTTCCTTATTCATAGGAGCTTTCATCTAGTCCGCTTCATCCACTGGTCTGCTGTTGTGTGATATACAAATTCTCCTACACCCACTATAGCATACAGCAACGGGCCAACCCACTTCAGCCACTGGTCAACTTCACAGTGAGTGAATGCATTCAGCCTCTTCACAGGACAGCACATCCACACACAAAGTAGTTCCCTTCAGTACGAGGGACTACCATGGCAATGTGCGCTTTTTGAGATCAAAAACGATTTTAGCTTTTTGGCAATGTTTTTTTTTTTTGGGGATGACGATGGCCTGACAGATTCCCCAACAATAACGTTAGACAAACATCATGACAAAAACAAAACAAAAAAATTCCAAAGGCTGGAGGCCAAGCCCAGACCTGTTGCTTTTGCCCAAGTGTGTTTCATATTCGAGCACTAGAATGAAGAGTGTCGAGGCTTTGAAGAGGAAAGCAAACAATCTACGAGCATTAAAAGCAGAGGGGTGAATAACTTGGGTATGGCAAAAAAAACTTTTGTAAGAGTATATTAATTCTAGTCGGCATAAAAAAATGGGTCATACTGTTAGTGAAAAGATGCTCAAAGGTACAGCAATGCGATGTCTAAAGGCTTGAACCAGCAGGCATTAGCGTGTCTAGAGCTTGCACCGAGATTTGTGTGCACCCTTCTAACCACAAGTTCAAATCACAAAACAACGTACCCAGTCTTTTGTTTTTTTAGGTCGATAAATTGAGTGCTAATGAGTTCTGTTGTAATGGCACGTGTTATATGAGACCAAAAAAAGCTCACTGTATGTAAAAACAAAAAAATATATTTCTTACCCCAGTGTAAAGCTGATGCACTGATAAAGTTCTACGTTGAAATAATGGGTTTTAGTGTCTGCCATCTGTTGGACTTGGCCCTTTTTGCAGGGTTATCCCCAAACTATTAGGTTCTTCCTCCTATTTTTTCCTGACCTGTTGTTGGTTTTAGGACTCTGGGCACTTTACCACTGCTAATCAGTGCTAAAGTGCATATGCTCTCTGTGTAAATTGTTATTATGATTGGTTCTCCCTGATTGGCATATTTTGATTTACTGGTCAGTCCCTAGTAAAGTGCACTGGGTGTGCAGGGGCTGGTAAATCAAATACTACTAGTGGGCCTGCAGCACTGATTGTGCCACCCACATGACTAGCCCTGAAAAGATGTCTATGGTCTGTGCGCAGTTTGCTGACTGCTATGTCGACTTGGCAAGTGCACCCACTTGCCAGCCCTAACCTTCCCTTTTCTTACATATAGGACACCCCTATGGTTGGCCCAAGGTACCCGCCTGAGCAGGGTGCAGTGTATGTGAAAGGTAGGACATGTACTGATGTTGTAACATGTCCCGATAGTGAAATACTGCCAATTTTGTTTTATCACTATTGAAAGGCTATCTTGCCCATAGGACAGAATGGGGAATGCTTTGTAACATTTTACAAGCATATCTTCCCATAGGGATAAGATAGAAAAATAAAGTTTAGCTCTCTGAACTCAGAATTTAATTACAGATGGTTTTTAAATTGTGTGTTTGAAAATGCCACTGTTAGAAAGTAAAAATAACAGTTGATGGACAGAATGCAGAACAATGTCATACATTCACCCCAGTACAGAGATCTGGGCCTAAATCCATCGTTTTTTGCTCACCCAGCCATATACAAATCAGTCTTGACCCTGTGTCTCATGGGAACAGTCCAGCCCGAACTGCCAAGCCAGGTCCTCCCTGGACTGGAAACAAGCATCCTAGGACCGGTTTCGGGGTTTCACCCCTCTTCAGCCAGGATAGCTTGATTCCAGTGGCATGGAGAGCATGGGACCCATGTCTGGGCATACCCGTCCCACTCGGGGTGACAAATGCAAAAATAACAGTTGATGGGCAGAATGCAGAACAATGTCATACATTCACCCCAGTACAGAGATCTGGGCCTAAATCCATCGTTTTTTTGCTCACCATGCCATTCCAGTTTGAACCCAGCCATATGCAAATCAGTCTTGACACTGTGCCTCATGGGAACAGTCCAGCCCGAACTGTTAGAAAGTAGGCATTTTCTTGTTTAACCATTCTGTGTGCCTCTGCCTGTTTGTGTATTGGCTGTCTGGTTTTGGAGTGACAGGGGCTGGGGAGGTGCATTCTCTCAGACAGCCACCGAGGGGGTTGATGTGTGTCCTGCCTTTCCTGAATGAGTCAGGGTTGGGCTGAATAGACCTGGGCTGCATTCAGAGTAGGGGGAGGAGTTCTCACTAGCACCTGAATAGGCCTGGTCTACATTTAGAGTGGTGGGAGGAGATTTCCCTTGCACCTGAATAGGGCCTGTCTGCCTTACACAATGCTGTCTCTACCTCCAGCCGGGCAGCTGCACCAGAGAGAACAGAACTGGTTTGGGCTGGGCTCAGAGACCCTTGCACAAAGAGAACAAAGACATTTTGGGCTATAAGTATTAGACCTAAAACCCCTGAACTTTAGACTACTTCTGTGTGTCTGGGGTTGGCCTGCAGTTGCTGTTTCTGCCAAAGAAAGGAGAAGGACTTTGCTGTGTGCTGTGTCCCCTGCTTGAGGAAAGTCTCCAAGGGCTTGAGTAGAGCTTGCCTCCTGTTTTGAAGTCTCAGGAACACAAAGACTTCACCCCCAGCTCCCCTGGACTTCCTTGCTGGGAGTTCTGACCTGCCAAGAGGTGTCTGTGACTGTGCTGGGCCTCTGGAGGTTGTTTCTGCTGTTGGGAGCTGGAAAAGCAACGCAACAACAAGGAAATCGACGCATCGCTCTTCTTGCAACAGCTTTCCGATGCAACGCCATGGTGCGAGAAGAATCTCCCCGCATCGCCACGCCACTGCCAAAACTGACGCAGCGCCTGACGCCGCGGCAAGAATCGACGCATCGAGGGATCGCGGCTGAAAAGGTCGATGCAGCGCCGCTCGCCGCATCGTTCACCGACGCATCCCGGATTTCCACGCATCGTCCCTGTTCAGCAAGTCTTCCCCGACGCATCACCCGTGGATCGGAGTCGTCTCCAGAATCGACGCATCGCCTCCCCTACAGGCCGGACCCGACGCACCGCTCCCCTGTGTCCAGCGGAACTGTTGCATCGCATCCACGAAGGTCTCAGGAATCGACGCATCTCTTTGTTTTCGACGATTCCCATCGCTGCGGCTGATTGCCTTGATGAATTTTGTCGCAACAACAGGTACTTTGCAAGAAGTCACGCATCCATAGTTTTCTATGGACTCAATTGCTAAATCATTTTCAAAGTCATTTTTCTTAATACTTGTGTGTTGGATTTATGTCGTTTTGGTCTTGTTAAGTTTAGATAAAGATACTTTATTTTTCTAAACCGGTGTGGTGTCCATTTGTGGTGTTATCACTGTGTTACTGTGAGTGTTGGTACAAATACTTTACACATTGCCTTTGGGATGAGCCTCTCTGCTCGTGCCAAGCTACCAAGGGGGTGAGCAGGGGTTATCTAAAGTGTGTATCCCCCTTACCCTGATTAGAAGCAAGGGTCCCTATTTGGACAAAGGTACCTACCTCTGCCAACTAGAGACCCCCGTTTCTAACATTGGTGGTCAGCGGTGAGGATTTGAACTTGTATTTGTACTTGACCCACAGTGATTGGTGTACATTACTAGTTTAGTGCAGACCACTACGCAACCACATACTGTTTTATTTTTGTTCTATTTTTGATCTGACCCATGAGTATCCATGCACCATGTCTCTGAGTAGTAATCCAGCAAGTGAGGCTGCAGAATTGGAGCTTGTCATTGAAATGTTAAGTAGTTACAAAGTAGAGCAACTCAAGCAGTTCTGCAGGAGCTTTTGATGTCCCATGAGGAGCAACTCTAGGAAAGAGGAGCTACAGAAGGTCTTAGGGGACTGGTGGGAGGCCAGAGAAGCTGGGGAGACAGATGATGCAGATGTGGATGGGAGTGTGCCAGAAGGCCGTTTCAGATCCCAGGATTGGCCTGTTGGGAGAGCAGCCTCTAGGGCTGACAGCAATCATTCTTCCAGGAATTTTTGTCCAGAGGATTTGGAGGAAAGGCAAAGGGCCAGGGATCATGAATTGGAGGTCATGAGACTAAAGGCAGAGGAGAGCAAGAACGCTCGTGCCTTGGAAGAAAGGAAGTTGCTTTTGGCACATGAATTGAGAATGAGAGAGCTTGATATGGAGCTCGAGAGGCTTGAGGCCATGAATGTCTTAGCCAAGAAAAAGGAAAAGTGTTTAGCTCATGAAGAGAGCTTGGCTGGGTAGGAGGTGGAGTCCAGCTCAGATGGTGGCAGCAAAAATGTAGTGTCTAGTGCTGAGAGAGTACTACACACACCCAGAGATGTGGCGCCTGACTTGAAGGAGGGTGTTAACATACACCAAGGGGTTCAGGGTTATGAGGTAGCTCCAGTGGTGCACAGTGTCCCTAAGGTGGATTGGGGAACTGCAGAGGGGTTCATATTCCTAGTGATGGGAGGGACACTCTCCTGACTCTAGATGAGAGGGACAGGGAGAGGGGTTCCCCCATGGTAGAAGCCTTGGTATGTGAGTATGGAGACCGCCTAGAAGAGTGTGGGTTGAGTGACTGAAACAGTCAGACACTGTTTTGCCAGTCTCAAGAGGGTGCTGTGAGGTACTTGTGTGAGGCACTGGATGGTGAGGCAAAGAGTAGCTTGGTCAACACTTGTGTGGGGCTGTGTGATTCAATTGTTGGAGAGCATATTTTAAGTCCATTTTTTCCAGAGCTATGCCAACCGCCGGTGGAGTGTGAGTTCTCTGACCCCAGGGAGCTTACACTGGAGGCAGACCTTTTGGTGGATTCCAGAGGGTCTGAAGAAGCTTTTGTGTGTGATCCTGAGGGGGGTGGCTCAGGTTTTCCCCAACCAAGTGAGGTAGGGGAGGTTGGTGGTAGCCCAGATAGGTCCCAGTGTAGTGGGAGGGGGGTAGGGTCCCACGTCCTGTCTCAGAGGAGAAGGAGTGGGAGTGGGCTGTGTCCCAAGGTGGCTGAAACCAAGTCCCAGGGCCTGGTTGGTTCATGGAGTGATCACCAGGAGGGGAACCTAGTCTGTGCCGAGAGGCCATCCCCTGAGGGGGATCCCAAAGTGTCAGGTGAACTGGGGGGGGGCTGCTGTAACCAGCATCCCACCAGTTCTGGTGTCTGGCAGCACCGCTCCAGTGGGGAGGGTGCATGAGTCCAGAGAAAAGGGTGAGGGAGGATGAAGTCCCCAGTGGAAGGACCAGTGGGTCAGGGATTGCCAGCTCTGAGGCCAGAGCACCCCAGGACCGACCCTGGTGAGGCCACTTCTGGCCTGGGGGTCTTCATGCTCTGAAAGATGGACAGGAGGCTGGAGACCTGCGCTAGGCGGACTCTCGCACAACTAATGAGTGTGTTTCCCTTGGGGGGGGGTCGGTGTACTCTCCCGGAAGTTCTGGGTTGCCAGGCACATGTCCAGTCTAAGGGTACAGACCCTGGGTTGGAGGACCAGGTTCAGGGTGTACCCCCTGACCTGGAGGAAGGGGCGACTGCTAACAGTGCCCCTACCAGTTTGTCTTCTGGGGGTACCGCTCCAAGTGGGAGGGTGCAGAACCCCAGGGAGGAGGACCAGGTGTGGGAGAGTCCACCCCAGTCCTGTTTCCAGCCGCAGGGTACAGACCCTGGGCTGGTGTACCAGTTGCAGGATAGCACCCCTGAACTGGTGGGAGAATTGTGCAGAACACCTGCCACAGGTGCCCTGACAATTCTGGAATCGAGGGGGACTGCTCCCAGTGGGGGGATGCAGAGCCCCGGGGAGAGGATTAGGGTGTAGGAGAGCCCACCCCCATCTCCTGTCCAGCCGCAGGGTACAGACCCTGGGCTGGTGGGCCAGTGTCAGGATGCCATACCTGACTTGGAAGGAGGGAGAGTGGACAAAAGGTGCCAGGCATCTGGGGCTACCGCCCCCCACTTTCTGAAGCCACAGAGGTTAGAGAGGCCTGTAAGGCATGAGGCCTGGTTCTCTTCACTGACAGTTGTCAGTGGCCACTGTGGCTTGCTGTCCTGGTGGACAGAGTTGCCCCTGGGAGGGGGACAGGAGTCAAACCCCGGGAGTGGACTGGGCCACACCACTGTGTTGGCCACGTGGGTACTGTCTGCCTGTTGGGACACATCTGTGAGCAAAGTAAGTTTAGGCGCTGCACAGATGGGGTCCACAGGTGAGGAGAAGGGTTCCCCATGGGTTAGCTTAGTGGGCCCTGAGAGTATGGATAGAGGGATCCAACTAGGTTCCGGAAGGCGTAGAACGGGAATAGACACCTGCTGTTGCCGGCCAGGTTCCATGTTCTATCGCCCCAAGCAGGGAAGCCCATCAAGGTATGGATTGGTCTACCCTGGCTTTAGACTGGAAGGGGGTTGTGTTGGACTTGGCCCTTTTTGCAGGGTTATCCCCAAACTTTTTGCTTCTCCCTCCTATTTGTTCCTGTTCTGTTGTTGTTGGTTTTAGGACTCTGGGCACTTTACCACTGCAAATCTGTGCTAAAGTGCACATGCTCTCTGTGTAAATTGTTATTATGATTGGTTCTCCCTGATAGGCATATTTTGATTTACTGGTCAGTCCCTAGTAAAGTGCACTGGGTATGACGGGGCTGGTAAATCAAATACTACTAGTTGGCATGCAGCACTGATTGTGCCACTCACATGAGTAGCCCTGAGAAGATGTCTCAGGCCTGCCACTGCAGTGCCTGTGCGCAGTTTTCTAACTGCCATGTCGACTTGGCAAGTGCACCCTCTTGCCAGGCCCTAACCTTTCCTTTTCTTACATATAGGACACCCCTATGGTAGGCTCAAGGTACCCCCCTGAGCAGGGTGCAGTGTATGTGAAAGGTAGGACATGTACTGATGTGTGTAACATGTCCTGATAGTGAAATACTGCCAATTTCGTTTTTCACTATTGAAAGGCTAACTTGCCCCATAGGACAGAATGGGGAATGCTTTATAACATTTAACAAGCATATCTTCCCATAGGGATAAGATAGAAAAATAAAGTGTAGGCTCTCTGAACTCAGAATTTAATAACACATCTTTTACTAAAGATGGTTTTTAAATTGTGTGTTTGAAAATGCCACTTTTAGAAAGTAGGCATTTTCTTGTTTAACCATTCTGTGTGCCTCTGCCTGTTTGTGTATTGACTGTCTGGTTTTGGAGTGACAGGGGCTGGGGAGGTGCATTCTCTCAGACAGCCACCGGGGGGTTATTGTGTGTCCCGCCTTTCCTGAATGAGTCAGGGCTGGGCTGAATAGACCTGGGCTGCATTCAGAGTAGGGGGAGGAGTTCTCACTAGCACCTGAATAGGCCTGGTCTACATTTAGAGTGGTGGGAGGAGAGTTCCCTTGCACCTGAATAGGGCCTGTCTGCCTTACACAATGCTGTCTCCACCTCCTGAAGGGCAGCTGCACCAGAGAAGACAGAACTGGTTTGAACTGGGCTCAGAGAACCTTAAACAAAGAGAACAAAGACATTTTGGGGTATAAGTATTAGATCTAAACCCCCTGAACGTTAGACTACTTCTGGAACCAAGAGGAACCTTTGCTGAGGAGAAGAGCTGGAGAAACTGTGGAGAAGTACCACCTTTGCTGTGTGTCTGGGGTTGGCCTGCAGTTGCTGTTTCTGCCAAAGAAAGGAGAAGGACTTTGCTGTGTGCTGTGTCCCCTGCTTGAGGAAAGTCTCCAAGGGCTTGAGTAGAGCGTGCCTCCTGGTTTGAAGTCTCAGGAACACAAAGACTTCACCCCCAGCTTATCTGGACTTCCTTGCTGGGAGGTCTGACCTGCCAAGAGGTGCCTGTGACTGTGCTGGGCCTCTGGAAGTTGTTTCTGCTGTTGGGAGCTGGAACAGCAACGCAACGACAAAGAAATCGATGCATCGCTCTATTTGCAACAGTTTTCCGACGCAATGCCGTGGTGTGAGAAGAATCTCCCTGCATCGCCGCACCGCTGCCGAAACCGACGCAGCACCTGTCACTGCGGCAAGAATCGACGCATCGAGGGATCGTGGCTGAAAAGGTCGACGCATCGCAGCTCGCCGCCGTGGCATCATTCACCGACGCATCCCGGATTTCCACGCATCGTCCCTGTGCGGCAAGTTTTCCCCGACGCATCACCCGCGGAGCGGAGTCTTCTCAGAATTGACGCATTACTTCCCCCATCAGACCGGACGCGACGCACCGCTCCCCTGTGTCCAGCGGAACTGTTGCATCGCATCCACGAAGGTCTCAGGAATCGACGCATCTGTTTGTTTTCGACGCTTCCCATCGCTGCGGCTGTTTGGCTTGATGAATTTTGTTGCAACAACAGGTACTTTGCAAGTAATTACACATCCATAGTTTTCTATGGACTCAGTTGCTAAAACCTTTAGAAAGTCATTTTTCTTAAGACTTGTATGTTGGATTTTTGTTGTTTTAGTCTTGTTAAGTTTAGATAAAGATACTTTATTTTTCTAAACCGGTGTGGTGTCCATCTGTGGTGTTATCACTGTGTTACTGTGAGTGTTGGTACAAATACTTTACACATTGCCTTTGGGATAAGCCTGTCTGCTCGTACCAAGCTATCAAGAGGATGAGCAGGGGTATCTGAAGTGTGTATCCCCCTTACCCTGACTAGAAGCAAGGGTCCCTATTTGGACAAAGGTACCTACCTCTGCCAACTAGAGACCCCCATTTCTAACACCCTCTTACATTTTTTTTGTACCAACATCTGCCTTTTCAAAACAAAAAAAAACATTTGGTATCAAAAGGGCTTGTCACAATGATAATTTTACTGCAAAACCCTTTATCCAAGACTGTCTGATCCAGGCGGCCTACATAGGGACTGGAAGCACATTCTCCAAATATTAGGGGTGGGCTGCCAGGCTCTTAACATGCACCTTTTAACTGACTATTTGATTTTAGCCACTAGTCGCTGACCGTGGTGCAGATGGTGCAGAAAGGTTCACATGGCCACGTGATTGGGGCTCCTTAACTTGACTTGGTTAAGCAGTCCAGAGCACCTAGCACCATAACAAGCATTTTTACATAAAAATCAACTGGACACCCTCTGGACCTCTGGCATTTTGCAATGGTTTCCAATAAAGGAGGGTGGATCTTCAAGGGTCCTCTTACCCATCATGAATCTTTCTAGACTATCTCCAGAAAGAGATAGTATTGCCTGTCTTTTCTTCCCCGTCCAACCGCTTACTGAGAGGAACCGTAAATTGACTGAAGAGAGGATTCAATTTTTAATATGTCCCTGGTTAAGCTTTTGATGTAAACCGCCTTTACTGGCATGTTTATTCGATATAGCAAGATTTTTTGCCTTAAATGCGACACTACTTTAAATTCCTCAGAGGCCCTAATGCAGTTGAAAGTCCTCATTTTCGCTAATAATCGGCACTTATCATAAACACTGTGCTTGAAATGCACAGTAACTTCGGATACGCAATCCATCGCGTATAAACGTTTGAAGCCCTTTCTGAGAACTAGTCACTTCGATCTTGAAATAAGGCCTATCAGGAACCGTAAAGCATTTTAAGTATGGAGAAACCATGCAGTGTGGATAAGTCCACTTACCTGTGCAGCGTCCATTTCGTTCAACATGACCACGGAGGAACAGTTGTAGTCGAACACCAGCCTCCAGAAATCCGTGGCTGTGTTCGGCAAAGGGTGCTGGGTAATGAGGAATGCAGCCGGTTGCTTGTGACTCTACGGGGGAGAAAGAGTAGATTTGTGAGCAAAGTAATGGAAGAGAATGAGAGTACTGACCGAAACACCAACCTACCACAATCATCAAATTTCACTAGAAAAATGACACAAAGACGGTAGGAACACCCAGTAAACACAAACACATTAACGCGCATCAGCCTGGATCTGCTGGAGTGACTCTCTCCAGGGGCCAAAGGACACTTAAGTTTACATGCCTATTCAGTCCCTGGGAAACCTGTGAGAAAGATATTTTTCAAGAACAAATCATTAGTCCAGCCTTTAGGTCCACAAAACCCTTGTTCCGCTTTGCCACATAGGCCACCTCAACCAGTATCTTGAAAGATTATCTGTGAAAGTTTAATTTTAGCTCGCTTTGTACCCAGTGCATTAATAGTCACTTTATGAGATAGCACTCTTGAGTGGTTAAAGGCGGATTCATTTTATATCACCATGGTATACTTAGTTTATTGTAGAGGGGTAACGTTTCTGCTAGCATCACTGGTAGCTGCTAGTCCATTTCAAGAGGAATTTTATTGAGACCTGAAATGGAACTTTGATCACAGTACAAGTTTCTCAGTCTACCCTTGTGTTGCGAAGGGGATGCTCATATGAGTATAATGCGATTTAAAGTGTGTATGTGGGCAGAGAGAAGATATTCAGCATTGCCTCTTACATAAGAATATAATACTAGGTGATGGGAGGAGACCGACTCTTTACAATTCATTCCTTGACTCTTTTTGCAGTGGGCACTGATAGTGGCTGGAATGAAATTCAGAATTAAGTCTTTGACCTGGCTCTCTCTAACAACACAAAGAGAGAGCAGGGGCGGCTCCTCCGCTAAGGCAGAGGAGCGTCACCCCACTGCCAGGAGCAGCAAAGAAAGTAAAATATAAAATGATAATAACGGAATGTTATCATTTTATTATTTTCTCCTGCTGCAGCAGTGCGTGAGGGTGTGGGGCAGAGCTGCAGGGGAGGAGTGGTACACACTCCTGTGCGCAATGACTGTTTGGTCGGCCCTCTTGGGCTGCCCAAAACAGTCATGCGCACTCCCCAGTTCTCCATACAGGCTGCATTACAGCCTTCATGGAGAACATGTCCACCCCTACAGCCCCTGGCTGAGCGCCATGTCACTGGAGCGTTGTGATTGGCTTAGGGGTGGGAGCCTAGCTGCCTGCTTCCTGTTCTGACCTGGAGTCAGAGACAGGCAGCAGGAGTGAAGACGCGGGACCCGGTGGCGGCAAGCTAAGTTTTATTTTAATATATATATTTTTTTAAACCATCCCGCGAGCCACCCCCACCCCTGCGCCCGCCCCCTCCCGCGAGCCGTGCCGGCCCCCCTGAGTGAGAGCTGGTTGCCTCTTGTGTTCTTTTATGTCCGCGTACTGATCTATGCCTTCTCTGTAGTGAGAGATGGAAGCTTTAGGTCCTTTGGCCTTTCTGTTTGCTGCTCTGGTGATATCATAATTGGGAAGAACAGTAGAACAGCTTTCATGTTTTTAACCCTGGTGTTTCTGCTGAGGATATCTTGCAGTGTGACAGATGTCATTGTTCATCCTTTGAGTTCACTTGAAGTCTTGTCCATATCTCTTCAACACAACACGTCAGAGTGTCCTGTTGACAACCTGTATCAATACTGTACAACAATTGTCATCGATGGACACGACAAACCTCCTTAGAAACAACAAAGAGTTCAAAAGACTCTCGCTAGGAAAGCAGAAGAGGAGACAGACTCAATGGCATTTATCAATTGAATGAAATACCACTGATCAGTACAAATCAATGGGCCTCCTTCCAGATAGAAAATCCCATGTGTCTTACACAAATATTGGAAGCAAACCAGTGGTGTAACAAAGGCCCCCGCAACCCCCGTGGTGCAGGGGGTCCCAAGCTTCAGGGGCCCCCTCCAGCACTGGCAGGCCCCTGGCCTGAAAGCTTCGGGCTGGATCCGCAGCGAGAGGGGCCCTCTGCATGTACTTTGCAGGGGAGCCCCTTCAAGTTTTGTTACGCCACTGAAGCAAACGGTCTGGATAAACAGCCTTGAGGTGATGGAGGGGGAGGGTAATTTACATAAGTCTTTTTCGTTTAAGGAACGTTTTTCTTTGATAACAATTTATTGTAACTAGCCTCCCCGAGCTCTTTTTTGGACTTTCAGATACACGTGCAAGATATTTGATCCTACTCTTCCTTGAGGTTCTCTTCATTAGGACGCTTCAATGGGTTTCCATGAGGCAAAACACTGATAAACCAACAAGAAGGGAGAAAATCAGATGCTCTTACCATGCATCTTTCTTCTCAAGCCTCCTCCCATCTGTCTGTCGTGAACATAGTAAACAGACCCGTGACTTTTGTTTTCGAGACATATTGCCATTTTGTGTTCATAGAAAGAGGAAGCAAGCAAAACCGAGTGATCAAATGCAGGTAGAACCTTTACCTATTTTGCCCAAAAGCGGCATTCTTTCCCAGAAGGCCAAGGTGAAATACAAAAAATGCCCTTCCAGTTGAAGTCCTGCCCTCCTAAACAAGACTTTAAATATTGCAATCCTGTATGTGGCACTCACGTCCTAGCATGACTGTGTAGGGAAAATTGGCACAATTTGGCAGCCTCGTATGACAGATTGTACTGTAATCATGCATGGCGGTCACATAAAATATGAAATATAGTTCATTATTGTAATTCCTAGTCATTGATGTATCCTCTAGTACCATTAATTCAATAATTCCTTTAATATAATAGGAACTTACTAGAACACCTCCTGTATACATAATAGATAGTCAAGAGCGAGTTGATTTACATTGATTAAATTACACTTCGCTGAACACCTGCAGGAATGTCTTGAAGAACGCAGAGAGAACTTTGAAAGTGTATGTGGAGCGTAATAAAGTTTACGAATGATAAAAAAGGTACACGGAAAGAGGACAAACAGCTATACTGGGCATTAATGTGGATTATTACCCACAATAGAATTCTGAGATAGGAGTGCATAAGTCAGGAGCCTAGTTAGTGGTAAGCATTCACCTGTAAATGTTAGAAAATTAGCTGGTAATATAGTCATATTGCACCTTTAAAATAGGCAGTTCTGATTGAAATCAAAGTACCTCCCTTGATCATCTCTCATCCATTGGAATTACATTCAACTATTGGGCCATATGTACAAGGAAGTGGCGGAGCGTGTCGTTAGCCTCCTTGGCTTAACGACACCCTCCACCACTTCTGAAACGCAAGGCTGCACCATATTTACAAGAATGTGGTGCAGCCTTGCGTTCCCCCCTGCGATGGCGCTAAGTTTAGCAACTTAGCGCCAAAGCAGGCGCCTTTGTACCATAGTGCAAGGGTGCCTGCGTGCAGGGGAGGATTGTTTATGTGTAGGAAGGTGTCCCTTCCTGCACATACACAATCCTAAAATGCCATTCTGTCATTTTCATGTGTGCTGCTTCATGCAGCACACATGAAAGTTACAAAATGGCATTTTTTTAAAAGTTTGTTTATGTACAGGAAGGTACACCTTCCTGTACATAAACAAACCATGGCATTTTGCTTTTTTCATGTGTGCTGCACAAGGCAGCACACATGGAAAAAGCAAAAACGAGGAGAAATAATGCATTTCTCCTCGTTTCGCCAACTTAAGAGCAGGGTTTTTCTGGTCTTAATTTTGGCGCTGCCTCCTATGTACGCCACCCTTCTACATAGGGGGTAGCATCAAATACAATGGGTGTTGCAGTGGAACGCCCACCACAACACCCACTGCACGCCCCTTTCACGCTAACCATAGCGTGAAAGGGGGCCTTATGTACAAGGCAGCGTTAACCAACGTTAAGTGGCTTAACGCTGCCTTGTACATAAGGCGCAGCCCCTATCGCCACCACAACGTCGGTAAAAGTGACATTGTGGTGGCGATAGGGGCTTGTACATATGCCCCATTGTTTGGTATTCAGACACACATCTTTTATACTGTTGCTAGTTTTAATTCTGTACACCTTGCACACGCTTCATCAATCTCTAGAAAACTGATGAGTAGTAATAGTATTTCACATGGAAAAGTAACTAGTCACCCATTATTTTTGAGTGGCCAGGCTTTCTAGATGCCAGTCCTGACATGTAATAGAGCTGTATGAATGTATTTATCAGCGTTGATCTGGTTAGTTCAGAGTCTGAAGTGTTGATAAACTTTCCTTGAAACAAAAACAAAAATCAAAGCACAGCTATTGCTTTATTTAAATTAACCCTGCCAATTAAGGTCCAGAAATTGTTGCTGTGTTTCAGTAGATTCCAGAGGAATTGAGAAGTAAGCTTAAAAAGAAGCATGTGCCACAGTTCGGAAAAAATCTGGTAGGATCAAAATGCACCGCTATCAGATGCATACATATGGAGCTCATAACCTCTCTGCATCTTATCCCGTTTTGAGATTAGAAGGGTGGACAAATGGCCTCTTGCACCACCCACCTTGTATCTATATAAAAAGTCTGCGTGGGACGAAATCAAGTTAGAAATCTGCATCCAAACTGAGATGTAGCAGTCAAGAGGAAGCATCACTCCTCGGTCCCGCATCTTTGTTTTTGTTTTTCGAAACTCACTCAAAGGAAGTGCCAATGACAGGCAAGCGATTCTGGGAAGCCTTAAGCTTTTCCCCTGTTTTCCCACTGGCCAGGCAGGTGGGACAGCACCTGCAGAATGTGTCTGATGCTGTATTCATCCGGACCCAACAGAAGTGGAAGACAATCCTGGCAAACATCTTGTCCTTCCCCAGATGTCCTGTCAGAGTATTTCATGAGCCAAACCCAGTAGAAAGGTATTGTAACACTGAGGGACCACCAGCACATGGGTTGCCCCACGTCCAAGAACCTTAATCTCACTGTTTAATAGGTCATTCTCTTACTAGATAAGGTGATCTCGTGACATATCACCTGCTGTCTGGGCCTCAGCTTGCTGCCTTAAGCCCTCTAGATTTGGGTACTTTTACTGGGCCTTGAAGAATTACTCTCTGGTGAGTCCACCCTCAACCTGCCATCCTCAAGCTCAGGCACGTCTCCCTTGGTGGCAATGTCCTCATGGGCGGCTTCCTCAGGTGGCCCATCAACCTGGACCATGGGAACTTCAAGGGCTGGTTTCCCATGCCCTTTGCCCTACCTCTTCTTGGCAGCTGCCTGGTCCATTGTTCCAGGCTTCGTTGACTACCCTCTTAGGCAGCCATGGACCTTGTGGTCAAAGAGATCCATTCAGGCAATCCTAACATCTCCAGGTATTACCTGAGCTCCACTTCCTTCCAGACAGAGTGCTCTAGGACATTTCCTAACAGAAAATCTACAGCATGGTAGGACTCACAGCTACTTCTAGAGAACCTGAGGCCCCCCCACTCAAAGGTAACCAGAGCAAGTGGTTAGTGACTCTCACGGTTGTCTGCGACTATGACCTTGTGGAATGTATTAGGAAGGACCTGCTCTGCAGACACCAATTGACACTTCACAGTAGTCATACTACATCTTGTGTCTCTCAGAGCCTCCACCCTGTGCCCATTGATGGTGACCCACTGGCTATGCTTATAAGTATTTGAAGGCGTATAGGCTTTTGGCACACTAAGGTAACCTCTGCTCTCTCCCGAAAGCTAACTGGGGCCACCTTCTCCCCAAGCATTACACTCGCCAACTCAGGTGTCTGCCCATTGGTGGGAGGCTGTGCCCTCGTGGGACAGTTGGTGCCTCCCTTGGATTATCCAGACTTGGACCACTCAGTACACTGGGGGATGTACATTCCCGTTTTGTGATCAAAGAATCCCTTCTTTTTCTGATCAGGTTGGGACTGGTTACAATGGTTCCCTTGGGAATTATTTGCGGGGCCTTTAGAGTACTCTTTATTTTAAAGTTTTTCTCCTCATGTTTCTTCTGGTGGGACACCTGACCACCCTTCTGGTGATCCCCCCCTGATACTTTTTTGGACACTCTGGTGCTGACCCAGAGGTCAGCCTCCTTAGCAAGCTCCCTGGGGTTAGTGAGCCTACTATGACTTAGGTGCTGGCGCAGCTCTGTAAAACAAACATTGAACATGTGCTCTCTTAATATCAGATTAAACAACCCAGTAAAATGATCAACTTTGCTGCCTACCCTCAATCATTCAGTGTCTTGCTGGCATAGTGATGAAAATACACCCAAGACATTGGTTCTGCATCATTTGGCTATCCCTGAACTTAATTCAGTACTTTTCTGGGATGAGTCCAAACTTGGTGACAAGGATCGTTTTCACTGGGATGTGCTTCATCTGGTCCCTCTAGTGTAAGGAAGGTTTCTCTCCTGAAAGAGGCATGTGTTTCCAGAGTGATGTTCCCCCAAACTCTTCTGGGACCCTGTACCTTTTACGTGCCACCTCATAGACAGAAAACCCTTGTCTATGTCATCTCCTACCATGTAGTTGGGCTCCAGATTATTATTATTATTATTATTATTAAATAAAATTTATATGGCGCACAGCTACCCGGAGGTTTCCCGGCGCCTACGGACCCGCGCTAAAGAAAAGAACATGCTCTAGTGGTTGAATAACCACGTTTTTAAATCCTTACGAAATTTATGATAGATGGTTTCCTGGCGTAATTGAAATGGAAGAGAGTTCCATAAAGAAGGAGCTAAGTAGGCAAAAGACCGTCCGCCCATGCGTACTCGTTTGATCTTAGGAACTTGAAATTTTAATTGGTTAGAGGATCGCAGAAGTCTAGAGGGAAGGTAAGGATGCACCAAAGCACTAAGATAATGTGGTGCTAAATTCATTTTAATCCTATGCATATAGCAGAGGGCTTTGAATTTTGAACGATTTTCTACCTTAAGCCAGTGAAGATCACGGAGAGGACCTGAGATGGAGGCCATTCTGGGTAGCTGACATAGTAGTCTGGCCGCAGAATTTTGGACCACTTGCAGCTTACGGGTCACTTCCTTACTCACACCCAAATACAGGACATTGCCGTAGTCCAATCTGGACACGATCAAGGCCTGAATAACAGTTTTTGCGTGGGTAAAGGGAGCATCCAAGGAATTTTTTTAGCCAGTTTAAAATTGTAAAACAGGTTGAAACAACCTTAACTACTTGCTGTTTCATAGACAATTGGTTGTCAATAATTATACCAAGGTTACGAACAGATTGTGTAGGGTTGGGGAGATCACCCATCTGAGGTGGCCAATGCTGGGGACCCCAAAGAGTTTTGTTTCCAAAGATAAGGAGTTCCGTTTTCCCTCCGTTTAGTTTCAATCTATTTGTATGCATCCATCCAGCTATCTTTTGTAGCCCAACCTGGAGAGAGGATATGTTGGAAGTCTCCTTGGAAGACAAGGAGAAAATAAGCTGGGTGTCATCCGCATATGAGTATATGGTCAGCCCAGCCTCCTCCGCAATAGAAGCCAGGGGGCTAACATAGATGTTGAAAAGTAATGGGCTAAGTATAGAGCCCTGAGGTACGCCATACGGGGAAGAATTAATCTTAGAATTAGCCATAGGGGAAAAGACCTGGAAAGTCCTATTGGACAAAAAACTAGACAACCACTTGAGAGCTGATCCGACAATGCCCCTTGAGTGTAAGGTTTGTAGAAGAATCTTGTGGGATACAGTGTCGAACGCGGCACTCAAGTCTAATAAAATAAGTGCCACGGTCTCTCCCTTATCCACACGTTGGCGAATAACTTCAGTGACTCCCAAGAGCGTGGATTCAGTAGAGAAGCCAGCTCTGTGGATATGCGAACTTTCATGTCCCCTTCGGACACTGTGGGTATGCTGCCACCATGGTTGCTGAACTCTGCTTGTCTGACTTTAAGGTCCAGCTCTCTGAGGCTCCTTTCATGAACCAATCACTCCAAAGCTAGTCTCTCCTCCATCTTGAGCTTGGGCATATGCAACTGAAACCCCCTCTTTGCCTTCCTGTCCTCTAGCTCCTCTGGGGACAGGCCCTGTGAAAATACAATGCTTCCCGCTCGGGCAGGAAGTTCCAACTCAGGAGATGAGCCATCTCCCTCCCCTGAGTGCTGCATCTAAGGGCTGGTATCAGGTCCTGCTCCTGCTCATCTATATCATCCTCCTCATTCCCATTCTTTGTTGCAGTCAGCCACTGATGGACCTCCGTCCAGGCCTTCAGAGTTTTCTGAAGCTCAAACGTCTTAGTGCCTTGCAGCTCAACCACTGTGTAACTTTCCAGGTTGACCAGCTCAAATTCTGTCACTGCAGGTGTGGTCATAGTCAGTCAGGAAGCAATGGGAGTAGATTTTGAAAAAGCAAAAGAGTCAATCAAGGGGAATTTAAAAAACTCGAGTTGGTATCAAATTATTTGTCTGGGATTACAGTGTAACACAAAATCATAGTATGGCACTGCATAAGAACAAGTACTAATCTCACTGTTGAACACCAATATTGGAAATTGGGTTACTGGTTGAGGGGGTGAATCCCTACACAAGCAGCAACAACAATCTCTGTCAAGGTTAAACACAGCAAACCCCAAATTAATCTTTGCTTAACCCTCTGGGAGCTTAGCACAAAGCATTCAGACTTAACTTAGAGGCAATGTGGAAAATATTTATGCAGTATTCCAAACAGTAAAAAAGTGAAAACACAATACAAGGAAAATCTCACACTAATTTATAAAAATAGAGTAAAATATAGTAAATTATTTGACACCAAACTGACAAAAATCCAATCAGTAGAACCAGAGATATGCAATTTTAAAGCTTTAAGTGAAAATAGTGGCTTTAAGCACAAAACACCAACTGTGGTTATCTGGTCGGGCTGGACCGGGACAAAGTCACAAGTACAGGTTGACTGCAATAGAGCACAGGCAGGCTACAGGGACCAAGTTAGGCCAACTAAATGGAGTACTTTAAATCCTGGTTGCAGAGCGTTGCGAGATCCCGCATTGAGGATGCAGTGTGCAGTGGTGGTTCCAAGGAGCTACGAGGCTACGATGAGAGATCCTGTGTCATCGTCGTGGATGCTGTCGATGAAAAACTTGTAAGGTGAAGGCCTGCATCAAGGATGCATTTTGCAGCGACAGCTCAGAAGAGACTGCAGATGCGATGCAAACTCCTACGTGGGCGATGCGAAGTCCTACGTTGGGGATGCATTGCGCAGTGCTGGTTCCGAAATGGAGCTGTAATGAGATGTGTAATGCCGCATCGGTTCTGCCCACAGGACCGCAGTTGGGCTGGCAGAGCACCTTCATCTCCACTTCCAAGGGTCCGGGACTGGGGTGGCACCACTTGGGGGACAGGACTCACAGCAGACTGAGTCCAGGTGCTGGGTACAAGGTGTTTGGAGCCTGTTCTGTCCCCAAGGCTTCTGATCAGCAGGCCAGTCAACTGGCTCTTGAAGTCACTCTGATGGTCCTGGGTTTAAGGTGCAGGTCCAGTCCTTCTTACTCTACTTAAGAGGCTACTTTAAGAGGGTGGCACAATCAGTGCTGCAGGCTCACTAGTATCATTTAATTTACAGGCCCTGGGTACATGTAGTACCACTATCCCAGGGACGTACAAGTAAATTAAATGTGCCAATTGGGTGTAAGCCAATTTTACCATGTTTAAAGGAGAAAGCACAAGCACTTTAGCACTGGTTAGCAGTGGTAAAGTGCAGAGAGTCCTAAGTATGCCTGGGCAGTGAACTCTGCTCCGTTCGCGGAGTTTGCAGAGTTTTCACACTCCGTGCTCAGGCGGAGCTCACGGAGTTCCAAAAAACTCCACTCCACGTAGCGTGGCGGAGTTTTCTCCTCACTCGCCAACAGTAAGTTGGCGAGTGCAAGCGAGGAAAATCCAACGCTATACCACTTTCCAGCGAGATTTCTCAATGTGGGCCGTCGTGGATGGGCGCTACCGCTCGTATTGAGAACCCTTTCGTTCGCGCTGAGGAAGCTGCCACTCGAGTAGAACTTCTAGTCGAGCAGCACAAAGAAGCAGCGCATTCTTGCACTGTGCGAGATACCGTTCACGCTGATTTTACAGCGCGGGACAAACACCCACACCCGGCACAAAAAATCAGTGCGAACAGCATGAGGTAACCCACTCCGCCGGCCGCAGAACTCCGTGTAGCTTGGCGGAGTTTTTTGTCA
The DNA here is from genome assembly GCA_963921515.1 of Calotriton arnoldi. Lineage (NCBI taxonomy): Eukaryota > Metazoa > Chordata > Amphibia > Caudata > Salamandridae > Calotriton > Calotriton arnoldi. The sequence continues at coordinate 203,586 of CAWUFW010014867.1, forward strand.
CTTCGCTGAGTAGCGGAACTCCGCGAACTCTGCCCAGGCTTAGTCCTAAGGGCAACAAAAATGAGATCAGCAAAAACGGTGGAGGAAGGCAAAAAGCTTGGGGGAAACCACTCTAAGGCTGTCGGGTCAAATGGTAGGGATAATTCCTTTGAGTTCAGAAGGCTGGGGACCTGCCATCCTGTTGGCACTGCAATGTCCAATTCTGCCTGACAGGTCTTTTTTGAACCACATGTAACACATGTCAGGGAGCAAACAGGAAACGAGGACAATTCTTGTGTATCCCATGTCTGGTTGCTGCTTTTGGCCTACAGACTTCTCTTTCTTGTTTGTTGTGGTACAGGACTTACTTCAAGCTGGATTGTTGTGTTAGTTGTGGGTGGACATTAGTGATTTTTATTGTCACTCTCCTACATATCCCCAGCCCTTATAGTCCAATTTTAGTGTGGCAAAAGACGTTCGCCATCTTGGAAAGTGGCATGGCACATGGCATTTTGTGCCTGTTTGAAGTAAAGCAAACAGGAACTAATGACAAGGATGGTAGGTTTTCCCCCAGGAATGTTTACCCCATTTGTTAAGGAGCGCTCAGGAGTTACCCCCATCTACTAGCTTGTGCCAATCATAAAATTGGCACCCCAATGTACTATCCTCAGAACACTTTGTCGACCTGAGGAAGAACTGAGAGGAACCCTCAAGGATTGAACTTGCTCCCCCTTTGACCATGGACATATATATCGACTCCAAGGGTCAGTTGGCTGACCTTCTTTGTGGCTACAAGGACACAACAATCTGCAAGAGGACTTTCCATGGAAATTCCCAGTGGATCAGTGGCAACTGGATTTTTGGCTGGACTTTCTTGTAACTGGACTTTGCTGGTGACAGCATGAGAGTCTCTAAGTGCCACTGCTGAGGGTCTAAGGGCCTTAGAAAGGTACCCCTGTGGTTGCGTGGGCACCAAAAGATGTTTGAAAACTTGGAGAAAAAACCCTTGGGCTCCAGAGCTTCTGAGCTTTGAGGAGACCTGCTGCGAAAAGTATCAGACCGGCAGTTCCATGGCGCTGAATTGAATTTCAGGTTTGTCTTTCTTCTGAAAAACAAAAATGTCCCATTTTGGATTGGGACTTAGACTTTTAAAAAAACTTTTCTCCTTCCAGTCTCCAGCGGTGCTGATCTACTTGGTGTATCAGACCCACACTCCATCACAGTCATCAAATTGCCTAACGTGACTAGGCCTGGGTGGAACATGTGGAGTTTCACTCCGCCGAATTTCTCGGAGTCACCGAAAAACTCAGCAGAATTCTGCAGAGTTCCGCGGGTGTGTGGAGTATTGCTCGGCCAGCAGGAACAGATGAACAGGGATGTCACATATGTGGCACTGCTGCGCCAGCCACCACTCACAACTTTAGCAGTGCGGCCGGCATGAAGCACCTGAAATAACTGCGAGATGCCCACACAGCATGTCACAGACTGCAGCGGCTGCTGTGAAATACCTGTGGGGGACAGCGGTGCCTCTGTTATCGTCTGCACGTGATGTGTCTCACACGGGGTTATTGTAAATAAGTAGATATTAACATACCACAATACATCTGTGCTTGCTCCAGATATCCATTTCACACATGCGGCAGAGCCCTCACGCCATCTCTGCGGAACTCCTAGGTGGTCTCCTGTAGTCTGTGCATCCACAGCACAGCCCCAAACTTGCACTGGCAGTCTGGACAGGTTCCGAGAGGAAGAGACAGCATCTAAAGCAGCCTGAGAGCACTCCATGAGCCTCCGAGAGGGCGGGCTCCCAGTCACACAACAATGAACTGACAGCACCCCGCAGTTGTAATCCCAATGTGAATTATAGCGATTTGGCTAATTGTGATACATTTAGCCTTGGGGTTGGTTAAGGGAGCTCTCATTATTCATTAGTAGTTGGGCTTCCGAGACTGTTTCAAGGCTTGGGATTGGTTCAAGGAACGCTTCAGATGGTGTTCTGTAGAGCGAACAATGTTCCCGGCAAAAGTTTGACTGTTCCAAGTCCCTATCAGTATCTACCTCCTGTCCAAGGGGGTGCTCTGAATGATGCGACCTTCAATTATTTAGTGTTTTTGAAATACTGTTCTTTGCCCTGATGAAGTCCAAGGCGTATAGCCATATGGACGAAACACGTGTTGGCATGGCCTGTGTTTTAAAATCATTTTGCTAAAGAAGATGGATACCATTGAAAGATATCTTGATAACTTGGAATAAACAAGAAGAATACACCCAGGACTGATATTTGGACTTTATTTGCTACTACTACTTGCATGCTATTTGCTCGGGCTGCCAATTGTTTACTTGGTGCTCTGAATGATACCAGACTCAACTTAGCTGCTGCTCCCACGGCGCCATCCATCACCGAGATCCACTGGAGCTTTGCATATGTCACAAACGAGACATCTTCCATCTCAGCTCCAGTTTTGGACAACCCAGCAGCTAGCGTTTAGTTCCCGTTAAAGGGTCAGTTCTGCTCAGCGTCCCTAGCAATGATGTACTTCATCTTAGAGGTGCCAGGGCATAGGTGAGACTAACTTTCTAGTATGGCACTCAGACAGCGTTGCGAAAGACGAGCCACTCCGCTCCACCAGCGTTAAGCAGAGTTTTTTTTATCAAACTCCATGCTTAAAGTGGAGGACAAAGTAGCAAAACATTGCGAACTCCGCAGTGGAGCGGAGTTTGCCGCCCACCCCTAACCGCGACCATTGAATACAATTGGTGCTTTATTTTTTGGGTGCTATCTCTCCTTACATTTTAAAGAATTCATATCTCTGTGTACACTTATTGTATTTTTACCATTTTGGTGTCATTTCGTTCATTACATTTTACTCTATCTTTCTAAATTGGAGTGGGATTTTTATAGTGTGGGGTTTTCAACTTTTTAGCTGTTTTAGTACTTCTAAATGCTTTACACATTTTCATTAAGTTAAGCTTGTTTACTCTCTCCCATGGCTACCAGGGGTTTAGCTTTGGTTTAAATTACTGAAACCTTTGACAGAACCTTACAGGACAGTAAGCTTGACATGACAGACCAAGTAAACGCAGTGACCTCCACCTGCTTCCACCTTCTTAGGATGCTGAGAAAGATATTCAAATGGCTACTGGGAACACCAGGAAAACTGATACACAGACCTTAATCACCTGCTGATATGATTATGACACTCCATGCTGGAATCACTAAGAAGTTACTGAACTGCCGCAAGATCATTCAAAACGCTGCAGCAAGACTCATACTCAACCTACTTCATCACACCACTTCACCCCACACCTCAGAGAACTGCACTGGCTCTTAACCCACAAACACACTCAATTCAAACTGATCACAAACACATAGAAAGCACTACACAACACTACCTTAAGAGGTGCATACACTTCTACACATCTCCCAGGCACCTCTGCTCAGCTAGACTCTTACTGGCAAGCAGATCCCGCATCTGCAATGCCACAGCCGGAGGTCGCACCTTCTCATATCTCTCCTCCAAAGCATGGAACGACCTCCCTTACCGTATCAGAGCTTCCTCATCATTTCTCGAGTTCTGCAAGAAGCTGAAGACCTGGCTCTTCTACTAACCTCCCTGGGCAACAGCTGCCTGCCCAACTGCACAGCACCTAGAAACCCTCACAGGTGATTAGTGCACTATACAAATACACGTAACATAATATAGATGTTTGCCAAATTCACTTGATGTTAAAAAAAATTGACAATTAAAATGAGTTTATGAGACTCTGATTTGTTTAAAAAAAAAAAGAAATTTTTGTTGAGGCTTTTTAACATTTACTTTATCCTTTCAAAAACGAGAAAAAAAAGACATGGGGAGGGAGGGCATATAAGCTGGGAACAAATTATACGCAACGGTTCATCAAAAAGCATATACACATAATTCATATCATGGTGGATGTAAAAACTACAAGGACATATATATCAATAAGCATTTGCAATGCGATCGGTCTCGCGTTTGGGACCTTACATGTATTTAGCTATGCAGCACATTAGCCTGGGTGCTGAAACATCTACTGTTTTTTAACATCGAGAGAAAGTAAGCACCAAACTGCGTGACACAAGCCAGGTATGGGAACACACGGAGAGAAATATTGCCTTTCAGCGGGAAATGGTATAGTCCAAAGCTCTGTTTTTAAAATAAAAGCAGGGCCTTCGGTGGTCATATCACTGAAAATACAAGATTTGAAAAAAATATTATTGTCTACGGGTGCTTGTGGAAGGCAATTTCTATGGACTGGAATCTAGAGAATGCTAAAGTGATTCAGGTATTTTACAGACCTCTGCTGGTCGTTTTCTATCAAGAAAGTTAAATAGAGGCAGTTGCCACAAAAATTAAAAAAAGAAAGTCCCTCAGCAGAAAGCAATTCTGGTATTTTACTGACCTCTGCTGGTCGTTTTCTATCAAGACAGTTATATAGAGGCAGTTGAACAGAAAAAAAGTCCCTAAGCGGAAGCAGACAAGTCCTAGGGCTGATCTCCAGAGCCCACAAAGTACATACACATATAAGTATATACTAAAGTATATATACTAAGTATATACTAAAGTATATACAAGAGGTCTCGAATGCACAACCTAAAAAAACTATATCCAAATCATATTAATCTTAAAATGTTGACAATATGCATTTACCTGAGTACTAAAGTGCTAACACTATGCGGATACATAATCTCTATTCACATAAATCCTTCCTTACAGTATGAAATTAAATTTGTACTTGTAAAGCGCACTTATACCCCCAAAGGGGTGTCCTGGCGCTGTACGCATACCGCTGTGGAACCCTTCCTGGCTTTTCCCTGTGAAATGTCCACTCCTGGGCACCCCCAGGGTGAAGCCAGGCATCCCAGCGCTGTTGGGGCCGTTGTGGAGATTAAGCAAGCTATTGCCCAGAGTTGCAGAGTGGGACCCATGATTAGAATAGGCACCGAGGCGAGAATTATCAGGTCCGAGGAAATTGAGCCCAAGACCCGCCGAGGCGGGAATTGAACCCTGGTCCCGGGCCAGATCTCTGCATCAGGGTCTGCCGCTCTAACCATTGAGCCACACTTCTCCACAAGGGCTCCACAATAACCTTGGTTTAGCCAGAAATCAAACCTCAATCCTGACTGCAGGAATATACCCAAACTGAAACTGAAAGGGGCCCCTAGATTTTCTTCCCCTTCCACCAGCCTTCCTTCCTTTATGCTCATGTAGCACGGTCTCTAAATTCAAAACTGACGAGAAACACCCTTGCCATAGCTGGATGGAGGGGAGTTGAGGATCAAGTCATACTCAGGCAATACAAATACAGCATACTGCCAAGGCAATAATACTAGAGGCTTCCCAGCTGTAGAACCCCATGTCTCCTGTACCCCTAAAAGCATGATTTGAGCGGTCAGTACCAGATTGATATCAAGCCAATTCCTCAGAAATTTTGAGATCTCAAGTCTGATCGGATCTAGCCATGAGCATGTGAAAAACATATGGATCGAGTCTGGTTCTGAAGTATGAAATCGCGGGCAACATGTCCCCTCTTTACCTCCACCACTTAGCGATCTTTGCAGGAGCAATATATAGGTCGAATATTATTTTGTAATGCTGTACCTGCAGCCCTGAGGACCAGAGTAAAGTACGGCTGAGCTCCAGGGATGCATAAAAGCTGAGATCCCTGGAATCAAGTCTCTACCGCCACTTGCTATAATGTTTCTCGAGATCATCTGGAGAGTTAGAATCCAGATTTTAATAAATCTGGATAATTGAGCTCTCCTGAGATACCAGCAACAACTCCAGAATTGGTACCCTGGAGAACCTCGGGTGACCCCCAGTTTTCATATATAAGAAATCACAGAATTGCAAGTATTTAATAAAATCCCTATGGTTTAAATCAAGTCTAACATGAAGCTCCTCGAATGATGCCAAACTCTGTCCTTGAAAGAAATCCCCTAATTTCATAAGCCCCTGAGTCTCCCAACTTAACAAGCAAGTATCCTGAAATATATCTGGCAATAACAAATTCCTCTGTAAGGGAGTATACCAGTTAAGTCTGCCTAGTCCAACCTTTTTCTGCAGGCAGCCCAATCCTTGAAGACTTCCCTAGCACCTCAAAACTGACTTTTTTATAACAGCTAGGTTCCACCGATTTTAATAAACAGCCTCTGACATCTTCACTTATTAACAACTCATAAATGGGTTTCTGCTGACCCTTGTATCATTATTTCCTAAAAGGATTGATGGAGCATGATTATTTGAGAATAATTTTGCTTGATCAAGTCTGCTCATTAAGTGTGAACTAATATTTATTTTATAAATATGACTAACAGTGTGGTAATTTCCAAACACGTGAGAGTTTTAAAATAGTGCAACGTAAAAACGTGCAAGAGTGACACAGCACATTTAGAGTTCAAGAACTGCAATGAAAAGCATGCAGAAGGGTTGCAAACTGGAGTAATGAGAGATATTTATGTCACGAGAGAGAAACTTACTAAATGTACTAAAGAATATAGTGCAAACGTAACTTGCAAGTAGGATTATAGAAATATGATAATGAAAATGCTTAAAGTAAAATGATTCTTGCTTATGTTTTTCTCTGATCATGAAAATCATATTAGAAAAGTGATTGCTTGTACTTTTAAAAATCAAAGTCAGACTATGTTTATAAGTTTAATTGAAATGATGTTTTCTTATATCATTTCTTATGCATTCTCTTCTTATACATTATTAATAATGGTGTGTTTTATTCTTTAGAAAATGATGACGATTTTTCCATGAAGGCCTCAAAACCTGTTAGTATTATTTCTTTCCCCAGCGTAGGCCTCAGAGAAATGTATTTTGTCCTTCATTATTTCTAAAATGCTGATCTATTTGTTTAAGTTATGAATGTTTATCACTAGAGTTTCCTTCCTATGGTTAGAGTATTTCTCTCTATGAATAATTGTGTCGACTATGTTGCAAGCTAATGTGGAAGCGAGCATGTGGATATGAAAAGTTTTGATGTGCTTCCTATTTCCGCGGTGACATGACGTTTTACGAATGAACAAAAGCATCTTGTTAAAGTTCCGGATGAATTAGGCTGGAGAACGATCCCACCATGGATCCTAACCAATGGAAACGTGTAAAGCTGTGAAGAAGCTACATTTGGGGGCTGGAATTGTGAACATTTAGAGGTATAACTACTCAGTGAGAAAAGAACTATTTTTCTCTCAATGCTTCTCTGGCTGGCTGACTATTATCCTTGAAATTCTGGGCATGACATGCTGACGGTCCGAACTTTGACTCTTCCCCGAACTGAACTATCCTGATTACCTTGCACTTTATCGGCTGATGATGTTGCACAAGCTATACCTTTTCGAATGAAGGGTTGGTTATTTCAGACTATTGCACGCTGTGCATTAGCTCATTGATCTTAGGTTCGTATGAATCTCGAATTGCATACTGAAATTGCAATGTATATCTTTCTTTTGTCTCTCTCTCTCTCTCTTCTCACGCCAGTTATTGATTTTTGATGTATTTTGCCATGATCTGTATTTTTCTTTGTGAATTCACCTGTAATCATTGAAATAACAAAAGTACTGACAATGCTAATGTGTTTTTTTGTATTGACCATTAATTATTGATGATTTAGATAAAAGTACTTTGATAAATATACTGAGTTTGTTTTTATTGACGAGAATTATTTTGACACAATATGTTTTGACTATTGGTGTTAGTTAGGCATTTTCTTCATTATTGTTCTCAATGGAGGTAATAGCTTCTGTCCCTAATTATCTGAGCCCCTATCAGCTCTTACAAAGATCTATTGGAGGACCTTATGATTTGTAAGTGGTTAAGAGTTTCTATTAGCCTAAACTCTTGGTTATAGTAAAGGATTGTGTATTTTGGTTCATGATATATTGGAGGTATTGTGAATGATTATAAACAAATTACACCGCTTCCGCTGGATCATGGGGCACATGTATTGGAGAGTGGCGGCAAGCTGGTACAATTTGAGATTACAGAGAGCCCATCCCCCTCTCTCCATGGGTAAAGACAAATACCTGATCGCCCTCCAAGTTTTACAATATGACCAGATAAATCTGGAGATTATTGAGTACATTGTTTTGAATCAAAAATGATCAAACTCAAGTGGGATGGAATGAAAAGAGATCTAGGACTTTCAGCAAAAATAGCATTTTTACAATATTGCACCGACCAACGATCGAGAGGTGTACGTTGTTCCATCCTGCAAAGTCCCGCTTAGCTTTCCCAATAATCAGGGCAATATTGATCTCAATAATCTGGTCAAGCTTTGTGCTGATACCAAAACCCAGGTATACCGCCTGCTCAACCACCCATATATCCTGTGTTATAGCTCACCTGTTCACCATCAATTGCATTTTATTGCTATTCAATGAGTAGCCCACAAATTCGCAAGACATTGCAGCCTCTTTCTCCATTACTCGTAGAGCCTCATCCCATTTTGTGGTTACGATTGCAACACCGTCTGCATAGGCTAAAATGTTTGTCCTCCAACCATGTAGTCCTACTGGCAGTATGGCTGGGTTTGCTTTCAGCCTGCAGACAAAAGGGTCTATATATAGCAAGAAAAGCAGGGGAGAGCAGAGACACACCTGCCTAGTTCCTCTCCCAATATAAATTAACCCAGATTGAACCTCTACCATTTGCACCTGGGCCACAGGTTTATAATATATTGCCTGCACTTACTTGATATAGCGCCTACCTAATCTGAATAAGCCCATGGCTTTCCATAAATATTCCCAAGCGACCCTGTCGAATGCTTTTTCTGCATCCAACATGTCCACTGCCATGGGCTCGTTCGCGACATCAGTTGTGTCAAAAAGCGTTATTACCCAAAGGATATGGTCGGTGGTACTCCTATCGGGGATAAAGTCATGTTGATTCTTAGAGACCAGTTTGACAATAATGCGGCCCAGTCGACCTGCTAAGATTTTAGAATATACCTTTACATCTCTATTTATTAATGTTATTGCCTATATGATCCCGGATCGTGGGGAGCCTTCCCTTTCTTTCAAAAGACAACATTGTTGGCAGCAGACCATGAATCTGGGACCCTTTTGCCCTTCGGCACTTGAAGGAACAGCTCCAACATATCAAAGAGTAATACTATATAAGTAACCTTATAGAACTCCAAAGGGATTTGATCAGGTCCCATGGCCTTACCCCTGGGCTTCTGGTGCTTGCACCTCTTGACTGTAGACCCCGGCACCCTGGAAAAACTGCTTTCACTAGCCCTAGAAAGAGAGGCGCTAGATTCGCTGGAGCTGGGACTGAGACAAGTAGATTCTGACCCATCCATGAGGGAATAAAACCGTTCCCCCCCTCTTGAGAGATGTCCAAGTTTTTGTCTGTTCTGAGACTGTCAGCTCTGAGATCCCTTTCTCTAGGCCCCATGTTGTTGGCTAGAGTCGATCCGCTCTCAAGAATTACAGCCGAGCCTCTACTGACTCGGGTATCCTGACCTGTATGTTTAAACCCTGTGCCTTCCTCTGACACCAGAGTTTGGTCGTCTTTGCGTAGGTGACTTAGGGGATAAGAGCTAGTCACATTTGGGTTCAATTCAGTCCCATTGATGTTACTGCCCCCATAGTACCTGGTTGCATTCTTTCCATCAGACACAATCTCATCTAAGTCCACTCCAGTGGGATTATACCCTACCAGAGGTCCAGTACCTGTGTGAGCGTTTAACCAGGTAAATGAATCATTGCTGATTGTGCCCCCCTTGATGTCAGATCAATTTTCAATACACTGCTGTTACTTTTATTGAGGGGGCCTCAATCTTCTCCTTTACCGTGAATTGTTTAACCAAAGATCTCTGATGAGGCGGGGGGACCTGGCTTGTAGACAAAGTGGTAGTGTGAAAGAATTCTGTTATCACCAGTTGTGGGGTCTCATATTTCAGAGACACATCAGCATCAGATATGGCTGATTTACTCTCTGTTATCCCCGGCAAGTCAGTTACAGTTTTAACAAGGCTGGCATTGGCTTGCCTACCTGTGGTGCCACTGCTAGCTCAATCGCCCGAGTGCTAGTGCTGCACAGGATCCTGGGACAGCAACCTCAGCTTTGTCACGGGCAGTTCTGGAATTGTTCGGCACCATGATCCTGACGATTCCAACGATGAAGTGTTCGACGCCCAGCCCAATGCTAAAAGACTTGCGCTTGTGGGCCCGGTGCTCTGCAGATGAAGAGCCTCAGCGATTGCACATTCCACACGAAGCTCTGCTGCTAAACAGATCCAGAGAGTAATCCTGTTGCCAGAGAGTAAGCCATGGCTCCTCCGCATACCGCAATGTTGTTGGGAGAAACACTCCACCTCTCCGATCCTAGTGCTGAATTCTATGTGGAGCTCGCGGAGAGCCTACAACGTTGTTACCCATTCGCCTTCTTGCTTCCGAGACTCTGATTTGTAAGATATTTCTTTAGTCTACATATTTAAAGCTGCAATCCCTCTTGCAACAACTTTGGCACAACAACAACCTTATGGCCTTTATGGTGCCTGCTACTTTGTGGTGACATTAGTGTTCATAAGTGCGGATAGGGTTAATATGTGAAATGTACCAAGTACAATTCACACAAAAGCTTCTAGTGAGTGTGTGCTGGGATGTGAGTGAAAGAATTGAGAGAGTGCGCCTTGCCATTATTCTGAGTCCAAGGAACTGTGAAGCACTTTGAGTTATCTTGATATTTAGCACTGTCAGGGAGGGATGGCTGCATCCTACACTGGACTGGGCTGCGGAGCGAGGTAGCCATGACCGGTTGCTTGATGGGAAGCTCTTTGGCACCATTGTGATGTAGCTATTATTTAGTGTTGTGGTGTTATTATTTAGTGTGACAAGCAGGGATAAGTGTGCTCCTTGCTAGTGTGGGTTAGAGGGCAAGCACACCTTGACCACTTGTAGCGTCGAAGGGCATTTGACTGTTATGTTGTGTTTGAATCATGTGGTGATATGCTCGGGGTATGCCTCATGCCAGTGATGCTGCAAGGCGAGCAAGCTTTCTTGGGTTGCCCTGCGCGGTATCTACAGCCATGCACATTTGGTTATGTTGCTATACTAGTTTAGTTGCAGTTGTGCGACTCCAGTCGTTGATGGCGATTTATAATTGTTCTGAAGTTTATAGTAGTAATCTATGAAAAGTTGGTAATGGCTAGTAACAAATCTGCAGTGTGTTTTGTTTAATGCATACAGTTTGCAATGTGGTGCCCTTTATGGTGAAATAAAGAATGGGAAATGATAATATAAATAAGGAGAAAAAATAAGACTATATGCAAAGAAATATAAAACTACAAACCAGGCAGATTTAAAAATATAGTGGATAAAGTTTCTTGGAATCTGCTTCCGTTAGTAAAGAAACCCCTGCACATTGAGTTGCTGCTGTGACCTGGGAGTGCATTGAGACGCTATGTTTATTTCTGATGAAAGAAACCTTCATTTTTCTCATACAGAGTGTGTCAGGAATTGCTTCACCTACGTGGGAGCTGAGAGGCGGCTATGCTTACTGGAGCAACAAGGTCCGCGCCAGCCTCAGATAATGGAGATGCAGCGCGCCTCACCAGCTCACATTCACTGGCAGCAAATTGGATATATTGTTTGAGACTATTCTCAAGGCCTCTTACCAAGCGTGCGGGACATCGCATCACCTCGGGCTGGTTATGCGATCAGCCAGTTCGAAAGGAGGCAAACATTAGCGCAGACAGGTCTATTTGATGTTTCACTTCCTCTACCCCCCTCCTTTTTCAATGTTTCTCCTGTAAGTTGTCGCATTAATAAATTGTGTTCGACTGTAAGCAAAAGGCCTGTCAAGGACATAGACCAGCAACATAGGAAAGGGAACAGTTGACCACTTGATATCCCATGTAGCTTCCACTAGGCAATCTTTAGACCTGTACAAATGAGCATGAGAAACAAGCGCCCATGTTCTTCAGTGCTCACCATCTATATTCTGTTTGTTTTTTTGGTCACATGATAAAAAACAACCTCCTATCTATCTATCTATCCATCCGTCCATCCGTCCATCCATCCGTCCATCCATCCATCCAGCCGTCCAGCCGTCCATCAGTCCATCTGTCCAGCCATCCATTTGTGAACAGGGTTTTTCTTTTTTTTTCAAAGGTGGCATTGTAAGTGGATGGTGCATATTACTAAAGTGGACTGAATGACTAAACTAATAATAGGAGTTGGTGTTGAACTAAACAGTCTGAAGTTTGAGAGTAAGCAGAGGAGCTGAGTAAATTAACTGGGTATCTTTGGGGCTGATTCATAAAGGTATGTAACGCACAATTTTCAAGGTGCTCACTTTCCAGGGCTGTCCACCTGCAAACGTGTGCATAAACCCACAAACATGCATGATTGTGTACATTCAACAAACCTTTTCAGGTAGTTTTTTTGCCTGAAAATAATTGTACATGTACTCTATCAATGACTGGAGTAAATTAGTTTTGAATTTCAAAATGGGGAGAAAACTCCATAATGTTAATAGGTAGTTGGAAAAGTAGGTTCTCGACTGGGAAAACATTTCCCCTATGGAGAAGCAAGAACAGATCTATACATGTCTATATGTCTCAATGACTGCACCTTTGAGTTCTTCAGAGAATCTAATAAAGCTGACGCTCCCCATCAGAATTTTTGGAATTCTTTGAGAACTCTAGTAAACCAGTATTTTTTACTTCAAACATATGTGTGAGGCTACATGAACCAGTTCAGTGCAAGGGTTTTCAGACCTCAGGCAAAATCATATTTTCTGTTCAGGAACACCCTTTATCCTAGCTGCAATTATTTTTTGAGGCTATTTGTTTCAATCTGGTGTTCTCCTGTGGTCATTGACTGTAGTACCCCAACACACATACTTACAGTATACCTAATGCAGTAAAAGCCCTACATTCTTGACTGAAAAGTTTCAAAGTCATGCTCAGTGCCCATCAGAGGTGCACTGTTTTTTGGCTGCTTATTTTCAAGTATAGAAATTAACAACAAAGAATGCCTAGAAGTGCTGAAAAGGTTCAATTGCAAAGGTAATGCCCACAATATCATTGTTTCATTTATAACATATTAGCACCGAGTCACGTATTCATTTAGATTAAAATATGCGGCATTTTTTGGAAATGCATACTGTGCAATGGCTTCATTGCATAAGTGAATAAGTGGATGATAGCAGTCAACCACACACCAAAGTTTCTCCCACCTCCTAGAGGTTTGACATGGTCACATGGTACAACTCATGACTCTAATTTAACAATAGCAAAATTACTCACAGCTGCCACCAAATTAAATAACCCCTCATGCAATCCCAACCTGATTTTAAAGTGCTTGCTACGAAATGGAGTCTACAATGTAATGTATAGCATAATATATACATAAAGGTAATAAGAAGTTATATAAACAGAGTCTGTTAATACAAAATGTAAGAAACTGCCCTTTTTTTGCAAGGTTGCTCCCCACTTTTTGCTGAACTGCTGATGTACTTTGACTGAGTCTGCCCTGGGCTCCTGCCAAAAAGGTACCCAGGGCCTATGTTCTTTCCCTAAAACGACATTGAAAACAAAACCCAATTGGCACTCTCTGGCCACAGATCAGCCCCTTGTAAATGGTACCACAGGTACCAAGGGCACTGTGACCAGGGAAGGCCTCTAAGAGCTGCAGCACTCTTTGTGCCACCCTTAGAGGCCCAGTACCTTTACACACACACACACTGGGTATGCAGGGCAAGTTAAGGGCCTTATATCAGTGAATTTGAGTAGACCTGGGGGATGTGTTTGACACTGAATTATACCAGTTTAAATTTGGTGTGCAAGAATCACTTGAGGGGTCTAAGCCCTGGGGCTGTAGCTCCCTACTGGGATACAAGGGGGAAAGAATGTATTCTGCCACCTAGGCCCACATCCCACAATCTGCACAGAGCGAGATCACGCTGTAAGCGTTTGAAATCTTCATACAGACCTGGTGGACCAAGGCTTCAGTTGCTTTGAATATGAGTGCGTGAAGCGATTTTACAGACCCCAGCGGGGCATGGGCTCATCAGTTTCACTGACTGGAAATGAGCAAGGTCCCACGGAGCAACAAGATTTGGCACGTGTCTCTCTGATAACTCCGGGCGCACTCTAGCGGGCAGAATGCCCCACCTCATTTACCCAGCCCGACAAACATTTCAAACGAATCTGTGAATGGAGCGCTCAGTCGTGCTCCCGTGGCGGGGCTCTGAAAATATAAAGTATGCGTCAATAACACTGTATGACTGCAATTAGAGTAAGGAAAGTGAGTAGACTTATCTGCTGCTGGAAGCAGCAAAGATAGAGGATGTTAATTGTTGGTTATATGGACATGACCTTGTTGCTGAGTGGATGAACTTTGTTTTGTAGTCCTTTCCCGGTGCTGGTTGGGAAAGGTAGTTTAAAGTTAAATGCTGCTTGAAATAATAAAGGAAGAAAGTTTTGAGCATAATCCTAGCCTTCAGTCGTGACATAAAATTCTCGTAGCACTTGCAGCACCCCTAGGCCAAGCACCATAAGCCTCTGGGATTGAACACGGAGTGGGTGAGTCCCTTCGCTGCCTGTGGAAGGGCTGGGTTCCCACAGCAAGTCATTTAGGGTCTTACTCCTTATGCTAATTGACACTCAACACTGTGGTTTAAACAGGGCACCCCAATGTAGTTAAATTGGTAAATGTTTTAAACAGTACTATCACCGTTGGCTCATAACCGATTTATGTCTTTTCAAATAAACGTTTTATCTCATTTTGACTCGGAAGATGAAGGAAATGTTATCATATTTTTCTTTGCAAAATGTTAGTGATCATCAGATATTATGTGAATGCACCCATGAAGAACCATCTGTGACCCATCTGTTATCGAAAATGTTTCTGTTAGACCTGGCATCTTTTGGGGTGTTTCCCCTGTCTATTTGCTTTCTGACCTCTGGGTTTTGACTCTGGTTTAGTGTCTCTGAGCACTTTCTCTCTGCTGTTCAGTGTCAAAGTGCAAATGCTCCAACTGTAAATTATGTTATGGATTGGTGTTTCTATGATTGGCATGTTTGACTTACTGGTAAGTCTATAGTAAAGTGCACTGAGAGTGCCAGGGCCTGTAAATCAAATGCTACTAGTGGGCAGGCAGGACTGATTGTGCCACCCACAGAAGTAACCCTCTAAAGGTATCTCAGACCTGCCATTGCAGTGTCAGCGCGCAGTTTTTGCTGCCATGTCGACTTGGCAGGAGCACCTACTTGTCAAGCCATAACCTTCTATTTTATTACCTGTAAGTCACCCCTAAGGTAGGCCCAAGGTACCACTATGGGAAGGGTGCAGTGTATGTGAAAGGTAGGACATATACTGATGTGTGTGACATGCCCTGATAGTGAAATACAGTGTTTTTCATTTTTCACTATTGAAAGGCTATCCGACCCATAGGATAGATTGGGAAATACTTTGTAACATCTTACAAGTATAACTTCCCACTGGGACAAGATAGAGAAATAGAGTTTAGTATGCCTGAATTCAGAATGTAAAAATGCATCTTTTAGTAAAGATGATTTTTATGTTGTGTGTTTGAAAATACCACTTTTAGAAAGTGGGTATTTTCTTGCTTAGCCATCCTATGTGCCTCTGCTGGGTTGTGAATTGACTGTCTGGCTTTGGAGTGACAGGTGCTGGGGATGTTCATTCACTGTAGACAGCCACTGTGTCCTGCCTTTCCTGGATGAGTCAGGGCTGGGCTGAAATGACCTGGGCTGCATTTAGAGTGGTGGGAGGAGATTTGCTTGCACCTGAATAGGCCTGGTATGCCTTGGATAATGGTGCCTCCACATCCTGCTAGGAAGCTGGGCCAGAGAGGACAGAACTTGTTTGGACTCTGCCACAAGAGAACAAAGGGAAATGTGGTATAAATATTTGGGCCCAGACCCCAGGACTTTAGAGCTCTTTTGGACTCAGAAACCTGTCAAGAAGAAGAGCTGGAGAAGGTGTGAGGAGTAACTATCACTTTGGTGTGTGATTTGCTGTGTTGGCTTGGAGTGGCTGCTTCTATCTTGTACAGAGAAAGGAGTGGACTGAACTTTCTTTGTTTGAGTTTCTCCAAGGGCTTGAGGTGGAGCTTGCCCCCTGTTCAAGAAGTATCAGGAACAGCAACGTCTTCAAGTTCATCTGCTACCAGCACTCAGAACTGTGTGTTTTTTGCTGCAACAGAAGAAAAAGCAACCCAACGTCGTCACCAATGCCGCTGCCGGCTCCGTGTTCTGAAGGCACCACAGAGGGTAGCCACGCACTTCACACCACAACTGTGGCCTCACCAATGATGCCGTTCGATGGCACCATTGAGACGCTGCTTACACCGTGACCTGTGGGCACTGCACTTCGCATTGCCTCACTTCACACCGCCGCCCTGGTATCTCCTAGGACAATGCTCCACGCCGATATCGATGCAGGTGCTTGCACCATGGTGCGAGGGCACCGCTTGCAAGTTACACGATGCACCGTCCTCATCCCGCATGGCAGCCTTGGCCTACCGACACTGGTGCCATCGACTCCAGTTTGTCAACCAATGACAGAGCTTCAGCAACTACGACACCACTGCTTGCACCGTGACCTGCCAGCACCGCGATGAGCACCGCATCACTTCGCACCGCAGCCCTGGTCTCACCAAAGCCACTGGACGACCGTCACCGAGCCGCTGCACCGTGACCGAAGGGCACCGCACGCAACACCACTGCACTTCGCACCACAGCCCCGACGCCTGACGACACCGGCGCTCCGGACTTCAACTGCGATGAGTATGATCTGCAACGTGTGTGACTTCAAGGGCCCGGTGACTCCTGCACTGACTTCTGGAACTGACGCCTGCTGATGCCGGCTCTTCGGAGCTCAACAAGAGGTCGTCGACGCCCTGCATTTCTAAAGGTACTGTTTTGCAGGTCTTCCCGATGCCATAGCCGGCCTGTGATGCTGCGGCCAGCCAGAACTGTGTGGATTTTTGTTCACAATGCCGTGATAGCCCCGGATGGAGCTATCAACTTCAACAAACTGTATTTTATGTCTATTTTTGATTATTGAGATTTTTGAGAAGTGCATGGTAGATTCTTATAGTTTTTGTCTTGTTTTAAACAGATAAAATATTGGATCATTTTTCTAAAACGTGTGTTGTGTCTTTTTGTTGTGTTTTCACTGTATTACAGTTGGTTATGTGCAAATGCTTTACACATTGCCTCTGAGTAAAGCCTGACTGCTTGTGCCAAGCTACCAAGGGGGCGAGCAGGGGTTATTTTAGAAGTGTATCCCCCTTATCCTGACTAGGAAGAAGGGTCCCTACTTGGACAGGGTATCAACCTGCCAACTAGAGACTCCCATTTCTAACAGTTCCTTTACGCCATATCACAATAATTGATATGATGAAATAGAATTGTACCACTCCTAGTCTAGCTCTATTCTAATCGTGGTCTTTAACTCTAAACCTAAGATTTATATACCCCATGACCACATCTCCTTAACCCTAACCCTCACTAATTATAATTCTACTTAAGCCTGACCCTTACTTAATCTAAGCATTTACATTCCTTAATACATACTAAAACCCTGCAGCCGATTAATGAAATCACAATAACGAAAAATGTATCATTTCTATGACTCTTTTTGCATTGCAACCGAAAAATTAAATGAACTATAGCCCCTTTCTTTATTAAATTATTGTAATTGTAGATTTCTTTCTAGAATAATATCCATAACTGCCATACTCGTTGTGAGGTCCTTTACTAGGGTTTTTTAAATTATTGTACACCACGAGATTGTATAAGTAAAGTTACAAATTATATAAATGCAGTGTTGTGAAATGTATTTGAGTGCCATTCACAAAATACTACATTTGTATGAAGTATTGCTCCCGCGACCTTTACCACAAAAAAAGTCAAGCAGGTGAATCTGGAATGATTACAGGTTGCAAAGTTTCATATCAGGGTGTTTGCTTATTGATAATGATTTTAAAACACCATGAAGAAGGTCCGGGGAGACGAATTTAGCAAACAAACATAATGACAGTAGGAGATAGGGGAAGCGAGGCCATGCCAGAAAGGGCTAATGCGGGGAGAAAAAATTAAGATCTGTAATAAAGGAAAGCGAGAACAATAAGTGGCAAACTTTTGGCATGAGAAAGAAAATGAAGGAAATGTAACACTGTTATATGAAAAGAACAATTAAAAGGAAAAAAGTAAAGTGTGTAACATAATGAAGTAATGCTCTATTGTACAGTTTTTTACCCCACAAAGCCTGCCCCCACCACTTTGATGACTAATGTTCCGTGGAATTGTACTTCTGGCAGACTGCTATCCGCAAACCTGATCACGTTCAGGTTGATGTTAGGCCTTCAAAAACCAACCACCAAGCGGTTCTTTAGATAACATCGTCTTCACAGTGCAAAATATGCAGAATGAACCCTTAGGGTTTGATACCTCCCCACTCGGATGGCTGCTGTGCGTTGCAGATAATGCACAAATCACCCAGAAACACAGATTAAAAAAGGGAAAATTGATAACGAATATAAGGCTGCAAGGCCCTAGAGGCGAAAGAACAAAAAAATTATTAGAGCTCGTTCTTTGAGACAAGACGACTGATATAGAATGTAGCAAGGAGTCTATGTAAAATCCTTATGCAACTTCATCTGCTGAGGCTTTAGAGAGTGCCAGTTACTTCTAATTTGATTTCTTCATTATGTTTGTAGCACATTCTGGCCAGTGTACTGCTGGCAGAGGGTTCTGAAACTTCAGCTTTGGAAATGTAAACGCCCTTAATTCTTTGATCTGAAATGGCATCTCTTTGGGGGGTGAGAAAGGTATTCAGAGTGAATGCTTGTTAAATCATAAACGTCTCTTTATTTTCTTTGAAGTCACACTGAGACACATTAAGATAAAATGCACAGGCTAGTTGCCTCTCACACCCTGGCGTGGGTGTGGGCATGTCTACGATTTTTAAAATAACTCTCTCCCACTGTGGTTCCCACTGGCATGATTCATTATAACGTTTTCACCTAGGTGCCTAATGTATCTGGGCGGGCTCTACCTTGAATCTCAAAAGAGTTCTTTGGTCTCTGTATCGGGGATCTATGTTTAAAATTTCCTTTATTTATATACCTGAATATCGGTTTTATTTCTGGACCCTTAAGCATGATTAAAAGCAGAAATGTGATGTGCTAGGAGTTCTTTATTTTTCTTTGACATTTATAGGTGTTAGACCTGGCCCTTTTGACAGGTTTATCCCCAAATGTTTTGCCTCCTATTTTTCTGGCCCTGTTTTTGTTGGCTCTATGATTCTGGGCACTTTACCACTACTGACCAGTGCTTAAGTGCATTTGCTCTCTGTATAAAATAGGATACGATTGGTTATCCATGATTGGCATATTTGATTTAATGGTAAGTCCCTAGCAAAGTGCATGGTGTGTGCCAGGGCCTGTAAATCAAATGCTACTGGTGGGCTTGCAGCACTAGTTGTGATACCCACATGAGTAACCCTGTAAATGTGTCTCAGACCTACCCCTGTAGTGTCTGCGCATAGAGGGGGATATTCACAAGAACGTGCGCTAAACATCTCCAAAAAATGTTAACGCAACATTACACATCGCAGTCCATCGCGGGAAAATAACCCCTTGTTAACGTGGAATTCACAACACGGCAGTACCATGCGATAGCCTCCCGAAACCGCGGCCAATGTCCGCAATACAACCACCGCGACAGCGATAAAAACACAAACCCCAATGCGTAAAAAGACGCGATGGGCCCAAACGCGATAAGAAAACAGTGATAACCAGCGAGAGGCCAGCAATACCCACGCGCAATGCGGGAAAAAGCACAAGAACAGCATACGGAAAATGCCACTAAAAAGGAAATGAACTGCGGAGTACCACGGATGCACCCTGACCGACTGCAGTGGACAACATGAACCCCACAATCCCCACGGAGGCACACCCAGGAATCCAGGGCTCGTGGAAGGGCAATGAGAAGAGGAAGACGGGGTACAGTCTGAAGGAAAACACTATTATCGTCACGGATGAGATAGAACACCACTACCAACTGTACGTCACCTCCAACGTGTCACTGGCAACAAAGAGGCAAACATGGCACACCATCTCGGACCATGTGAATGCCGTCGCAGCGTCGAGGAGGACAATGGAAGAGGACAAGAGGCGCTGGATTGATGTGAATGGCAAAACCAAGCAGAAACTGGCTGTCAACACGAAAGCAGCAACGCACTTCGGAGGAGGGGGGCCAGCAGAACACCAGGAGCTGAATGACATGGAGAAGATGGTGGCCACAGTCACCAGTCGGGAGACGGTGACAGGAGTTGGGGATCCGGACACTGGCCAACATGACCCGACACTACATCAAAAGGGTGCGTACCGACCAGGGAGTGGGGGGCCGTGGGGAGTTGGGCACAATGGCACACATGCACAATTAAGCAGAGCACACTGCACACCCCCAATGACTCTGGATCATGTCCCTGATCCCACCGGAACACTTCAGCACACACACAAACACCAAGTAGTCCCACGTACACCATGTGCCCAAAGGGGCACCCACCCAACACATCAACAATCACACAACCAACACATGCACACGTGCGAAACACAGCAAACATGCATATACGTCAGCCACCTTAACAATGCAAGAGACACCACATGACGAGTAGCATGGCTGCAGTCCAATCATCATGACAATGTACACGGCACGACACTGAGGTGGCTGAGTGCGGACCACAACTGGAAAGGAGCAGGTCACACTGGGACACAATCACCTGCACAAACAACCCCTGACGTCAACGACACATCTGCAGACAAACCATGCCCAAGAGTCACAACTCGACAAAGAGCACAAGTTACCCAAGTCTGCAACATCTCAGCACTGTGGAAGCACAGAACTGAAAGGTACACCGCATTAAAGGGATAAGTGGCAGCCAAATCAGAGCCGCAGGAGCGACCCACCCACCGTGCAGCATCTGCACATAAGAATAAGTGCAACTCGACATTGACAACATCCTGCTACAAACAGCAACACCTCCACAACAGAACACAGGACACAACTGGTGCCGCATATGTGCACAACATGGCCAATCACATCTGGCACAGCAGGAAACTGTGACATGACAATGTACAAGTACAACCTGTAACCTGCAAATATTTTTTATTCACACATGCTGTGCTTGTGGACATTTTGTACTGTCCCATGATTGCCACGGACGGCCACAATGTGACGTGCTCATGAGAAGAAATTGGCAATGAGGGTGTTCCTACGGGCTAATCCTGCTGCAGCTGCAGTGGGATGTGGGCCACCTGCCTCATCGTCCTCATCATCGTCCGGTACTTCTGGAACTAGGATCCATGGGGCATTGGTGCGTACACAGATGTTGTGCAACACACAACATGCAACGATCATCTTGCACACGATGTCTGGGATGTACAGGAACCTTCCACCTGTGACGTCCAGGCACCTGAAACGTGACTTCAACACGCCAAATGTGCGTTCC
Organism: Calotriton arnoldi; assembly: GCA_963921515.1. Taxonomy (NCBI): domain Eukaryota; kingdom Metazoa; phylum Chordata; class Amphibia; order Caudata; family Salamandridae; genus Calotriton; species Calotriton arnoldi. The sequence goes on from CAWUFW010014867.1 coordinate 225,088, forward strand.
ACGATGCCCCTGGTGCGTATGTGGGCCGCATTGTACTGCCTCTGGGCGGGTGTGTTCGGGTCTCGGAGGGGTGTCAACATCCAAGGGCAGAGTGCATATCCTTGATCACCTGCGACAGTGCAGAGAGAAAAGAGTCAATACTTGGTTCGGCATGATGTGTTTGGCAGGCCCACTAGTCCAGTGACGCCTGTGCTCGCTGTGTGTGGGGTGAGTGTAAGCCAGCCCTCAGGGAGTAGCTGGTGCTGGGAACAACTTCAACAGTCAACAGCAAGGGAGCATGACTTGAGTTGCACAGAGTTAGTGGCCCCGGATGCACAGCGGCCGACACGGGCCTACCGCCACGGAACGCTGACTTGCGGGAGACTGGGGTAGGGTCATGAGGGCAGAGCAGGGTCTCGTATGTATCAAAGGTGGTTTTCGCAGAGTGTCTCGGGGGAGAGTGGGAGGTGTACCCCCAGGGCATGATGCAGAGGGCACATACCAGCTGTGTCCGGCAACATGGCGGATATGAATGCCACAGACTCATGCCAAACACCAAGTCCGTACCTACCAGTTGCTGATGACAACCCCCAGGCCACAGGCTCAGACACCAACAATGTTCTGCCGGAGGCTGACGGTGACTCACGGCGCGCAGGGTTAGTGGCACCAGGTCAGTCCTTGCTACTGGTTGACCTCCTCCGTAACGGTGATCCGTGTTTCCACCGGACTGAAACGCATCTTTCTCTCACTCCTCTCCCTGCGTTCACTGGCATGAACTCTGCCATTGATTGATGAAGACTCAGTTCTAGATGTGGGACATACTGGACTGCAGTGTAGGCCGGCTGCAGCGGAGGAGTATGTCAACAAATGAGGACTCCTGGGGGCCTGTGTCACGGACGACAGCGATGGTCTGAGGAGGCTGCCAAGGTCGCGGGCATGGGTCTTGGAGCTCGCAGCGGCATGTGGTGGGCCCTCTTTGACACACGACGGTGTCGGCAGGTGAGCAGTGCGGCCTTGGAGCGCTGGGGTGGGCAAGCCGGGTCTGGGTGTCAGCGGCCTGGGGTGCAGCAGGCGCACAGGCTCACAGGCCCCGCTGCTCACGGCGTCGGCCTCGTGGCGGGCTGAGAGGCGCCGCCCTGGCAGTGACGTTGGCCATTCCGGGAGAGCACCACGCTCAGCGCAACAGTGTTTTTATCCACACCCCTGCACAGGCCTGGCATGAGCCGGGCCAACCCACTACGCTCACGCACACAGGGGGGGACGCAGCGAGCGACATTTCCGCGATCTAACCCACAGCCTGGGGTTACATGGTTGCGTCCACTGTTCACTACTCTCCAGACACCAGCAGTTAATGTCTGCATGGACATATCTGTGGTTTGCATACCCAGGTCTGTCCAGCACATTCACGCCACACTTGTCATTGTGTACATTCCCATTCATGGGTCACTTGCATCCTTCGCACATGCCTGCTTTCCGCCTCTCCACACGTTCAGCTGTTGTGTGGCTGTGGTGCCATGATATGGCTGGCTTGTGTACATGGGAAGCCCAGGATCCCAATGGAGTTGTGTTGTCGTGTCTGGTAGGTGGGCATGTTGATTGACCTGTTGTATGTGGTTTGGTCACGTGTGCATTCCCACAGTTGTGCGTTGTGTGATGGTGGCTTTGAGGTGTGTGGTGTGTTGATTTGGTACTTACCAACGAGCAGTCCAGTTCCATAGGTGCCATCCTGGAAGCGCTAGTTGATGATGGACTGTCGGAAGATGTAGGAATCGTGCACACTGCCTGGGTAGTTTGCGACGACATTGGTGAACATTCCCCGGTGGCCCACTATTGCCTGCACATTGATGGAATGCGTGTGCTTTCTGTTGCGGTAGATGTGTGCAGTGTCCGCAGGGGGCACAAGTGGGACATGTGTGCAGTCAATGGCCCCCAACACGTGTGGGAATCTAGCAATGGCGTAGAAGCCTTGCTTGGTCTCCAGCTGTTCCTGTGCAGTGTGGGGGAAGTGAAGGTACTGGGGTATGAAGCTGATGATGGCATCCAGGAGAGGTGTGAGGAACTTTAACAGGGCTGGCTGTGAGACTCCTCCGACTCTGGCCGTTGTTGGTTGGAAGGTACCAGAGGCCACCGTGTGCAGCACAGCCAGCAGCTTTGTCTGCAGAGGGATGTTGGTTGTCTGCTGTGTTGGGACAGTCAGCCTGTGGCCAATGTTAGTCATGATGCGGAGGATGGTTGTCCTTTTGAGCCTGTAGTGGGCAATGACTTCCTCGGGCGTTAGGTCTGTGAGACTGGTGCGTTTCCTGTAGGTCCGCTGTCTTACTCTGCGCTGCCTCTGTGGTGGTCCGGGGGGGTGCCGGTCCGGGTCCTGGTGGTGGTGGCGGTCCTGGGGGTGGTGGCGGTGGGTGTTGTGGCCCTGTTGGGGCTCCAAGCTGCATGATGAGTAGCTCCATGGCGTCGGTTGTTCTTTGGGTGTGGCTGTGTGCGGGGCTCCGTTGCCTACTGCGGGTAGTCGTCCTGCTTAACACCAGCAAGAGGCAGGTGTTAAATACCTGCTGCTACCGCGGCTTGTCGCGTGGTTTTGACTCGCATCGCAGATCTGGCAGTTCATTGTGAAAGTGGTGTAGTGGTGTTTTCGTGTGTTTTTGCACGGGAACGCCTACTCTGCATCTCATTAGGGTTAGTTGGTGGTGTCACCCGTGGAGATAAATTGTGAGGCAGTTATCGCGGGAATACTGGTGATGTCTGCAGTTTGCACCCGCTTGTGAATGGGGCGTTAAATCTATCTCCACTTTTGATGCGTTAAGGTGGCGATAACTCGGCGATAAGTCCTTGTGAATATGCCCCATAGTTTTAAACTGTCATGTTGCCCCGACAAGTGAACCCACAGGTAAGGCTCCAACTTACATGTAAGGCACTCATATGGTAGGCCCATGGTACCCCCATGAGCAGGGTGCAGAGTATGTGAAAGGTAGGACATGTACTAGTGTGTTTGACATATCGTGATAGTGAAATACTGTGTATTTCGTTTTTCACTATTGAAAGGCTATCTGTCCCATAGGATAACATGGGAGTTGCTTTGTAACATCTTACAAGTATGATCTTCCATAGGGACAAAATGGAGAAATGGAGTTTAGGCTCTCTGAACTAAGAATTTATTAACGCACCTTTTGGTAGAGGTGGTTTTTAAATTCTGTGTTTGAAAATTCCGTTTTAGAAAGTAGGCATTTTCTTACTTTACCATCCTGTGTGCCTCTGGCTGTCTGTGTATTCAGCATCTGGTTTTCGAGTGACAGGAGCTGTGGATGTGCATTCACTCTAGACAGTCACAGATGGGATGAGGTGTGCCCTGCCTTGCCTGGGTGACTCATAGCTGGGCTGAATTGGCTGTGTCTTCTTTTCATAATGCTGTCTCCACCCCCTGTGGTCATGCTGCACCAGGGAGGACAGGACTGGTTTGGATTGGGTTCAGAGACCCTTACAGCAAAGAGAACAATGACAAAATGGGGTATAAGTACTAGACCTAAAACCCCAGGACTTTAGATTACTTCAAGGAACAAGAGGACCCTTCCAAGAAGAAGAGCTGAAGGACTGTGTGTGGAGCGCAGCCTTTTCTGTGTGAGGGGTGGGTTGGCCTGCTTTTGCTGCTTCTGTCTGTGGTGTAGGAAAAGAACGGACTCTTTTTGCCCTGCTGTGGTATCCTGCTTGTGAAGAATCTCCAAGGGCTTGTGTGTGCTGGCCTCCTGTTGGAAGTCACAGGATACAAAAGACTTCAGGAAAAGATACTTTCTGGATCTTAAAAACAACCTGCCTGGAGCAGGAGAAGGACTGGACTGTTCTTCCCCCTTTTAAAGAGCATTTATGATTTTCTTCCTGGCAAAGTGTGTATGGAGCGCTTTGCTTTTCACTCCAAGCTAAGGAAGTGCTGAAACAAAATCAATCAGAAACCCCATTTCTAACAATAAGTCTACATGTTTTCACGAACCGTGCCAAAGCGTCAAGTGGCTTTGATCAGGACCACAAAGCTATGTCCCTCTGCTTCCAATGTTCAGTTAAACCTGCACTATTTAGTGCAAATTAGTGAGCAGTAATTTAACACTCACTCAGCCATGCTTTCCAAACCTAAAGAGTAATTTCCCTCCTTCAGATATATTTTACTGGGGTATATTCTAGAGCCAAATAGAGGATTAGAGGCAGGAGGACCCTGTTATCAAACGTTCGTCAAGGATCGCCACCTTTTTTTTCACATGATCGGTACATCCAATCTCTGCATCTTTGACCTCACTCCAACAGATGCGTGGGGTGGAGGGGTGAGTGAATTTGCACCTTGCCTGTGCCCATTCATACATATCAATTTAAAGGATTTATCAATACCTGCAATATATTGTTGATGAGGAAAATCAGTACTAAGTCTGAACAAGTTTATACAAGATTCAAAGTAAGATTCATGTCACAACAATCCACAGCATGGGCAAAGCTTGATGCATTCAGTACTGTTTCCTTACCATGCAATTACTCAGACTGAGGGTAGATAGTAATACTTGTAGGATGAAGATACTTCTCCTACTTCTGGTTTGTACTTACTCTGCATCGTCTACATGTGGTTTCTTGTCACCACTAAATGTGGCAGTGACAGGAGCAGGCTCTAAATGTAATAAAGGGCAACCAACTAGGGTCTTTGTTAGAGTCTAAGGTGATCCCCTCAGGGGAGGCCATTGTGTCACATAACTGATCATAGGACAGATACTTTTATTTTCCGCCAGCTGTCCCCTATGAGTATTATTGAACATTGCTGCTATCTATGTATTAACAAATGATTTTCAAAGCAAAACATTGTGAAAAATATGGATGTTTTTCACCAAGGGTTTCATCAGATAGCAGAGATACAAGAAGAGCAAGCATGAAATGTTTAAGTATAAATTTCAAGACAAGGTGTTTGTCAACGAAAGTGTGAACGTGGAATTCCTTGATGACCAAAAGATCACTCTGCTTTGAGGAACTGCCAGGGTTGGATGCCACAAGAAATTACCTATTCAGTGATGTTTAGACAAAATGGTCCACCAAGAAATCTATGCCTTAATACACATTTTATTCATAGATCTATAGCAACACAAAAAGATGAAGAACGGAATGCTGAGCATTGAAAAACATTCATCTCCAGTACAGAGATCTGGGTCTAAATCCATTGTTTTTGCTCACCATGCCATTCCAGTTTGGATCCAGCCATTCATAGATCTATTGCCACATTAAAGATATTGGACTAAAGTATTATCAGAAGAATGTTGCTCTACAGTTCTGATGGTCAGGATAGCGAGATTTTATTTGCGGAATATTCAGTGTAAAACCAATCACTTCTTGGTTCTTCGAAAGACTTACAGGCACATGCATCAACGTTTTTTGTGAGCGCAAACGATGCGATTTGCAAAAATCGGCCGTTTGCGCCCGCAAAAAGGGTTATTGCGATGCATCATGGTGTAAGGCACCCGCAATTTAAGAAATCGCAATTTATTGCGATTTCTTAAATTGCGATTGCATTTAAGGAATAGCAATTTGCGATTCCTTAAATGCAATGCAATAACCACTTTTAAATAGCAATTTCGCTATTTGGGGCCGCAAATTACCGAGCAATTGAACTGGTCGGTAATTTGCTAAAACCTTGGGGCATGTGTGTGCGCAACATGGGTGCACATCACAATTCCAGGGTTGCAACAGGGTGTCCTTTTGACACCCTTGCATGCTTGAAATTGCGCATGCAATTTCCCATTCATTCCTATGGGCCTGTAGTGTGTTTGTAGGGCTCACAAAAGATGTGAGACAGAGAGCACTGGTACCTAACGTTGTGCTGAAGTAACATGCACTATAACGTGATGTAAAGACTAAACCCAGGACCCACAATCACTGCCTGTCATGGTAAGCAAATAAAAGGAAATCATGATGACATATTGTAAAGTTATTAATGGGGAGGGTGTTTCGGGATAACAGGTTAGAAGCAGTGGAAACAAAGCTGAGACCTTGCACTTAGAACTTATCTCCTATGTCATTGTTTCTCATTTTATGAGTCTTGGGTGCAGAAGGCAAGGCAGGAGTGCTTGGAACGTTTACTCAATGAAGAGCTTGAATCTATCCATGAAGTTTAAAAATGAATACAGATTAGACCCTTCAACCCTGGAAACAACACATACTGAGTTAATATTGAGATTGTAATGAGGACATTTGATGGATTATCATTATTAACCATAAAGTCGCGTTTGACGAAGGTGTTTTCAGCTCTAGTGCGGTATGCTTGATATTTGACCACAACTCATTCCATCTGAGAAAGGTATCTTACTCCCATTGTTTTTTTTTACTCCTCAATAATGAGAGGATGTGGTCTAAGGGCTAGGGCGGTTGACCTCCAATCTGGGGAACCGGGTTCGAGTCTCTGCAATGATTCTCAACAACCTGTGGATCTGGGCAAATCGCTTAATCTCCCCGTGCCTAACAAAAATGAATGTGTCCTTATGTAATGCAAGGGGTGCTCATGTAATGCACTCGGATACCCGATACCTTAGGGTCATGTTCGTGCTATATAAAACTCCGAAAAAAGAAAAAAAGTAGTGGTATACAAAAAGTCACATAATGAAACGTAACAATGTAGTTTTTTATTTGACACACTGGATTTCTTTTATAACTGTTTTGTGGCAATAGTTAGGGTAATAAGCAGACTGAGTAAAGCTCCCATTCCATAACTTGAGTCAATGTCTTTGTTTCTGCACTATTCAAGTTTTCTTCCCTAGATCCTTGATCTGTCTCTACATGAGAATAGGGGTTACTGAAGCCAAGCCTTTGTCCACTCTTGCATTTGATTTCCACACAAGCAACAGATGTTTCTCTTGAAAACTCACAATGCAGGCAGGGTTGAGAAAGAAAACGAACAAAAACACCGCCCTCTCAGCCAATATTGCCTTCCACTTACGTCCATGAGCGCAGCGTTGATGTAGTTGCTTGACTCCCCGTCCACTGAGATGAGAAACGGAAGGCAGCGGTCCAGGGGCAGCACGTCCATGCATCGGTTCTTGTCGTGATTCCTCGGCAGGAGGCCGATGCTGCAGTCTTCTGGCCGCACCCTCGGCGTCACAATGTTCAAGGTCTGCAGGGGCCATGAAAGGAGCATAGAAAAAAGCTGCATGAGATTATGCGTTTGGTGATTGGACATAATTAAGAATTTCAATTTGCGGTACCGTTTAACATCAATTCCTATATTCCCCCCTCACCCCACCTGGTCTTTATGTGATAAATATGAAGCAGATCCTGAGCACAAACGAACACATTGGTGAGCACTGTAAAATGTCCTAAGACTTGAGGTTAAGGAAAAGGACGATATGATGAAAATAAATTGCCAGCACATGCAGTGAGATGCCCTCAGTATGCCAATGTGAGCCATGTTGCTTTGCCTATAAATAGGGTCCAATGAGCACAGCCCAAGGCATAACAACAATTTCTTCTATTACACCACATTTTCACTTTATCGATTTGCATCCTCACAATGGGACAGAGGAAGGAAATTGCCCTTGATATATTCAGCGGAAAGCATCACAACTCTGCTTCATTAAATAGCATAATTGATGCCACCTGTCCACAGAAAAGCATCAACAAGCAGACAGCAGCAAGCTTTAGAATCATGCTGTGCGAGATGTTTTTCATCAGCTGAAACGTTTTCTGAGAGACTTCAGAAGTGCATGCAATGCACATTCCACAGTATCTGCTAGTAAAGAACTAGTACAAATACTGCACAACTTAGTTAAATAAGAGTGGAGGGATATATGTGGTGCATTTGTATTGATTCCAATTGAGTCCTGACATTCTAGACGTCTATGGTGTCAATGCTATACATAAACCCCTTAGGAATACAAAGAATGACACAGTCTAGCTAAATAACAAAATGGCGGCAAATGGTTCTGAGAAAGTAAAGTAATGTGGGAGGAGTACATTTATGCTAATAACAGAGGCCACACTATGGAACATTAGCGGGTGATTTTTACTCATTAAGTCCAGGAGTTGCACCTCGTGAAATTGGCTAGTGCACCAATTTCTTGGCAATGTGCATGTTAAGTGCTAGACTGCATTTTGCACATTGGTGCATTTTGGGTTCATGTAGTGTCTATCTTTCCTTAATGTTTCCGCGCTTTTCCCAAACTTCACAGCTTGACACTTCCTCATACCTGAAATTCATCCTTGATCTGGCTGGAGTTGGTCTGGGGATCGAGTCTGCTGATGTTGTAATAGACCGACCGAAACTCACACACGGGGATGGCAGTGTTGCCGCAGAGGCAGGCTTCGAGAATGGCATCATGGACGAAGATATACTGTTCCTGTAACACAAAAGGCCAGAAGGTGAGGCTGGAGGTGAAATATGATGAGCCAAGCAGTGCAGTGGAGATCATTTGATATGCTCAGTGGTGGCTTCTCCGCTAAGGCGGAGGAGCGTTGCCCCAATGCTTTTTAGCAGTGTAAATAAAGAAAAAATAAAATGATAATAACTCGATGTTATTATTATTTTATTTGTTCCTGCTGCGTCAGCTTTGCGGGCGGGGCAGGGCGGCTCTGGTGACAGAGGAGCAGGGGGAGGAGTGGTGGGCACTCTGAAAGAGCGCATGAATGTTTGGCCGGCCGTCTTGGGCCGGCCAAACATTTATGCGCGCTTTGCATGTTCTCCATCCAGTCTGCATTACAGCCTGGGTGGAGAACATGCCCAGGCTTCCATTCCTTGGCTGTGCGCTGAACCACGGCGCTCAGACCAATCACAATGCTGCATTGCAGCATTGTGATTGGCTCAGGAGAGCCTGGATGCTTCCTTCTTCCGGAGCGGAGAGACAACGAGGAGAGACGCGGAGATCAGGTGAGTTTATTTTTCTATTTTTAACAACCTTAATGCCCCCCTCCCCCCCTCCACCCTGATCCGTGCCGGCCGCCGCTGGATATGCTCTTCAATACAGCAGGGAAGGTGGCAAAAACTACATAGTATGGATGGGCAGGCAATACATTAATAGGGAGAGTCGACCCATTGAGGAGCCGGCCGTCTGGCTTGGCCCAAAAAGCCAAAACATGAGCAGAGCCATCAAAGGACATATCATGTCGGATAGACATATTTTCACCTTCTTGTTCTGCTTTTATTTAAAATTGCAAGCTTTGCATAAGTAGAAAAACGACACATCTCGTTTTGTATTTATACTAGCTCTGTGTTACAGTAGCTCCCAGTCATTAAGCAGTAGGCTTCTTGTATTTTTCCCCCCAAGTTGAATAACGGGGGAGGGGATGGTGGTAGAGGGCAGTGCACTGGATCGTCTGTGGATCATCCTTCAATTGAGCCCCAGAGCTGAGCCAAAGCCACACATTTGATATGAATCAGGATAGAACCTAAACCTAGTGCACCTATTCTACACACAGTGGATATGACTGTACAAGTGTGTCACACTGTAATGCAGAGGACAAATATTTATCATCATTTCCTTAAAATCTAACTTCACAACTCACACAAAGGATGTTTTACACAATTTATTTATATTTTTTCAATTTCTATTGTATTCAATAAACCTTGGGAAAGGTCAAATAAAAAGGATATTATGCATAAGTCTCATACTGGTTTATCAAAACTTGACTAGAACAATTGTTTGTTAATGTAGAAATCTAGCATTTCCTTGTTAAGAATAGGAAAGCTTCAGTTCCTAATGGAGGCTTTTTCTCTAAGAATAGGTAGAACAATCACGAACACCTCCGTGGTGGCTAAGGAAATAGCATCTCCTATTGAATTTTGTCAGTCAAACATCTTTATTTGGCTATTCAAATATCCATAAAAGAGAAACCACATTTAAGAACACATAAAAACATATAGAGCAGATAGAGTATAAAATATGAAATAAAACACAATTCATCACACTCAAAAGTGACATATAAAAGAACTACAGTTTAGCTGGGCAGTCTTGACCAGGAAACATTATAAAGAATAAAACACAATTCATTACACACAAAATTATAAAATTACCTATGGCGGCATATGTAATCACTACAATTACAACAGGACCATCTTAATCAGAAAGCATGGTACGCCGGGCCCAAACTATTATTACAATATTATTGAACTGTTAAAGCTGCAAGACGGCAGTCTGGCTGTGTAACGTGTCCTTTTACGCATCTAGTTCGAAAAATACCTGAAATTATCTACGAAAGGGCTAGTAGCAAACCTCTCTAATTACTCAAATGGCGATCCCCAGAAGTTAAGCTCTTGTGCCAGAGTCAATGGAAGAATTGATTGAGGATTACTCTAGATGCCAAATAATGGGAAGAGGTATTAATTAGGAATAACAACTTTGTCAGATATGCTTTAGGAAATTGTATACAGTTGGCACTACACACCAGCTAGATTGCACATAATAGAGCAGACTAGACCCCGAAATTGTTGGAGGGGTATGAAGAAGAGGGTTCACTTCCTACCAACCCATGGAGTTGCCCAAGATTAACTAGGTGGTGGAAGGGAACTATCGGCAAGTAAACCTCTTGTGAATTGGGGAGATGCAGTGATGTGAATATTGCTAGGATGACCCTCTCAGGGAATGTTTCCCTTACATGCTCCCAGGGGAAATACAGTTTTTTTTTCTTATTTGTGACAAAAAAACAAACATTAGCCTTATGGGGATATGGTATGCTCCTAATATTGGAGTTATTGATTCAGAGGCTCAGCAAACTATTGAGTTATGAGAAATTGGAGTATGATGCCCTGGATAAGGAACACACATTCCAGAAAATCGGGGCTCCTGTATTTACCTACCTAACTAGAGATTACAGAGGACTATCTTGCCCAAAAAGACTAAGGGGCATATTTCCAAAGAAATGGCAAAGAGTGGAGCTGTGGCAAAATTTGCAACGTCGGGCTCCGCCTTTTCCAAATAGCAGGGATGTGCCATATTTACAACAATACGGTGCACCCCTGTGTTTACCCCCTGTGCTGGCGCTAAAAATAGCTGCCTAGCAACAACACAGACACCCTTGCGCCATAGTGCCAGGGTGCCTCCTTTGCAGGGAATGATTGTTTATGTGCAGGAAGGTGTCCCTTTCTGCACATAAACAATCAATAATGGCGATTTGTAACTTCTATGTGTGCTGCAGAATACAGCACAGATAGAAGTAGCAAATCATAATTATTTAACGATTGTTTATGTGCAGGAAGGTGTCCCTTCCTACACATAAACAATCAATAATGGTGATTTGTTACTTCTATCTGTGCTGCATTCTGCAGCACAGATAGAAGTAGCAAATCATCATTATTTAACGATTTTTTATGTGCAGAAAGGGACAACTTCCTGCACATGAATAATCATCATTGGCATTTTGCTCTTTCTATGTGTGCTGCAGAATGCAAAAACGAGGAGAGTTTAAAGTATTTCTCCTCGTTGCACCATTCTAATGCCTGCTATTGCATGCCGTTTTAACTCTGCAGCAGCAGCAGCATTAAAAAGCAATGGGTGTTGTGGTGGAACGCTCACATGAACACCTATTGCATGCCCCTTTCATGCAGAAAACTGCGTGAAAGGGTACCCTATTTACAAAGTGGCATTAAGCCACAAAAAGTGGCTTAATGCCACTTTGTAAATATGGAGCAGGGCATTGCGCCAGAGGAACGTTGGTAAAAGTGACGCTCCTGTGGCGCAATCCCCTTGTACATTTGCCCCTAAGAGGGCTGGTCCTGACATGAGCCTGGGAGAGAGATCATGGGAATAAAAATAAGAAACTTTGGTGTTCAGGGAAAGGGAAAAGAGAAGGGGTTTCTGTAAGGTGGAGATGCCCATCTAAAATGTTGTAGTTTAATTTCAATTAAAAAATATTAATAAACATGATGGAAAACATAAGCGTCCTTTTCCAGATGTACTTCAGTGCTTAATTCTAGGCACTAAAGTCCACTGAAGACAAAACAAAGAAGGACCTAGCATAAAGACTGGTAGCACAACAGCACAAGCAAGCGACTTGAGGATGGACAGCTCTCTCTGAGCTGAGCATGTCAAACATGCTTTGCACTCTTTGAGTCAAGACTTCCCAGAAGTAGCTACTGGGCTCCACCCCAGATCCACATTCTCAGCATCGAAAATGTAAAGCGAGTGGAGCACGAAATCAGCCCAGTTTTACCTGGCTGTTGTTGGACTGAAAATGTGTCAAGCTGACTCCTTGTAGCATTGTGCGAGTTAAGTTAGCATTTGCGGCACCATTTTGTATCCAGCCGCCATTTTGTACCAAGATCGAAATGAAGCTTCTGTCTCATACTGTCTGCCTCAGCAGAAAGCAGCCACAATTGTTTCTCTTTATTATTCAAGGTTAAGTATCGCTGCACTAATGAATAGATCATTCTGTAACTGTATGCCTTTCCCCATAGGTAGGCCTGCTCCCACTCTCAGAGAGATGAGCACGGGCAGAGTAACCTTGAAACTAAGATAGCGTGTACCCGGTCTCAAGATGATAGCCCATCCTTCTGTACCTCCATTGTTCATCAGTGACCAGGCTGGAAAATTCCAGTCTGGGCGTGTCTCTAGGGGTGTTGGAAATGTATATCTGACTTTACTATGTGATCGGGAGTCAGTCCCTCTGGCGCAATCTGAGGAGGCTGGTCAGACCGGACTCCGCTCGAGCGAATACTAATAAAATACTTTGGTTTGTATTCTCTACTGTCTGACTGACACTTCATTTGTATGGAAGACTGAGAGGTGGTCGCGAGTGACCCGGGTGGCCCTAAAAGGGTCACTTCCTTCAGTTGGCGCCCGAACAGGGACCCCATCGGGTGAGTGACCCTTCCTTGCCGCAGACGGGTGAGGGGGACGGGGCCACGTTGGGTCGGATGGGCGGACCGGGGATCCCTGCACGAGAGAGTCTAGTACTCGCAGCTGCCCCATCTGTCTGACCAGTGGTCATCCCGGCTGGGGTCCTGAACGGCCAAACCCTTGGATCTGACCGTTTGGTCCGAAGAGTCGGCAGTGGAGAATAACTTCGTTTGACCTGTGTACACCAGGTGAGTTTGTTTTGGATTTGTCCCGTGGCTATGGCGCCACTTTGGTTTGTGTTTGGTACGGTCTGAGGATCGTTTTTGGACAATCGCTTGAATTTGTCTGAGTTCTTTGTGAACATGGTATTGCTTTGATCTGGATTTGGTGAGGTCTGAGGACCAACTTTGGTAGGATATTTGCAAATATCTGCTTGGCATAAATAGTGAAAACTTTTTGTTTTAAAATGCCTTGCTTTAGCAAATTATGTTGTGTGAGTTGTCATTGTTGTTCTACTGATGCTCGATTGGAAGAGAGTCAGCCTGCGCCTCCAGAAGGCACCCCAAACTTCGAGATGTATGTCAAACATGGCCTTGGCCCTATTATGTTTAGTACATTATGGCACAAATATACGAGGGACAACGCCGAGTTGCAGTGGCCGTTGACGGGCACTTTTGATGAGCAAAAGCATAATTTCCTACAGGATAAATTGTTTGCGAAAAGGAGTAGGCAGTCAATGTTTGATTCCCTTAGAACGTGGCAAAAGGAAGCTAAACAGAGACGAATGAAAGCAAAAAAGGAGGCCCGAAAGGGAAGGATGCAGACAGTGACTCAGAAAGCGGTTGTGTATGATAAAGAGAAGACTGAGAAGGGGATAGAGTGTGCCGATAGGAAGTTTCAATTGCAATGCGAAAAGTCTTATGTGGTTCGGGAAGACAATGATACATTTGTGGAGGAATTGTTAGACACCCGACCTCCGCCTCCATACGCCCCGCAGAGAATATACCCTGCTGTGCCACAGCCCCAGTCGTCTGTCTCTTCTGCCCCTGCCGTTTCTGCTTCTTCTGTTATCGACTCAGTTGCTTTAACGGCTGCGCCTCCTGTCAATTCTGTGGCTTCACCTTCCGCACCTGCGATAACTGCTGGTCTCCCTGCTATGCCTATCGTGTCAATGTCTTCTTTTTCTCCAGCCCTTACACCCACAAAACAGCCATTAACGACATTGGTGCCTGTTTCTTCCATTACTACCCCTTCACTCTTTCCTCATTCCCCGATTGTACTGGGTAGAGGGACGCCTGTATGTTGGTTGAGGGACGGGGACTGGGCAACTGCTAGGGAGCAATTAGGATGGATCTTAATACGATCCGACATGGGGGAGGAAGAGAAAAGGGCGGTAGCAAATCAGGCCGCTCAGTGGGCCCGTCATCCCATTTACAGTACTGAGATGTGTGGAGTGTGAAGAGGGATTATGAGCCGTTTGTGCAGCAGCATGCCCTTAAGCACATGTCGGCTACACTGATTGGATTGTGGGAACAGTGCTTCAATGCTATATCGCCCCAGTTTATTTACGATATCAGAGATAATGTATACGCTGCTGGTATGATGCCTGAGGAGGTTTTCGGTAAAGTTGCGACATTGGTAGCTTACCGGGGTAGGCTGTTTGAGAAGAGCCCGAAGACAGTGTCCCAGTTTCCGATGAGGGACGTCCATCCCATATATCACCCTGAGCTGCCAGAGCTTCGAGATCAGCATGATGCCGTTATTAGACCAAAGGTAGTGGCCCGTTTTCAAGAACAGTGGGTTTATACCCCATGGAAGAGGAGTGAGGTGTTATCCCTTAAGATTCAGTTACCTGATCCTAGGAAAAATCCTACTGCATACTATAAGGAATTGACGGAAGCTGCTTCATCGACAGTAATGACGCTTATGGATATTGAAATGTTCTTTGGTCTGCTGGTGCCCGCGACATTTGGAGGCAGGTGCACACACAGGACCACACTGTGGAATTGGGTGGTACATGGGACCAGATTAAAGCATGGGATAAGGAAAGGAAGCCTGGAGAAAAGCCTAAGGCCGAGATACTAGCTTTTCCTGGCCGAATTATTACCTACATGCACTCTCTTATTCCACCGAGAAGGGTAGATTGGAACAAGTTAACGGCATGTCCGCAGAAGAAAGATGAAAGTGTGTCAGATTTTTTCACACGGTTTGAGGGTGTGTTTTGGGATTTTAGTGGACAGGATTTGTCAGTGGAAGGGGGTGTCCGGTTGTTCGTCAATAGATTTGTTACGAACCTGCTCCCAGAGATTGCAGCTCGATTTCAGGCTTCAGAGAGCACTTGGACGGCATCCTCCCCTTCCGTTATATTGAGTATGGCACAGTATTATGAACATAGGGAGAATGAGGATAAGGAGAAAGAGGAAAAGAAGCATAAGGAGTTGAAGATGAAGGTGTTGTTACAGCAGGCGTCTAGGGGTAACGGTAGAGGGCGTGGAGCTGGTCCGGCCCGGCAGCTTTCCCGTATTAGTAGGAGCACTGCGCCCGTGGGGCCGAATCAGTGTGCGTATTGTGAGGAGGAGGGGCACTGGCATAGCGAGTGTCCGGTGTTATTGCAGAAGGTCGCGACACCCAGAGGCAGAGGTTCTTGTGGACGGGGCCGTGGAGCAAGTGATCAGGCTGGGGTTCGGGAGGATGGGACATCGCAGGGTGGCTCTGACCAGAACTATTTTGATGACCTCAAGGAAGACAGTATTATCACGACGATTATGATTTGGACGAGGTGACAGGGATGTCCCACAGCTAGGATAGCCAGGGACAGGGTGAGGGACCTTTCCAGATACCTGTAGATCAACGCAGTCCTTATGTCACCGCTGATTTGCAAGGCTCAGTTAAGAAATTCTTAGTGGACACAGGTGCAATGAATAGCTCTGTTTCTCATTCGCTGGTCCCTGGGGCAGTTCTGTCTGGACAAAATAATGTTTCGGTAGGATTTTCTGGCGTACCGGTTGTAAGCCCCATTTCCAAGCCTCTTGCTTTGACTATTGGTCCTTTTACTGTGGATTCACAGTTCTTATTGACATCAAATTGTGGAGAAAATTTGATGGGCTTGGATTTATTAAAGAAGTTGCATGCAACCATTTTTTGCTCTCCAGAAGGTGTTTACATGACCATGGGACCGAATGTGATCAGCTGTAAGCAGTGTCTGTCCAAAGATGTGCCCCTTCCTTCTGAGTTTAACGCTGTGCTGCCCACTTTGTGGGCAACAGGTGACACGGATGTGGGACTATTGCAAATTCCCCCAATTTCCATTAAAGTTAAAGACCATGCCATTTTGCCTCGTATTCCCCAGTACAAAATACCACCAGCAGGGGAGCGAGCTCTGTTGCGGATTATACAGGACCTGATTGAGTCAGGGGTTGTTGAAGCGACAACTGCAAATGTGTGTAATAGCCCTATTCTTCCCGGGCCTGATTCACAGAACTAACTTACGTCAAAAACGTAAAGTTAGTACTTTTGGTATTCACAGAATACACTTACTCATTTTGGTATTCACAGAATGAACTTACTCATTTCGGTATTCACAGAAGTTAGTAGTCCTAACTTTAGGACTCCTAAATGCCTTCTGTGAATACCAAAAGTCTTAAAGTTAGGATTTTTCTCTAGTTTAGAGTAGTAAAGTTAGTAGTCCTAACTTTAGGACTCCTAAATGCCTTTTGTGAATACTGAAAGTCTTAAAGTTAGATTTTCAGTTGAGTAGTAGTTAGGACTCCTAACTTTAGACTTCTAAATGCCTTCTGTGAATACCGAAAGTCTTAGTTAGGATTTTCTCAGTTTAGGAGTAGTAAAGTTAGGACTCCTAACTTTACTACTCCTAAACTGAGAAAATCCTCACTTTGAGACTTTCGGTATTCACAGAAGGCATTTAGGAGTCCTAAAGTTAGGAGTCCTAACTTTACTACTCCTAAACTGAGAAAATCCTAACTTTAAGACTCTTCGGTATTCACAGAAGGTATTTAGGAGTCCTAAAGTTAGGACTACTAACTTCTGTGAGTACCGAAATGAGTAAGTTCATTCTGTGAATACCAAAATGAGTAAGTGTATTCTGTGAATTCCAAAAAGTACTAACTTTACGTTTTTGACGTAAGTTAGTTCTGTGAATCAGGCCCAACATTCTTAAGAGGGCACCTTCAGGTTCCTCCGATGATCACCCAGATGTTTATCATTTTGTGATTGATTTGCACGCAGTTAATAAAATAGTGGTCCCTCAGTTCCCGGTGGTCCCTGACATTACTGCCATTCTGACAATGGTTCCTTCTCTGTCATTGATTTGAAAAATGCCTTCTTTAGCATCCCAATTCATCCTGATAGCCGCCATCTGTTCGGCTTTACCATGGCCGGCAGAAGCGTTCGATTCTGTCTCACTCCTCAGGGCTATACTGAGAGCCCTAGTATATATAGCCAAGCTCTGAAAGCTCAATTGGACTACCTCGCGCTTTCCCCAGGTAATGTATTGCTTCAGTATGTGGATGACATACTGATATCTTCCGACTCTGAACAGGGATGCAAAGACAGTACGGTTAAGTTGTTGCTACATTTGGCTCACCATGGACATAATGTGCCCCTTTTTAAATTTCAATATTGTTGACAGGAGGTCACCTATTTAGGTCACCTACTGTCGAAGGAGGGTAGGAGATTGACCCCTGAGCGCATTAGCGCCATTGTTAAAATGCCTATCCCTAAAACCCAGAGGGATGTGCGCTCTTTTATTGGCATCCCTTCCTACTGTCGCCATTGAATCCCTAATTATTCATTACTAATAAAGCCTTTGCGTGCACTAACCACTAAAGATGTGCATGAGCCCCTGCCCTTGACGCCTGAATGTCAGCAGCCTTTTGAGCAATTAAAGGTTGCGCTTTGCTCTGATCCTGTGCTTGGCATGCCTTGACCTTGCCAGGTAGGTCGCTCCCCCGCCACACAGCTCCGCCTGTGGTGTCCTGCCCGCTGCTGGTGCTGGTAAGCTCGCCCTCTGCTTGTGGCCTCGGTGCCCGTTTTCCTTCTGTTCCCCTCGCTGCCCCCATTTTTCCTGTGTCCATTTTTCCTTCTGTTTCCCCTCGCTGCCCACCACCTCATCAAGTCCGCCAAGAGAATCTCCTTCAAAGACCGCCTTGACAACAACGCACACAACAGCAAGGAGCTTTTCAACATCGTGAAGGAACTCTCCAACCCCAGCTCCAACACCAACGACATCCCGCCGTCGCAACCCCTGTGCGATTCCCTCGCCACCTTCTTCCACCGCAAGATCGCCGACATCCACGACAGCTTCAACACCCAGACAGCCCCAACTAAGATCGATGCACCAGACCCGCCGCACACCATCGACCATGACCCCCTGCCAGCCTGGGCCAGCGTGAACATCGAGGACACCATCAAGACCATGAGCACAATACACTCCGGCTCCCCGTCAGACCCTTTCCCGCACCACATCTTCAACAAAGCCAGCAGCTCCATCGCACCCCACCTGTGCAACATCATCAATCTCTCCTTCGAGACCGTGACCTTCCCAGAGAGCTGGAAACACGCAGAGATCAACGCCCTACTCAAAAAACCCAAGGCGGACCCGAGAGACCTCAAGAACTTCCGGCCCATCTCCCTGCTTCCGTTCCCAGCCAAGGTCATCGAGAAGATCAGTCAACAAACAGCTAACCCGATACCTCGAAGAAAACAGCATCCTGGACCCATCCCAATCGGGGTTCCGCAGCAACCACAGCACTGAGACTGCCCTCATCGCCGCCACCGACGACATCAGGATCCTGCTGGACAACGATGAGACCGCAGCCCTCATCCTGCTGGACCTCTCCGCCGCCTTCGACACTGTCTGCCACCGCACTCTACGCGCACGCCTCCACGACGCAGGGATCCGAGACAAGGCCCT
The DNA here is from genome assembly GCA_963921515.1 of Calotriton arnoldi. NCBI lineage: Eukaryota > Metazoa > Chordata > Amphibia > Caudata > Salamandridae > Calotriton > Calotriton arnoldi. The sequence goes on from CAWUFW010014867.1 coordinate 243,778, forward strand.
GGAATGGGCCACCTCCTTCCTCGCCGGCAGAACCCAGAGAGTCCGCCTCCCACCATTCCGATCCGAAGCCTCCGAGATCATCTGCGGCGTACCCTAGGGATCGTCCTCAGCCCAACACTGTTCAACATCTACATGGCCCCGCTCGCACGCATCGCCAGACAGCACGACCTCAACATAATCTCCTACGCCGACGACACTCAACTGATCCTCTCCCTCACCAAGGACCCCTCGCCGCCAAATCCAACCTCCATGAAGAAATGAAGGCCGTCGCCGATTGGATGAAGATCAGCCGACTAAAACTGAACACGGAGAAGACAGAGGTCCTCATCCTCGGCTCCAACCCTCAGCCTGGGACGACTCCTGGTGGCCAACGACGCTGGGAGCAGCCCCGACACACACCGACCACGCACGCAACCTGGGAGTCATCCTCGACTCAACGCTCTCCATGGCCAAGCAAGTCAACGCAGTCTCATCCTCCTGCTTCAACACCCTCCGCATGCTTCGCAAGATCTACAGGTGGATCCCGACAGATACAAGAAGAACAGTCACCCAGGCCCTCGTCAGTAGCAGACTTGACTATGGGAACGCCCCTACGCGGAGCCCCGGCCAAGCTCATCAAGCGACTGCAACGCATACAAAACGCCTCCGCACGCCTGATCCTCGATGTACTCACGCCACAGCCACATCACCCCCACCTGAGGAACCTGCACTGGCTCCCCGTCGACAGGAGAATCTCCTTCAAACTCCTCATCCACGCACACAAGGCACTCCACAAGACTGGCCCAGCCTACCTCAACAGACGACTCCTCTTCTACGTCCCCAACCGCCAACCTCCGCTCCGCCGACCTCTCCCTCGCCACCGTCCCTCGCATTCGAAGAACTACCACCGGCGGCAGATCCTTCTCCCACCTCGCCGCCAAGACCTGGAACACCCTTCCACTAAGCCTACGACAGACCCAAGACCTGCTGACCTTCAGGAGGCTACTCAAGACCTGGTTGTTCGACCAGTAGCAGCACCCCCCCCTTTTTCTTTCTCCCCAGCTCCTTGAGACCCTCGCGGGTAAGTAGTGCGCTTTACAAATTCTGTGATTGATTGATTGATTGATTATGGGAAGCCGTTTGTGCTGTATGTACACAAGATGACTGGTTGTGCACTCTCTGTTTTAACATAGGCCTTTGGAGGTAAGCAACGGCCGTGTGCTTATCTTTCTGCTGTGCTTGACCCTGTCGCAAGAGCCCTCCCGAGCTGTCTAAGAGCAGTCGCGGCTGTGGCTATCTCTATAAGGCAATCGGCTGAGCTTGTACTTGGTACTGACCTCACAGTCATGGTGCCTCATGCTGTGGATACCATATTGAATAAGACCAAGACACAGCACCTCACCAGTGCACGTGTGACCGGTTATGAGCTAACTCTCTTTGCCCCGCATATCACGATCAAAAGATGTGCCACTCTGAACCCTGCCACGTTACTGCCCCTCCCTTCTGAGAGTGAGGAAAGAGACATACATGATTGTCTTTTTCGGACATAGGAAGAGACGAAGGGACGGGTAGACCTGACTGATGTTCCCTTATCTGACCCCCAAGAGGAATATATGTGTCGATGGCTCTTGTTTTAAATTACCAGACCACAACCGCTGCATATGGACTTACTACACTACATACGGTAGTTGAGACATCACGAGTTCCCTATCAGTCCGCTCAGGCAGCTGAACTAGTCGCCCTTATTAGAGCCTGTGAATTGAGCGAGGGACTGGCTGTTAATATTTATACTGACAGCCAGTACGCCTTCGGGGTCGCCCATCATTTTGGACGGCTCTGGGCAGAGAGAGGGTTTCTCACCTCCCATGGCACACGCATCCAGAATGGCCCCCTTATATATAGGCTTCTGTCTGCCCTGACACTCCCTAATTGGCCATAACAAAGTGCAGTGCCCACAAGGCAATTACTGATGATGTTGGAAGAGGAAATGCGTTTGCAGACCAGACAGCTAAGGAGGCAGCTCGAACAAAAATGAAAAAGATGTTTGTAGCGGGTCCTGCTAGGTGGGTGCCCGAGGTCACTATGTTCGAGGACACTATAGACAATGTGAAAGAAATTCAGAGTGAGGCAACGATTGAGGAGTTAGCGGTATGGCAGGAAAGTACAGCACATTTAGATGAGGATGGGTGTTGGACAGATAAGTCAGGAAAGCAGAGATGGATGTTACCAGACGCAAATGTCCTTACTGTGGTTACTATGGCGCACGGGCCAGCCCACATTAGTGCGAAGGGCATCTGTAAATTATTAGATCCTGTATGGCAGAATGACAATATCCCCAAGGTTGCTGCTCACTTAGTAAAGTACTGTATGGTATGCATGATGTATAACCCTGGAAAAGGGACCCCTACACTTCCTGGTAATTTTGCACCGCCTTCCTTCCCTTTCGAGGTCCTACAGATGGATTTTATCGAAATGAAATGAATCAACGATCTGAAATATGTGTTAGTAGTTGTTTGCGCATTCAGTAAATGGGTGGAGGCTTACCCCACTAAAGAGATCACAGCCATGGCGACGGCGAAGGCACTCCTAAAGGAGTTCTTCCCACGTTTTGGTTTGCCCCGTTTGATTTGGAGTGACAACGGGAGTCACTTCAATTCAAAGGTTATCCAGCTGGTGTGCGACAGCCTGCACATCAAGCAGAAATTTCATGCTGCAAAACCACCCCCAGTCAGCAGGCCTGGTTGAGAAGTACAATGGTACTCTCAAACTGAAATTGGCGAAAATTCAAGAGAGCACAGTATTGCAGTGGCCAGATGCTTTACCACTAGCCCTTTTGTCTACAAGAGCTACGGCTCACTCTAGGACAGGGTTGTCACCTTATGAGGTCGTGTTTGGGTGCCCCGCGAATGTCTAGGGCATCCCGCGACCTCGTAGGTTTTCTGAGATTGAATATCCTTTGCTTGTGGACTACCTGTATGAGTTGACTAAAAACTTGCGTTCTATTCACCAACAGATCCATGAGGTCCTGCCACCAGCTCCCGAGGGGCCAGGCCATGATATCCGGCCTGGGGATTATGTCCTGACCAGGCATTTTCAGAGGAAAGGCAGTTTGGAGCCGCGCTGGAGGGGGCCTACGCAAGTCCTCCTTGCTACCCGCTCGGCTGTGAAGGTGGCCGGCAGAAAGAACTGGATCCACTCCCAACATTGCAAAAAGGTGCCCCTCCCTTTACCCTACGATCAGTGGGTGCTTGATGGAGTAGGAGACTCTGAAACAGAGCAAGTGCCCCGTTTTGTTCCTTTCTCGGATGCTCGGCTGACGTGTGCGCAAATGGAGGAGGAAAGCGACACGGTGTTGAACGAGGCAGTGCCACCTGAGATCAAGGCCATCCAGGAGCCCCAGCCTGCTGGCCCATCTATGCTTGAGCCCCAGTCCATTGGCCCCTCTGTGTCTGAGCCCCTGTTTGCAGACTCCTTTGTCTGTGGAGTAGCTAGGTACAATTTGCGCCCGACAGAGGAACGGTGCACCAAAGGAAAAGTCAGATTAGCAGGGATGGACTTGACAAGTCAGGCCACAGTAGAATAGGGAGAGGTGAAATTGGTGCATTGTTCAGACATTGGACGGGATTGCTCGAGTGTGCTCCACTGAGAAGGGGAGTGCCATATCCTGTGCGACGTGGGATTTCTTCAAAGAGCTAGGATCGCCTAGCTCCACCGCCGGTGCTCAACAGCGCCAACAATTGATGAACAATAGGAGTCTACCAGCGAGGCTCTGACAGACGCTGGGGACATTTGCCCCTCTCTTGACTTCTTGTTATTGGCTCCATTGCATGTCCTTTCCTCTGGTTAAAATGTACCCATTTGGTTGCCCCATTAAGGAGGAGGAAAAGCCTTTTGCAGCCCCGCGTTTTGGGGCAGGATGGGTCTGGTTGGTCTAGTTGGTCTACTAAGAGTAAAATAGTTTTCGTAGTAATTGTTCTGATCTTTCTGATAACAGTACTTGGAATAGTGTGGTTCCTTGAGGAGAAATATCCTGTGCACTCTTTGATTGGTACAACGCATGTTCCCCCTGAACACATGTTTGTTACTTTGGCCCCTAATAAGGGTGAGCACAGAAAAACATACGTAGATAATGTTTTCTTGCAAATGCTCCACCAGGCACATGATACATCTGATGTTACTAATTGCTGGATCTGTGGACTGCTCCCTTCCGTGACCCATAAGAACGACATATTACTGTCCATGCCATTTTCCTATCTTGGGAGCTGTGAGGCCTGGTTTCAACTGTTTACCATGGTATATACTCATTTCCATTCTGATGCTATGAATATGACATATGCTGATTATGATACTGTGTTAGAATACATATGTGTTCACCAAGGGTTTACTCCAGGAGAACAAGGGGCCCCTGATACATTGTCCCCAACAGCTTGTATGAACGTATATGAGAACGAAAAAAATACAACATGGCTTCGAAATGAAATGTTGGATTTCCAGGGGTTCAATGTCACCGAATATTTTAAGTCTATTCAGATACGCAATATTACTCAAGATGAAGCAATACCAGTGCCATTAGTCAACACAACAGCTGGGTTTTGTGTTCGGGGTCTTGGGAATGTTAAGGTGGGTGAGAGTAATTGTAATTATACTTACGTGTTGAGCACAAGCAGGAGCCCACCTTTGCTTCCCCCCCAGAATGGTAATTTTGTTTGCGGGTCCCGGGCTTTTGTGTGGCTTCCGAGGGGGTGGTCTGGCATATGTTATCTCTCTTTCCTCCTTCCCCCGGTGTATATAGCACCTTCCAACTACCATTGAGATCACCGATTGCTGCATAGGGGTGTCCATCTATCCCGTATTAGAAGGGTTATCAACACAGAGGACGTAGATCAGACAGATACTACTCTACAGCAGTTTACTGATGCTATGAAGGGTATTATTCCCTTTTGGGGCCCTATGTCCAATAGCCTCAATATTCGACGACTCACCAGGGTTGTAGAAGGGGTCATTCATACCACGGCTGGAATACTGACAAATATTACGGCTGAGCTCCAGGCTACGAGACTCGTTGCTCTTCAAAACAGGATGGTGTTAGACGTCATCCTTGCTGATCAGGGAGGGGCCTGCCGCGTCGTTGGCGGCAGCTGTTGTGTATACATACCGGACCACCCTCCGAATGTATATGCTGCTATACAGAAGTTGCATAGGCTTGCATCTGACATTCACCAAGAGAACGGTACCTGGACTCTTTCTGGTTGGTTCTGGGGTTTAATAGCATCCTGGGGTTGGAAGATTCTTATCTTTCTGATAGTAATTGCAGGTGTTATTTTCACTTGTTGCCTGTGCGTACATTGCCTTACTGCCTGTTGTACTTACTGTGTTGGAAAGTTGACACCCACACCGAAGGGCCCAATACATGATGCTTAGTCCTTGACCATGATGATGCAGGCTGTCCACGACCTCATGTCTATTGACGAGGGTATTTTTGAATATTGATAATGTGTGAATGAAAATGTAACAGTAGCAGTTTTCTTACTATGCGAGCAGTTGTTAATTTCCTAGCATTAGACAAAATTGTTAGCAAATGCTAAAGGGAGGGTCTGTTGGACTGAAAATGCGTCAAGCTGACTCCTTGTAGCATTGTGCGAGTTAAGTTAGCATTTGCGGCACCATTTTGTATCCAGCCGCCATTTTGTACCAAGATTGAAATGAAGCTTCTGTCTCATACTGTCTGCCTCAGCAGAAAGCAGCCACGATTGTTTCTCTTTATTATCCAAGGTTAAGTATCGCTGCACTAATAAATAGATAATTCTGTAACTGCATGCCTTTCCCCGTGGGTAGGCCTGCTCCCACTCTCAGAGAGACGAGCACGGGCAGAGTAACCTTGAAACTAAGATAGCGTGTACCTGGTCTCAAGATGATAGCCCATCCTTCTGTACCTCCATTGTTCATCAGTGACCAGGCTGGAAAATTCCAGTCTGGGCGGGTCACTAGGGGTGTTGGAAATGTATATCTGACTTTACTATGTGATCGGGAGTCAGTCCCTCTGGCGCAATCTGAGGAGGCTGGGCAGACCGGACTCTGCTCAAGCGTATACTAATAAAATACTTTGGTTTGTATTCTCTACTGTCTGACCGACTCTTCATTTGTATGGAAGGCTGAGAGGTGGTCGCGAGTGACCCGGGTGGCCCTAAACGGGTCACTTCCTTCACTGTCACAATGACATGGACAGCAATGGCCTGCATGTCATGTGCTGTTTAGAAGCAGCTGAGCTTTGACCAAGGTAAACCTTTCAATCGATATTGGATGTGCCATGTGCACTACCCTGACCTCCTAGCTCTGGCTTGTGTCTCGAAGGCGAGAATAGCCATGTCTGGCACATGCACACTTGAGCCCTACTAATAGAACACAGTCTAGACCCAGACCTACGGTGCGTTGTGCTTATGCTAGGTGTTCTCTTCCTGTCCTCTCCCCATGACAGATAGAGAATCACACTCAGGTGTCCCTACATTCAACTAAAAGTGTATTTCTCCATTGAACTGAAAATCAAAGTTAACTGCATTCAGAACACAATTTCTGAGTTTAAATGTTTACCATTAATATTGATAGAGTCGCAGTCACAAAGGCATTTTGGAGTACGTAAAGTAGCACTTCTGTAGTACCTGTTTACATACTCTTAGATGTCTCTGAGAATTGCCCCCAAAACATACAAATGGAAATATTTAGGCAACATTCATATGCACTTTGTACAAATAGAAAAGATTGTGTCTTTTTATGGCCTGTCTTGAGAGAACAGCTGTCGTCAAACAACTGTGTGAGAATCAGAGAGGGGCTTCGGCTCTGCCTACACGCTGGGAGCCAGGAGAACATAAATTTACTATTTTACTAATATGGAGTTGGACATTTTGGGGCAGATTCTGAAAGGCATGTAAGAGTATGAATATGAATAGTCCAGTAGTAATTCTTCCTTTACTCATAAATGCTTTTGTGAATCAACCTTGCTAATAAATTTTCCAGACTTCAACAGATTGCCATAAGACTGGTATGAGGGTCTGATCTATGAAGGGATTCACCTTAACGTGAGTCTGTGTTAAGCCTTTCTTAAGTCAGGAAAATTAATTGGAAACCAGACCTAACAGTCATAAGAATGTTTTAAGCCATGGCAAAACCCTTTATTAATCTGTCCCATAGTTTGGGGGGTTGAATGGATTGTCCTACTTTTATTGGAGTATTGTGCCTCTTACAGGCAGAGGTGTTATGCAGGCCCCTGCAGCCTCTGCGACTCAGGGGGTCCCCTAGCCCTTCCGGGGACCCCAACCCTTTAGCGGAACCCATTCAACCCAATGTCAATGAATATCTGTGAGATAGGGGGAGACTCGTGGGTTCCTAATGATATACTGCGGGGTGCCTCTATAATTTTTACGTTATGTCTGCCTACACCTTGTACACAAAGTGCGGAGAAAGTGCTTCTATGTGCTGACTGTGAAAATGTTGCAGTCACCTGGGAGAGACCATGGCTTCCGCTGTAATATCGCTTTATATTTTGCTTCCATTTGGCAGTGACTAAAATGGAAATATAAGAGCCCAAGTGCTCCCTATCCCAGACTCTCTGTTTCCTACTAAGAAGTGCTGGTACTCTTTCATTAAAATGGATTGCACCCTTGCTTAGAAGTACCATTAAAAGCCCTGTCTTTGCAGTCTGAAGAAAATGGTTATTTCATTTAATTCTTGAGCCTACTGAATGGTTAAGCTTCTCTGAGCAGTTGCGAAGTATGTGTTTAAGTCCCCAGGGAATATGACTAAAAAAACATTGTGTACCTCACTAACACCGCTATTATTCTGTAGGATAATGGCAAGTAATCAGAGCTGAAGCATGATCTCTCCCATATTACATAAAGCAAAACTGCAATAAAAGTGACACATTTTCAAAAATGTTTCCATTCTTCCATGGTAATCTAGCTGTAATGTGAAGTTGGTTTGCTACTGTAGAGGAGCCTCTTCACTGAAGTGGTGTTTAACCACAATGCAATGTTGATGCGGCAAGAGCTGCCTCATAATTATACTGTCTGGGAAGTTGAGAGCAGAGCTTACGCCATTAGTCAATACTATTCCATTCTCTGTAAATTAGAATTTCTGGTGGAAAGTACACCAGAACAGAATACAAGTAAAAGATCAAAATGTACGGCTGGCTGTACAAGATTGCTGGTCCAGCCTTTGTCACTGTCCATAAAGATAATCACTGTAAAAATAGAATTGTGTGCTGTGGCATTTTCTACAAAAATATGAATTTGCTGCACTTGCCCTATAATCCATGATTTGCCGCATAATTTGCAGATTTTTAACAAAACATGCCTTCAGCTCAAATAGATGAAATCTAAATTTACTATTCGCAAGTTCCATTGCGGCTCCAGTAGCTCTATGAACTTTATTGCCGCCTTAATGAGTTGACTGCTGTAATTAACCATTTAAAGTTGTGATATTGTTGCCCAGATAGAGTAGCCATCCCCATTTGGAGGACTTGGAGAAAGACGTAAGTCTACAAAAGGAAACCACAACCATAGACTCTCAACGTAATTCAAATAGGGAGGATAGAATGATCCCTTCTTTGTTATGATTTTTTTATTTCACTCATCAGGCAAATTCACGACACAGTCTCGTCTCAAAGTTGCAGTTATATCAAAAGGACAATCTGGCTTTATAAGATTACAACTATTTTAGATCTCTTTTTAATGTTTCATGTCTGGAATCCCAAAGAACCTGCCAGGAGACATGTATGTAATAAATATGAAATGTACTATACTGTTTAGCAAAGCTGTTTCATCATGAATACAATTGCTGCATAATTGCTGCATTATCTGCTTTTACTTGCTGTATAATTTAGGCAACCCAGCCACATAATTTGTTTATTCCTAGAGCCTGTGAGTGTAAATCACTTGATTTTTCTTTCTTACTTCCATTTTTTGATAGGATAAGTATAAAACAGTATTTACTTTCTGTCGCAGCAAAAAGAACATAGAGGTCTGGTGTCAACCCGCATTGCATCGCAATTGTCTGATGTTTTCGGCTTAAACTCCATCAATTGTTGAAAGCCCATCCTCTGTCATCAATAAAACAGTTCCATGAAATGAACAATGAAGAGAATCAACTAGGAATGAAAAAATCTAGATTGTAAACGGGAGTATGGACTATCGTTTAAAATCGTTTTTTGTCCACTGGGAGTTGTAGAAGAGGGAATCATTTATCTTGTCACTCAAACAAATATGGTTTTGATTAAATGGAATTTGGCATATGGAGATCATTTTGACCAATGAGCAGGTCTCAAAGCCAGCTGGTGTTCAAGCAATAATAAACATTAGTTTAAGTGTCATTCCTAATTAGGCCTGGGTGGAACTTTAGAGTTTGACTCCACAGAATTCTGCAAAGTTAAAGAAAAACTATGCGTGATTCCATGGAATTCCATGAACGGGTGGAAATAGGCACATTGCTCTGCTCGTGCTGTCATTTAAGGCCGGGAGCTTGTTCTTTGCTGAAAAATCAGCATGAGCGGCACGACACAGCGCACCAGAGGGTGTAGCTTCTTGAGTCAATTTTGCTCCAGTTCAAGTAGATTTTCTACTCAAGCAGCAGCATTCTGACCATGCGCTGGAGAAATCTCACCGGGTGCCCTCCTAGCGACCAAAAATCGCACTAGGGGATGCAAAATCTCATTCGCACTCACCAATTTACCGTTTTCGAGAAGCACACGAGAAAAAACTCTGCCACGCGGAGGTTGTCAGAATTTGGCCAGAACCCCATGTTACAAACATAACGTGGAGTGGCCAAAATTCTGCCAATTCTGCCAGGAGAGCGGAATGTATCGCCCGCCACTATTCCTAATCTTTTTTTCAGTGGCATGTAAAAGACTAAGCTACATTTCTGCTAAGGGGTTGGGAAACGGCTAAAAGATTACTTGGTAAACTAAAATCTGATACAATCTAATTTCAGATTTAAATGTAGCATGCATTTTCTTTTCCTTCTGTGCTACCATCAGGCAGGCAGTGTGTTTTTTGTGCACGTGCCGAAGTAAATAGCTTGTAGTCTTTGCAGACTTTAGCTAAACTGCTAAGCATTTGCAGTTGTTTCATTTATGCCTATGTGTCACTTGAAGGTAATTCCAAAGATTACCTACCTGTCCATAAAGTCCTTTTTGGAGGTCTAGTAATCAGAATTATCTTATGTAATGAACCAGAGCTTGACACCTAAGTGGCACTTTCACCTCACTAAGAAGGGAATGTTCTTTATTATACACTAGTGAAGAATAACATAGTGGAAAACTAACTTTCTCAAGATGGTAATTCCTTTATATACATGTATGTATCAATGTAGACATGTGGTATTTGTATAGCATGAACAAAGCCAAAAGGCAGCGGAGTTCTGCACAGGGTCAAAAGCATGGATATAGTTGAGTGAGAGTGATGTAATATTCTTTAAGGAAGGGAGTCTTCAACTCAGACTTTGCTTCAAAAACAGAAAGTAATGGCTTCTTTATTGAAATGAGTACTTTGTTTTGGCACATTATTGTCCCTTGATATTATCATCAGTTTCAGGGAGATTCTGTAAGTTTATTTGAAGGCTTACATCTTTGGCAGGCTTACTATATCAGTTTTTTAACCGCTTCGCCGCAATCGGAATTCCGCCCAGGTGCTGGACATTCCGATCGCGGGTGTGGTCGTGACGAGCTCAGCTCGTCATGCGCACTACGCCCACCGCGCAGCATGAAGAGCTGAGCTCGTCATGAGCATTGAAGGGTTAAATCCGCAAGCCATGGCGAACACAATCAAATTAAGCTGGAGTTGTCATCCAGCTCTGAAACAAGAGCTATACCATAGGGACTTTTAAGTGTAAAAGGATTCCAGGAAATATCAATTTAAATGTAGCACAAATTTAATGGACTACGCCACCCAAAGGAAACTTCTCTAAAGTGCTCAGTCAAGTTCTTCATCTGCATCTCCAAGTGCCAACATTAAGAAAGACGAATGTCACACTGGTTGTATGTCTTAACCACACACACGTTTACAACGCATGCCTTTAGCATGCATATGCTTTTACCACACATGATTTTACAATGCAAGGTAAGTATGTATAAGGAAATTAAAATCCATATTTATCTATCACTTTTATTTTAATTAGGGAAACACCCAGACACCCCCATTTTTTTATTACCTTTACCATTCCATACTCCTACCCACCCCTAGACCCTAAAAATACCCTTACCACCCAAAATCCCACCCACCACTCACCCCTAAAAACACCCTCACCACCCAATACCCCAACCCACACCTAAAACTTAAAAACACCAATAGCACCCAGTACCCATACCCACACTTAAAGCCTAAAAACATCCTTACCACCGATTATCCCAACCCATCCTAAAGCCTAAAAGCCCCCTTACCACTCTATACCACTACCCACCCCTAAACCCTATAAACACCCTTACCACCCAATATCATTCCCCACCCCAAACCCTAACAACACTCTTACCACCCAATTGCCTTACTCACCCTTAAACCCTAAAAACACCCTTACACCCTATATACCTACCCACCCCTAAACCATAGAACGCCCTTATCACCCAATACTCTCACCCATACCTAAACCCTAAAAACACCCTTACCACCCAATACCCCTACTCACCCAGAAGGTAGTTATAGTTAGGACCTAGTTTCCATAGAAAAGTGATTTTTCTTTTGGCAATAACTATGGCACCGTTTGACGAACCCTCACAAAAGTTTCAAAACTAGTTTGCCACTTACTTCAACTGCTTTGTTGAAAGTCTCGGGTTGATCTGTCTAGCGAGGGCCTAGAAAAGGGGGGAGCCCAAAATGTGCTTTCCCAATGCAATTTCCCATTGGGATTTTAGGCACAGCTACAGCCTGAATCGCTGAACGGAATTACACCAAATTTGTTAGAAAGGTACATATTGCCCCAGAGAAGTTCCCTTTTCTGATCTGGTGTAAATCTGTTCAGTAGTTTTTGAGAAATTAAGGGGAAACCAAATTTGTATATATAGGGATGCAGATCCTCCGAGGATCCGACAGTTCCCGTGGTGAAATCTAATTGGCTGCCAACACTTCAACCAGGAAGTGCATCTTGCGATTTGGCTTCAGCCGAGTCCCACAATAGAAATTAAAGTGAAGAGAAGGGATCAGGGCAAGAATACCCTGACCCACTTGGGCTCTTGGAGGGGTCCCGCAGGGAACCTGCCTGGGGTAAAAAAGCATTTTTTTATTTTATTTTTCTGGTTGGGGGATGAAGTCTTCTTGGCTGCTGAGGGTTGTTGGGAGCCAAGAACCCCTATTGTTACTACAAGTAAGTCCCCCACAGTGGGATTGCTGAGACCTCATCAGAAGCCCGTCCCCTTTCTTAACCACACTACAAAGGGGCCTCCTGGCACACTACTGGTTGGGGGATGAAGTCCTCTTGGCTGCTTAGGGTCACTGGGGGCCAAGAACCCCTATTGTTGCCACAAGTAAGTCCCGCACAGTGGGATTGCTGAGACCTCGTAGGAGGCCCCACACCCTTTCTCAACCACTCTGCAGAGGGGTCTCCTGGTGCAGTACTGGTTGGGGGATGAAGAACCCTTGGCTGCTGAGGGTCACTGGAGGCCAAGAACCCCTATTGTTACCACAAGTAAGTCCCCCACAGTGGGATTGCTGAGACCTCATCAGAGGCCCCACCCCCTTTCTCAACCACTCTGCAAAGGGGCCTCCTGGCTGGGCGATGAAGTGTAGGGGTGAGCATGCCTGCAAACTCCGCTCTGCCAGCAGTTGGTGGAGTTTTTGCTTAACTCCGCATTCCAAGTGGAGCGCGGAGTGGCAAAACCCTGCAAACCCCACAGGCAGAGTGGAGTTTACCACCCACCCCTTTCAGAGATTCACACACCCACTCAGACACTTATATATCCACTTCCATCCCCAATCATACTCTCTCACACCCACTTACAAACCTACTCAGGCACTTATACACCCACTGAGACACTCATGCACTCACTCATGCACTTAGGGGACAATTCTGATGCGGGCAGGAAGGGCTCCTGCCTGCATCGGAATGTGCCATTCGGGTTCCTTTCCGACTGAGCCATTCTGATGGGCTCAGTTGGAAGGGAATCCAACTCGGTTTTCCGGATGGCTTACGACGGGCTCGGAGAGCCCGTCCACCATCCGGACACCCTTCAGTACTCCCATGCCCAGCTCTTTCCTGCAGAGTGAATACAGTGGCAGTTTCCCACTGCCTTTTTGTGCCGGTCTTTCCGGCACAAAAAGGCAGCGGGAAACTGTCTCTGGGGGCCCCAGCAGGGCCCCCATGGGTGCGAGGCTGCCGAATGGCGGCCATGCCCCCCTGTCGATCCATGCACCCGGTGGCAGGCACCTTGAGGTGCCTGCCACTGGGTGCAGGGATGAACTGCACCCCTGCTCTTTCAATGAGAGCATGCATTCCATTCGGAATGCATGCTCTCATTGAAAGGTATAGGCATGCGACCGAACAGGGTTCGGTTGCATCCTACTTGCAGGTCTGTAACCGATGACAAGAGGCAGTTCAGTTACAGTTCCTGACCAATGTCGGACGGACTCCGGTCCATCCGACATCGGAATCAGGCCCTTAGCAGCAAAGGTTAGTGGTTACAGTTAGGAAGTAAAATTAAAAAATCCTTACAAATTCACTTAAAAAGCCAAAAGTTACAGGGACGTTATAGTTATGAAATAGAATTTAAAAACCATAGAAATTCTCTGAAAACAACAAAGGTTTCAGGGACATTATAGTTAGGAAATAAAATTTAAAAAACGTTGAAAATCACTGAAAAACCAAAGGTGCCTTTACCATGCATGGCCTTTACAAGGCAAGCCTTTACCAGGAATATGCCTTTACAAGCATGTCTTTATAAGGCAAGGTGAGTATATATAAGTTAAGTGTGTGTTTGTAAATATATATATATATATATTCACTGAAAAAACCATAGGTTTTAGGGACAGTTATAGTTAGTTGGACATTTCACTCGTACAAAACCATAGAAATTCCCCCGTTATAGTTAGTTCAGCTAACTATAACTCGCGCCCCGCAATGCACTGCTGATGACGTCACATATTACATCACTCATGACATGGTCAGTGACATCACTGATGACATCACTGATGACATCTCAAATGAAATCACTGATGACATCATCCAGTGACTGTGTGTTTCTGTAAAGTTTCAATATGTTTAATATATATAGGGAAAGGCGTATTGAAGAATGAGTGGGTGTTTAAGTGTCTGAATGGATGATTTAGTACGTGCGTGACTGACTCTACAAGTGAGTGATTAAACGTATCTTACTGAATGCATGGGTTAGTGACTAAACTGTGTGAATGTCTGTATCCGTCTGTTTGTTGGTGTGTAAGTGGATGCATGGATTTGCGAATAGCTACATGAGTGTCTATATGGGTTATTGATTGGTTCTCTGAGTATCTGTATGGCTGCCTGAGTGTTTGTGTGGGTGGGGTGTGTGTGACTCTGTACATAGATGTGTGAGTGGGTGATTCACTGGGTGCATGATTTCAAGAGTGCATCTGTGATGGACTGCTTGGGTGGGTGAGTGTGTGTATGGGTGTGTTAGTGAGTGAATGTATATCTCAGTGGTACATGTGCGAGTAACTACATATGTAAAAGGCAGTATATATGTGTGTTAGAGTATTTAAATGGCTATAAGTGAGAGTGTGTGATTGTGAGAGTGGCTGTATGGATGCGTGTGTGCTTGTATCAGTTATTGTATAAGAGCGTAAGAATGTGCTAGTATTTGTATGAGTAAGTGAGCTGGTGTGTGTATAACTGTATAGGTGAGTAAATGGGTGTGTGATTAATTTTTGCATGACTGACTAGGTGTGTGAGTGCCTCTATGGATGAGTGGCGGTGTGTGAGTGTTTATATAGGTGTATGAGTGCATATGATAGTCCTGTACTGAGTGACTGTAAGTATGAGTGACTGTACGGGTGAGTGAGTAGATGTGTGTGTGTAGACCTAGGAATCAGTGAGTGGGTATGTAGTTATTGGTATTGGAGTGTGTATGGTTTTGAGAATGGCAGTCTGTAATTTAGAGTGGGTGTATCAAAAGCTATATTAGGGTGTGAGAAGATGCATGAAATTATCACATGGATGATGTCATCAGTGATGTCATTTGAGATGTCATCAGTGATGTCATCAGTGATGTCACTGACCATGTCATGAGTGATGTAATATGTGACGTCATCAGCAGTGCATTGCGGGGCGCGAGTTATAGTTAGCTGAACTAACTATAACGGGGAATTTCTATGGTTTTGTACGAGTGAAATGTCCAACTAACTATAACTGTCCCTAAAACCTATGGTTTTTTCAGTGAATTTCAAAGGTTTTTAAATGCTAATTTCTAACTATAACGTGTCTGAAACCTATGGTTTTTTCAGTGAATTTCAAAGGTTTTTTAAATGCTAATTTCTAACTATAACGTGCCTGAAACCTATGATTTTTTAAGTGAATTTCAAAGGTTTTTAAATGCTAGTTTCTAACTATGCCTACAGAGGTAGGACATGTGAAGAAAGAAGAAAAACGCGCAGAAAGAAGCAAAAGAAATGCAGAAAGAACCAACAGAGGAGCAGAAAGAGGCCTTGTTGCAAAATCATCCTGTGCCCACAACTTTTTCAGACGGGTACTGGTGGTAACTGACTCTGACTAACCAGAGTCAGTGCTATGCTAAAAGACACTTAGAATACAGTGAAAACACCTACATACACTAGGGAACACTATGCGTTGGGATACCCCTGTGATTAGCATGACCTCCTCTGTAAGTCCCTAGTACATAATAGGGCAGGGGGATTAAAACTAACTCTTAAAACGCGTGTGCAAACGCGCCCCGTGGCGCGTTTTAAGTTGCGGGATTAAGTCCCCTTGAATACTGAGGGTCCCTGGGGCCCAACTAGCCCCCCAGGTACCTACAGTTAGGACCACAGAGCTGAGTTGCAGAGAGGCGTTCCGAGGCCACGCACCTTTTTCACCTCTCTGCAACGCAACTCTGTTGTGCTTACTGAAGGTACCTGGTGGGCTAGTTGGCCCCAGGGTCCCTCAGGATTCAAGGGGGCGTGTTTGCGCACATGTCACCTGAGGCCCCGCCCCCTCCCTTCACCACTGTGCAAACGCGCCCCGTGGCGCGTTTTAAGTTGGGGGATTAGGTCACCTTGAATCCTGAGGGTCCCTGGGGCCCAACTAGCCCACCAAGTACTTCCAGTAAGCACCACAGGCCTGCGTTGCAACGCCTGTAACAAATTGTGTAGTTGTGTTTAGGTAGTGAAGGGGGTCGTGCTGGGGGTAGTGTTTTAGGGTTTAGGGTAGTGCAGTGGTGTTTGTGTAGTGTAGGGGGTCATGCTGGGGGTAGATTTAGGGTTTAGGGTAGTGCAGTGGTGTTTGGATAGTGTAGGGAGTCGTGCTGGGGGAGTGTTTTAGGGTTTAGGGTATTACAGTGGTATTTGGGTAGTGTAGGGGGTTGTGCTGGGGGTAGTGTTTTAGGGTTTAGGGTAGTGCAGTGGTGTTTGGGTAGCGTAGGGGGTCGTGCTGGGGGTAGTGGTTTAGGGTTTAGGGTAGTGCAGTGGTGTTTGGGTAGTGTAGGGGGTACTGCTGGGGGTAGTGTTTTAGGGTTTAGGGTAGTGCAATGGTGTTTGGGTAGTGTAGGGGTACTGCTGGGGTAGTGTTTTAGGGTTTAGGGTAGTGCAGTGGTGTTTGGGTAGTATAGGGGTTCGTGCTGGGGGTATTGTTTTAGGGTTTAGGGTAGTGCAGTGGTGTTTGTGTAGTGTAGGGGGTAGTGTTTTAGGGTTTAGGGTAGTGCAGTGGTGTTTGTGTAGTGTAGGGGGTCGTGCTGGGGGTAGTGTTTTAGGGTTTAGGGTAGTGCAGTGGTCTTTGTGTAGTGTAGGAGGTCGTGTTTTAGGGTTTAGGGTAGTGCAGTGGTGTTCGGGCAGTGTAGGGGTCGTGCTGGGGGTGGAGTTTCAGGGTTTAGGGCAGTGCAGTGGTGTTTGGGTCGTGCAGGGGGTCATGCTGGGGGAGTGTTTTAGGGTTTAGGGCAGTGCAGTGGTGTTTGGGTAGTGTAGGGGGTCATGCTGGGGGAGTGTTTTAGGGTTTAGGGCAGTGCAGTGGTGTTCGGGCAGTGTAGGGGGTCGTGCTGGGGGAGTGTTTTAGGGTTTAGGGCAGTGCAGTGGTGTTCGGGTAGTGTAGGGGGTGGTGCTGGGGGAGTGTTTGAGGGTTTAGGGCAGTGCAGTTGTGTTCGGGTAGTGTAGGGGGTCGTGCTGGGGGAGTATTTTAGGGTTTAGGGTAGTGCAGTGGTGTTTGGGTAGTGTAGGGGGTCGTGCTGGGGGTTGTGTTTCAGGGTTTAGGGCAGTGCAGTGGTGTTCGGGCAGTGTAGGGGGTCGTGCTGGGGCTGGTGTTTCAGGGTTTAGGGCAGTGCAGTGGTGTTCGGGCAGTGTAGGGGGTCATGCACGGGGTGGTGTTTCAGGGTTTAGGGCAGTGCAGTGGTGTTCGGGCAGTGTAGGGGGTCGTGCTGGGGCTGGTGTTTCAGGGTTTAGGGCAGTGCAGTGGTGTTCGGGCAGTGTAGGGGTCTTGCTGGGGGTGGTGTTTCAGGGTTTAGGGCAGTGGTGTTCGGGCAGTGTAGGGGATCTTGCTGGGGGTAGTTTTTCAGGGTTTAGGGCAGTGCAGCGGTGTTCGTGCAGTGTAGGGGGTCGTGCTGGGGATGGTGTTTCATGGTTTAGGGCAGTGCAGTAGTGTTCAGGCAGTGTAGGGGGTCGTGCTGGGGCTGGTGTTTCAGGGTTTAGGGCAGTGCAGGCAGTGGTGCTCGGGGAGTGTAGGGGGTCGTGCTGGGGGTGGTGTTTCTGGGTTTAGGGTAGTGCAGTTGTGTTCGGGCAGTGTAGGGGTTCGTGCTGGGGCTGGTGTTTCAGGGTTTAGGGCAGTGCAGTGGTATTCGGGCAGTGTAGGGGGTCATGCTGGGGCTGGTGTTTCAGTGTTTTGGGCAGAGCAGTGGTGTTCGGGCAGTGTAGGGGGTCGTGCTGGGGGTGGTGTTTCAGGGTTTAGGGCAGTGCAGTGGTGTTCGAGTAGTGAAGGGGTCGTGCTGGGGTGGTGTTTCAGGGTTTAGGGCAGTGGTGTTCGGGCAGTGTAGGGGTCTTGCTGGGGGTGATGTTTCAGGGTTTAGGGCAGTGCAGTAGTGTTCGGGCAGTGTAGAGGGTCTTGCTGGGGGCAGTGTTTCAGGGTTTAGGGCAGAGCAATGGTGTTCAGGCAGTGTAGGGGGTTGTGTTGGAGGTGGTGTTTCAGGCTTTAGGGCAGTGCAGTGGTATTCGGGCAGTGTAGGGGGTCTTGCTGGGGGTGGTGTTTCAGGGTTTAGGGCAGTGGTGTTCTGGCAGTGTAGGGGGTCATGCTGGGGGTGGTGTTTCACGGTTTAGGGCAGTGCAATGGTGTTCGGGCAGTGTAGGGGGTCGTGCAGGAACTGGTGTTTCAGGGTTTAGGGCAGTGCAGTGGTGTTCAGGCAGTGTAGGGGGTCGTGCTGGGGGTGGTGTTTCAGGGTTTAGGGCAGTGCAGTGGTGTTCGGGCAGTGTAGGGGTCTTGCTGGGGGTGGTGTTTCAGGGTTTAGGGCAGTGGTGTTCGGGCAGTGTAGGGGATCTTGCTGGGGGTAGTTTTTCAGGGTTTAGGGCAGTGCAGCGGTGTTCGTGCAGTGTAGGGGGTCGTGCTGGGGATGGTGTTTCATGGTTTAGGGCAGTGCAGTAGTGTTCAGGCAGTGTAGGGGGTCGTGCTGGGGCTGGTGTTTCAGGGTTTAGGGCAGTGCAGGCAGTGGTGCTCGGGCAGTGTAGGGGTCGTGCTGGGGGTGGTGTTTCTGGGTTTAGGGTAGTGCAGTTGTGTTCGGGCAGTGTAGGGGTTCGTGCTGGGGCTGGTGTTTCAGTGTTTTGGGCAGAGCAGTGGTGTTCGGGCAGTGTAGGGGGTCGTGCTGGGGGTGGTGTTTCAGTGTTTTGGGCAGAGCAGTGGTGTTCGGGCAGTGTAGGGGGTCGTGCTGGGGGTGGTGTTTCAGGGTTTAGGGCAGTGCAGTGGTGTTCGAGTAGTGAAGGGGTCGTGCTGGGGGTGGTGTTTCAGGGTTTAGGGCAGTGGTGTTCGGGCAGTGTAGGGGTCTTGCTGGGGGTGATGTTTCAGGGTTTAGGGCAGTGCAGTAGTGTTCGGGCAGTGTAGGGGGTCTTGCTGGGGGCAGTGTTTCAGGGTTTAGGGCAGAGCAATGGTGTTCAGGCAGTGTAGGGGGTTGTGTTGGAGGTGGTGTTTCAGGCTTTAGGGCAGTGCAGTGGTATTCGGGCAGTGTAGGGGGTCTTGCTGGGGGTGGTGTTTCAGGGTTTAGGGCAGTGGTGTTCTGGGCAGTGTAGGGGGTCGTGCTGGGGGTGGTGTTTCACGGTTTAGGGCAGTGCAATGGTGTTCGGGCAGTGTAGGGGGTCGTGCAGGAGCTGGTGTTTCAGGGTTTAGGGCAGTGCAGTGGTGTTCGGGCAGTGTAGGGGGTCGTGCTGGGGGTGGTGTTTCAGGGTTTAGGGCAGTGCAGTAGTGTTCGGGCAGTGTAGGGGGTCGTGCTGGGGCTGGTGTTTCAGGGTTTAGGGCAGTGCAGGCAGTGGTGCTCGGGCAGTGTAGGGGGTCGTGCTGGGGCTGGTGTTTCAGGGTTTAGGGCAGTGCAGTGGTATTCGGGCAGTGTAGGGGGTCATGCTGGGGCTGGTGTTTCAGGGTTTTGGGCAGAGCAGTGGTGTTCGGGCAGTGTAGGGGGTCGTGCTGGGGGTGGTGTTTCAGGGTTTAGGGCAGTGCAGTGGTGTACAAGTAGTGTAGGGGGTCATGCTGGGGGTGGTGTTTCAGGGTTTAGGCAGTGCAGTGGTGTTCGGGCAGTGTAGGGGGTCTTGCTGGGGGTGATGTTTCAGGGTTTAGGGCAGTGCAGTAGTGTTCGGGCAGTGTAGGGGGTCTTGCTGGGGGCAGTGTTTCAGGGTTTAGGGCAGAGCAATGGTGTTCAGGCAGTGTAGGGGGTTGTGTTGGAGGTGGTGTTTCAGGCTTTAGGGCAGTGCAGTGGTATTCGGGCAGTGTAGGGGGTCTTGCTGGGGGTGGTGTTTCAGGGTTTAGGGCAGTGGCGTTCTGGCAGTGTAGGGGGTCGTGCTGGGGGTGGTGTTTCAGGGTTTAGGGCAGTGCAATGGTGTTCGGGCAGTGCAGGGGGTCGTGCTGGGGGTGGAGTTTCAGGGTTTAGGACAGTGCAGTGGTGTTTGGGTCAGTGCAGGGGGTCATGCTGGGGGTAGTGTTTTAGGGTTTAGGGCAGTGCAGTGGTGTTTGGGTAGTGTAGGGGGTCATGCTGGGGGTAGTGTTTTAGGGTTTAGGGCAGTGCAGTGGTGTTCGGGCAGTGTAGGGGGTCGTGCTGGGGGAGTGTTTTAGGGTTTAGGGCAGTGCAGTGGTGTTCGGGTAGTGTAGGGGGTCGTGCTGGGGGGAGTGTTTGAGGGTTTAGGGCAGTGCAGTTGTGTTCGGGTAGTGTAGGGGGTCGTGCTGGGGGAGTATTTTAGGGTTTAGGGTAGTGCAGTGGTGTTCGGGTAGTGTAGGGGTCGTGCTGGGAGTTGTGTTTCAGGGTTTAGGGCAGTGCAGTGGTGTTCGGGCAGTGTAGGGGGTCGTGCTGGGGCTGGTGTTTCAGGGTTTAGGGCAGTGCAGTGGTGTTCGGGCAGTGTAGGGGGTCATGCACGGGGTGGTGTTTCAGGGTTTAGGGCAGTGCAGTGGTGTTCGGGCAGTGTAGGGGGTCGTGCTGGGGCTGGTGTTTCAGGGTTTAGGGCAGTGCAGTGGTGTTCGGGCAGTGTAGGGGGTCTTGCTGGGGGTGGTGTTTCAGGGTTTAGGGCAGTGGTGTTCGGGCAGTGTAGGGGGTCTTGCTGGGGGTGATGTTTCAGGGTTTAGGGCAGTGCAGTGGTGTTCGGGCAGTGTAGGGGATCTTGCTGGGGGTAGTTTTTCAGGGTTTAGGGCAGTGCAGTGGTGTTCGTGCAGTGTAGGGGGTCGTGCTGGGGATGGTGTTTCATGGTTTAGGGCAGTGCAGTAGTGTTCAGGCAGTGTAGGGGGTCGTGCTGGGGCTGGTGTTTCAGGGTTTAGGGCAGTGCAGGCAGTGGTGCTCGGGCAGTGTAGGGGGTCGTGCTGGGGGTTGTGTTTCTGGGTTTAGGGTAGTGCAGTTGTGTTCGGGCAGTGTAGGGGTTCGTGCTGGGGCTGGTGTTTCAGGGTTTAGGGCAGTGCAGTGGTGTTCGGGCCGTGTAGGGGTCATGCTGGGGGTGGTGTTTCAGTGTTTTGGGCAGAGCAGTGGTGTTCGGGCAGTGTAGGGGGTCGTGCTGGGGGTGGTGTTTCAGGGTTTAGGGCAGTGCAGTGGTGTTCGAGTAGTGTAGGGGGTCGTGCTGGGGGTGGTGTTTCAGGGTTTAGGGCAGTGGTGTTCGGGCAGTGTAGGGGGTCTTGCTGGGGGTGATGTTTCAGGGTTTAGGGCAGTGCAGTGGTGTTCGGGCAGTGTAGGGGGTCTTGCTGGGGGCAGTGTTTCAGGGTTTAGGGCAGTGCACTGGTGTTCAGGCAGTGTAGGGGGTTGTGTTGGAGGTGGTGTTTCAGGGTTTAGGGCAGTGCAGTGGTGTTTGGGCAGTGTAGGGGTTGTGCTGGGGGTGGTGTTTCAGGGTTTAGGGCAGTGCAGTGGTGTTCGGGCAGTGTAGGGTGTCGTGCTGGGGGTGGTGTTTCAGGGTTTAGGGCAGTGCAGTGGTGTTCGGGCAGTGTAGGTGGTCTTGCTGGGGCTGGTGTTTCAGGGTTTAGGCAGTGCAGTGGTGTTCGGGCAGTGTAGGGGGTCTTGCTGGGGGTGGTGTTTCAGTGTTTAGGGCAGTGCAATGGTGTTCGCGCAGTGTAGGGGGTTTTGCTGGGGCTGATGTTTCAGCGTTTAGGGCAGCGCAGTGGTGTTCGGGCAGTGTAGGGGGTCTTGCTGGGGGTGGTGTTTGAGGGTTTAGGGCAGTGCAGTGGTGTTCGGGCAGTGTAGGGGGTCTTGCTGGGGCTGGTGTTTCAGGGTTTAGGGCAGTGCAGTGGTGTTCGGGCAGTGTAGGGGGTCTTGCTGGGGCTGGTGTTTCAGGGTTTAGGGTAGTGCAGTGGTGTTCGGGCAGTGTAGGGGGTCGTGCTGGGGCTGGTGTTTGAGGGTTTAGGGCAGTGCAGTGGTGTTCGGGCAGTGTAGGGGGTCGTGCTGGGGCTGGTGTTTCAGGGTTTAGGGCAGTGCAGTGGTTTTCGGGCAGTGTAGGCGGTCGTGCTGGGGGTGGTGTTTCAGGGTTTAGGGCAGTGCAGTGGTGTTCGGGCAGTGTAGTGGGTCATGCAGGGGTGGTGTTTCAGGGTTTAGGGCAGTGCAGTGGTGTTCGGGCAATGTAGGGGTCGTGCTGGGACTGGTGTTTCAGGGTTTAGGGCAGTGCAGTGGTGTTCGGGCAGTGTAGGGGGTCTTGCTGGGGGTGGTGTTTCAGTGTTTAGGGTGCAGTGGTGTTCGGGCAGTGTAGGGGGTCTTGCTGGGGGTGATGTTTCAGGGTTTAAGGCAGTGCAGTGGTGTTCGGGCAGTGTAGGGTGTCGTGCTGGGGGTGGTGTTTCAGGGTTTAGGGCAGTGCAGTGGTGTTCGGGCAGTGTAGGGGGTCGTGCACGGGGTGGTGTTTCAGGGTTTAGGGCAGTGCAGTGGTGTTCGGGCAGTGTAGGGGTCGTGCTGGGGCTGGTGTTTCAGGGTTTAGGGCAGTGCAGTGGTGTTCTGGCAGTGTAGGGGTCGTGCTGGGGCTGGTGTTTCACGGTTTAGGGCAGTGCAGTGGTGTTCGGGCAGTGTAGGGGGTCATGCTGGGGCTGGTGTTTTAGGGTTTAGGGCAGTGCAGTGGTGTTCGGGCAGTGTAGGGGTCTTGCTGGGGGTAGTTTTTCAGGGTTTAGGGCAGTGCAGTGGTGTTCGTGCAGTGTAGGGGGTCGTGCTGGGGATGGTGTTTCATGGTTTAGGGCAGTGCAGTAGTGTTCAGGCAGTGTAGGGGGTAGTGCTGGGGCTGGTGTTTCAGGGTTTAGGGCAGTGCAGGCAGTGGTGCTCGGGCAGTGTAGGGGGTCGTGCTGGGGGTGGTGTTTCTGGGTTTAGGGCAGTGCAGTGGTGTTCGGGCAGTGTAGGGGGTCTTGCTGGGGCTGGTGTTTCAGGGTTTAGGGTAGTGCAGTGGTGTTCGGGCAGTGTAGGGGGTCGTGCTGGGGCTGGTGTTTGAGGGTTTAGGGCAGTGCAGTGGTGTTCGGGCAGTGTAGGGGGTCGTGCTGGGGCTGGTGTTTCAGGGTTTAGGGCAGTGCAGTGGTTTTCAGGCAGTGTAGGCGGTCGTGCTGGGGGTGGTGTTTCAGGGTTTAGGGCAGTGCAGTGGTGTTCGGGCAGTGTAGTGGGTCATGCAGGGGGTGGTGTTTCAGGGTTTAGGGCAGTGCAGTGGTGTTCGGGCAATGTAGGGGGTCGTGCTGGGGCTGGTGTTTCAGGGTTTAGGGCAGTGCAGTGGTGTTCGGGCAGTGTAGGGGGTCTTGCTGGGGGTGATGTTTCAGGGTTTAAGGCAGTGCAGTGGTGTTCGGGCAGTGTAGGGTGTCGTGCTGGGGGTGGTGTTTCAGGGTTTAGGGCAGTGCAGTGGTGTTCGGGCAGTGTAGGGGGTCGTGCTGGGGCTGGTGTTTCAGGGTTTAGGGCAGTGCAGGCAGTGGTGCTCGGGCAGTGTAGGGGGTCGTGATGGGGGTGGTGTTTCTGGGTTTAGGGTAGTGCAGTGGTGTTCGGGCAGTGTAGGGGTTCGTGCTGGGGCTGGTGTTTCAGGGTTTAGGGCAGTGCATCAGTGTTCGGGCAGTGTAGGGGGTCATGCTGGGGCTGGTGTTTCAGTGTTTTGGGCAGAGCAGTGGTGTTCGGGCAGTGTAGGGGGTCGTGCTGGGGGTGGTGTTTCAGGGTTTAGGGCAGTGCAGTGGTGTTCGAGCAGTGTAGGGGGCACGTGCTGGGAGTGGTGTTTCAGGGTTTAGGGCAGAGCAATGGTGTTCAGGCAGTGTAGGGGGTTGTGTTGGAGGTGGTGTTTCAGGCTTTAGGGCAGTGCAGTGGTGTTCGGGCAGTGTAGGGGTCTTGCTGGGGGCAGTGTTTCAGGGTTTAGGGCAGAGCAATGGTGTTCAGGCAGTGTAGGGGGTTGTGTTGGAGGTGGTGTTTCAGGCATTAGGGCAGTGCAGTGGTATTCGGGCAGTGTAGGGGGTCTTGCTGGGGGTGGTGTTTCAGGGTTTAGGGCAGTGGTGTTCAGGCAGTGTAGGGGGTCGTGCTGGGGGTGGTGTTTCAGGATTTAGGGCAGTGCAGTGGTGTTTGGGCAGTGTAGGGGGTCGTGCAGGGGCTGGTGTTTCAGGGTTTAGGGCAGTGCAGTGGTGTTTGGGCAGTGTAGGGGGTCGTGCTGGGGGTGGTGTTTCTGGGTTTAGGGCAGTGTAGTGGTGTTCGGGCAGTGTAGGGGGTCGTGCAGGGGGTGGTGAGTCAGGGTTTAGGGCAGTGCAGTGGTGTTCGGGCAGTGTAGGGGGTCATACTGGGGGTAGAGTTTGAGGGTTTAGGGCAGTGCAGTGGTGTTCGGGCAGTGTAGGGGGTCATGCAGGGGGGGTGGTGTTTCAGGGTTTAGGGCAGTGCAGTGGTGTTCGGGCAGTGTAGGGGTCGTGCTGGGGGTGGTGTTTCAGGGTTTAGGGCAGTGCAGTGGTGTACGGGCAGTGTAGGGTGTCGTGCTGGGGGTGGTGTTTCAGGGTTTTGGGCAGTGCAGTGGTGTTCGGGCAGTGTAGGTGGTCTTGCTGGGGCTGGTGTTTCCGGGTTTAGTGCAGTGGTGTTCGGGCAGTGTAGGGGGTCTTGCTGGGGGTGGTGTTTCAGGGTTTAGGGCAGTGCAATGGTGTTCGCGCAGTGTAGGGGGTCTTGCTGGGGCTGATGTTTCAGCGTTTAGGGCAGCGCAGTGGTGTTCGGGCAGTGTAGGGGGTCTTGCTGGGGGTGGTGTTTCAGGGTTTAGGGCAGTGCAATGGTGTTCGGGCTGTGTAGGGGGTCTTGCTGGGGCTGGTGTTTCAGGGTTTAGGGTAGTGCAGTGGTGTTCGGGCAGTGTAGGGGGTCGTGCTGGGGCTGGTGTTTGAGGGTTTAGGGCAGTGCAGTGGTGTTCGGGCAGTGTAGGGGGTCGTGCTGGGGCTGGTGTTTCAGGGTTTAGGGCAGTGCAGTGGTTTTCAGGCAGTGTAGGCAGTCGTGCTGGGGGTGGTGTTTCAGGGTTTAGGGCAGTGCAGTGGTGTTCGGGCAGTGTAGGGGGTCGTGCTGGGGGTGGTGTTTCAGGGTTTAGGGCAGTGCAGTGGTGTTCGGGCAGTGTAGGGGGTCATGCTGGGGCTGGTGTTTCAGGGTTTTGGGCAGAGCAGTGGTGTTCGGGCAGTGTAGGGGGTCGTGCTGGGGGTGGTGTTTTAGGGTTTAGGGCACTGCAGTGTTGTTCGGGCAGTGTAGGGGGTCTTGCTGGGGGTGGTGTTTCAGGGTTTAGGGCAGTGGTGTTCGGGCAGTGTAGGGGTCTTGCTGGGGGTGATGTTTCAGGGTTTAGGGCAGTGCAGTGGTGTTCGGGCAGTGTAGGGGGTCTTGCTGGGGCTGGTGTTTCAAGGTTTAGGGCAGTGAAGTAGTGTTCGTGCAGTGTAGGGGGTCATGCTGGGGGCGGTGTTTCAGGGTTTAGGGCAGTGCAGTAGTGTTCGGGCAGTGTAGGGGGTCGTGCAGGGGGTGGTGTTTCAGGGTTTAGGGCAGTGCAATGGATTTCGGGCAGTGTAGGGGGTCGTGCTGGGGGTGGTGTTTCAGGGTTTAGGGCAGTGCAGTGGTGTTCGGGCAATGTAGGGGGTCGTGCTGGGGCTGGTGTTTCAGGGTTTAGGGCAGGGCAGTGGTGTTCGGGCATTGTAGGGGGTCGTGCAGGGGGTGGTGTTTCAGGGTTTAGGGCAGTGCAATGGTGTTCGGGCAGTGTAGGGGGTCATGCTGGGGTGGTGTTTCAGGGTTTAGGGCAGTGCAGTGGTGTTCGGGCAATGTAGGGGGTCTTGCTGGGGGTGGTGTTTCAGGGTTTAGGGCAGTGGTGTTCGGGCAGTGTAGGGGTCTTGCTGGGGGTGATGTTTCAGGGTTTAGGGCAGTGCAGTGGTGTTCGGGCAGTGTAGGGGGTCTTGCTGGGGGTAGTGTTTCAGGGTTTAGGGCAGTGCAGGGGTGTTCGTGCAGTGTAGGGGTCGTGCTGGGGATGGTGTTTCAGGGTTTAGGCCAGTGCAGTAGTGTTCGGGCAGAGTAGGGGGTCGTGCAGGGGGAATGGTGTTTCAGGGTTTAGGGCAGTGCAGTGGTGTTCGGGCAGTGTAGTGGGTTATGCAGGGGGTGGTGTTTCAGGGTTTAGGGCAGTGCAGTGGTGTTCGGGCAATGTAGGGGGTCGTGCTGGGGCTGGTGTTTCAGGGTTTAGGGCAGTGCAGTGGTGTTCGGGCAGTGTAGGGGGTCTTGCTGGGGGTGGTGTTTCAGGGTTTAGGGCAGTGGTGTTCGGGCAGTGTAGGGGTCTTGCTGGGGGTGATGTTTCAGGGTTTAGGGCAGTGCAGTGGTGTTCGGGCAGTGTAGGGTGTCGTGCTGGGGGTGGTGTTTCAGGGTTTAGGGCAGTGCAGTGGTGTTCGGGCAGTGTAGGGGGTCGTGCACGGGGTGGTGTTTCAGGGTTTAGGGCAGTGCAGTGGTGTTCGGGCAGTGTAGGGGGTTGTGCTGGGGCTGGTGTTTCAGGGTTTAGGGCAGTGCAATGGTGTTCTGGCAGTGTAGGGGGTCGTGCTGGGGCTAGTGTTTCACGGTTTAGGGCAGTGCAGTGGTGTTCGGGCAGTGTAGGGGGTCATGCTGGGGCTGGTGTTTCAGGGTTTAGGGCAGTGCAGTGGTGTTCGTGCAGTGTAGGTGGTCGTGCTGGGGCTGGTGTTTCAGGGTTTAGGGCAGTGCAGTGGTGTTCGGGCAGTGTAGGGGTCATGCTGGGGCTGGTGTTTCAGGGTTTAGGGCAGTGCAGTGGTGCTCAGGCAGTGTAGGGGGTTGTGCTGGGGGTGGTGTTTATGGGTTTAGGGTAGTGCAGTGGTGTTCGGGCAGTGTAGGGGCTCGTGCTGGGGCTGGTGTTTCAGGGTTTAGGGCAGTGCAGTGGTGTTCGGGCAGTGTAGGGGGTCGTGCTGGGGCTTGTGTTTCAGGGTTTTGGGCAGAGCAGTGGTGTTCGGGCAGTGTAGGGGGTCGTGCTGGGGGTGGTGTTTCAGGGTTTAGGGCAGTGCAGTGGTGTTCGGGCAGTGTAGGGGGTCGTGCTGGGGGTGGTGTTTCAGGGTTTAGGGCAGTGGTGTTCGGGCAGTGTAGGGGGTCTTGCTGGGGGTGATGTTTCAGGGTTTAGGGCAGTGGAGTGGTGTTTGGGCAGTGTAGGGGGTCTTGCTGGGGATAGTGTTTCAGGGTTTAGGGCAGTGCAGTGGTGTTTGGGCAGTGTAGGGGGCCGTGCTGGGGGTGGTGTTTCAGGGTTTAGGGCAGTGCAGTGGTGTTCGGGCAGTGTAGGGGGTCGTGAAGGGGGTGGTGTTTCAGGGTTTAGGGCAGTGCAGTGGTGTTCGGCAGTGTAGGGGGTCGTGCTGGGGTTGGTGTTTCAGGGTTTAGGGCAGTGCAGTGGTGTTCGAACAGTGTAGGGGGTCGTGCAGGGGCTGGTGTTTCAAGGTTTAGGGCAGTGCAGTGGTGTTCGGGCAGTGTAGGGGGTCGTTCTGGGGGTAGTGTTTTAGGGTTTAGGGTAGTGCAGTGGTGCTTGTGTAGTGTAGGGAGTCGTGCTGGGGGTAGTGTTGTAGGGTTTAGGGTAGTGCAGTGGTGTTCGGGCAGTGTAGGGGGTCTTGCTGGGGGTGGTGTTTCAGGGTTTAGTGCAGTGGTGTTCGGGCAGTGTAGGGGGTCTTGCTGGGGGTGATGTTTCAGGGTTTAGGGCAGTGCAGTGGTGTTCGGGCAGTGTAGGGGGTCTTGCTGGGGGTAGTGTTTCAGGGTTTAGGGCAGTGCAGGGGTGTTCGTGCAGTGTAGGGGGTCGTGCTGGGGATGGTGTTTCAGGGTTTAGGGCAGTGCAGTAGTGTTCGGGCAGTGTAGGGGGTCATGCAGGGGAATGGTGTTTCAGGGTTTAGGGCAGTGCAGTGGTGTTCGGGCAGTGTAGGGTGTCGTGCTGGGGGTGGTGTTTCAGGGTTTAGGGCAGTGCAGTGGTGTTCGGGCAGTGTAGGGGGTCGTGCACGGGGTGGTGTTTCAGGGTTTAGGGCAGTGCAGTAGTGTTCGGGCAGTGTAGGGGGTTGTGCTGGGGCTGGTGTTTCAGGGTTTAGGGCAGTGCAATGGTGTTCTGGCAGTGTAGGGGGTCGTGCTGGGGCTAGTGTTTCACGGTTTAGGGCAGTGCAGTGGTGTTCGGGCAGTGTAGGGGGTCGTGCTGGGGTGGTGTTTCAGGGTTGAGGGCAGTGCAGTGGTGTTCGAGCAGTGTAGGGGGTCGTGCAGGGGCTGGTGTTTCAAGGTTTAGGGCAGTGCAGTGGTGTTCGGGCTGTGTAGGGGGTCGTTCTGGGGGTAGTGTTTTAGGGTTTAGGGTAGTGCAGTGGTGCTTGTGTAGTGTAGGGGTCGTGCTGGGTGTAGGAGAGTAGGATCTGCTTCACATGGGTACCCCCACTTTTTGCTGATGCTTCACTGTTTTTCGACATTAGTCTGGCTGGGGCCCTGCTAATCAGAACCCCAGCCTAGCTGCTTCCTCTCTAAAATGGTTTCCATGTGCCTTAGGCACATCTCTGATTGGAATCTGGAGTGCCCTTATAAGTCCCTAGTATATGGTATACTATGTACCAAGGGCATAGGTACCTCAGAGGCCTACCAGGGGCTGCAGCATGTATTGTGCCACCCCTGGAAGGCCATCCAAACTGACACCACAGGTCTGCTACTGCAGCCTGGGTAAGGTGGTGCATGCACTCCTTACTGTGATATAGGTTACCTATATCACTAAAAACATACACACATATAAACCTATAAGTCACTCCTAAGGCAGGCCTTATCAATCCTAAAGGCAGAGTGCATGGTTCCTATGTGAGAGGGTGCCCCTGCATGAGCAGGGCCCCTCTGCAGCGTTCAGAGACCATCTCTGATGCTGTTTGTAGTGCAGCCTGACCATATACTCTTAAGCGCATTATAACCTCGCGGTAAAATGCTAACTTTGGAATGGCTGCACCTAAACATGTCGTGTTTGGTGTCAAACATCTTGGAATACTACCCCCCGCCAATTCTGGCGGCGGGGGTAGCATTCCACCCTTTCCTAATTGAAAGACATGTTAACTCTGACTAACCCGGTAACTTCTCTCCAAAGCCCTGGCATCACAAAATGGATGCTGCTGCCACAGACATGAGTCTGGCCTCCTGCTGCTGGACGAAACTCCGGCAGGGGAGGCCTGGACAATAGGTTTCCTGTCCCAGGGAGGTGTGACCACCTCCCCAGACAGGATAATGTGTATTGGGGCTGGGCGGGAGCACCATCTGTGTGCTTTGAAGTCCTGCACTGGGGGCACATTTGGTGTCCCTGTGCATACCCCAGTTCAAACCGGATCAGGGGCTTCCAGCCCCTGCTTTGGCGTGAACTGGACAAAGGAAAGGGGTGTAGCCACCCCTCTGCCCTGACCCACCCATAGGTGGGGCCACAGAGTAGTCCAACCCCTATCCTGAGTATAAAGTAGAGGAACCCAGTCCTTAGGACTTTAGATTATCCCTGGACGAAACTCTGAAACTGAATCCTGGACCTTCGACGCTCTACTCACGATTAGAGGACAGAAGAATCTCCCTTGGGGTCAAGGAGTGACTCCCTGCTTGGCAGGCACCAAAGAAGCATCTGTCCGGTTCACATTTCTGAAGCTCCCGTCGGACGCCGAAGTCATCGCATCACCAGAGGTGGATTCTCAGACTTCCCTGAGGCTACCCTGAGTCCCCAGCAAAGCTGAGGCCCGTGGCTATCGTGGGTGACTTGAGACCGTGACCCCTGGACACCGAGCACATTTGCAAGTGCATCCTCTTCTGGGTCTCCCAAGAAGTCGTGCTTTGGGCTCCGAGTAGCCCTAGCCTCCAGCACCACCTGCACTGAAGATCACTGGCCCCCACTCCACGAGTGTCCTGTAAGCCAGCTCCACGTGCGGCGTCACGAGGCTCCTTTGCGGTCGCTAGCCCATTGGCTAGTAGCCCTTAACGAAGGCCAATCTTTTCCTAACTTGGCATCCTGGTTGCTCCAGGCCTGCCCTCACTTACCTTTGCTGGGTGAGTTCCCCAGACCTTGCTGGTCTGCACCATCGACGATCTTCCTCTGCATCGAGACTTGCCGTTGCCAAGGCTTGTTGGGTCCAATCCGGTCGCCGACACCTCAGCACTCGACAAACATCGTGTACCAGCCCGAATCCTGCTCCTGGTTGCCGACAACGCCTCCTGGACCTCGTGGCTGAAGAGTCAAGATGACCGTCAACGCACCTGAAGCACTCGACATCGGTGGGCATCTGTCCATCGCCTTCCTGGTCACTGGCTAGTGACCCAGACTCTGTCCCCTCTGCTTTCAGGTTCTTCAGAACTCCGATCCACTCTTGGATCCACCCGGACACTTTTCACTTGGTCGCCAGCAGCACTTTGCAGCAGATCGCCATCCAAATCGACGACGAAACCCGACCCCGAAAGGCACCTATGAACCCGGCTTCCTGGGTGAGGTAACACGAGTACTCCGGTGCTCCCGTGGGTAGAGACTCTTCAAAGTCCTAGATCTCAAAGGGTTTGGTCCAAGTCCTCTTTTAAGTGTCCCTTTCTCTAATTTCCCGATCACGACTTTCTCCATAGAAGTCAACGGCGTATCGCGGTTGTGTATTTACACTGCACGCGTCTCCCGTGGGTCCCCTGTGTCACTACCTTGGGTGGTTCCTTGTGGTCCAAGCACTTCTAGATGCTCTAGGCCTAGTGTCTAGTTCAGTCGTGGTTCGCATACCACTTTATTGGTATATGGTTTGGTACGCCCCTAGGGCCCAAACGTGTATTTGTGCTATTACTGTGTTTAAATAACTTCTAACTTATGTACTTCGAACTCTAGCCTCATAAAGAGACTAGAGGGGTGTGTTTAGCAATAAATACTGTCATACGGTTTCTGCACATACAGAGCTATGCACAGGATAATAGGACCTCGGAATATAGTGGTGAGCCAACCATAAACCTTAGCACCCAAAACCCCAACCCAACTAGCCTTAGCGTCCCATTAGCACTAATGTACCAATGATTAGACAACCCAGAACACGGTATCTCTCTCTCAGGACTCGCAGAGGCAAGAACACTCTTTCGTTACTCTCGTACCTGTCCACAACATGCGTAAGAAGAGACACTTTATAGTTCAAAATATTTATTGCAACTTACGTGCCCTTAGATACAGTACACGTGTCAGTACTAATAACATAATACATAAGAATAATATAATCAGCATAGTTACTACTCCATAGAATACGAACGGGGAAAGCATCTCATAAAGCAGTGGATATATGTCTGACTAACATTACCACCCTCCCCGTGCTAGAAGCCAGTTTATTATAATAATAGAAGACCTTTGGGCTTTGACTAGCGAACCCCCATACCTCAGTCTCTAGATGCAGAACTACATCAGCAAACAATCACAGCTCTTCTCCCTGGAAAGGTCGTCTCCAAGTGCTATCATAGAGCACGCGAGCGCATTATTAAAAGCACACTATTTTCTCAATGGCAGCTGTACATGGTGTTATGTCTAGGTGCGAGGGACGGGCCAAATCAGTAGGAACCAGGGAGTTGTTATTCGACCTTGTAACTGTTGTTCAGACTGAGCCCAAAAGGGAACAGGAGAAAAGGTGAGAAACAGAATATGCAGACTGTGGTAGAATAACTTGACAATAACAGAGGGCGACAGAACAACATCCAGTAATAACGTGCGCAAGAGTCATCATGGCAGCCAGGCCTGCGGTGACGTAGCCAGACCTGCCAGGAGGCCATGAGCCACAAGACACCCTCCCCTGGACAGTCCATCGGCCACGACGAAAAGGAAGACAGAGTTTCAAACACCTGAGCAGAATAGAGGTGGTCCACTGACAATTAACGGCAAGTCAATCAATCCAAAAATGTGGAAGAGCAGAAAAACGCTATACCGTCCAAAAGGACATCATTGGAATCGTCAAAAAACGTAGACGCCATCCAGTCCAACAGGTCAAAGCTGCAGGAATGTTCTTCAGAGTATGGAGCATCCAAAAGCAATGCGGGACAGCTTGCGTGATATTCAATATAACTTTGTTGTAGGAGATCCTGAGCAGCCGCCCAGATATCCCATTGTGCCAAAATCCCCAGTGCAGCCGCACGCATCATAAAGCCAGCAGCGGAACAGTCCCGTTCATGGGCCTCTAAGGGACCCACCAACCGAACAAAATCCGGGACCGACAATGACGAATTGGAGAGGCAATAATCCATGGTCCATGTAAACGGACAGCGGATGCAAGACATCACAGGTTGCACGCAAGTGAAATACGCAAAGCGAAAGGAAAGGGTGTAGGACACACTGATAGTTGCCAAGGGCAGAACATCGAAGCCAACCAGAAGTCGCTCACGGAGCAGTTGGAGGCGTTCGGGATCGAGAAGGGCCCAGTGGAGTGCAGCCATTGCGCAGAAAACAGACCAACAGCAAGACACCGGCCGCCAAAGCGAGGATTAATGGGAAACCACCAAAGACGCTAGAAAAAATAGAATGAATGAATGCCGGTATCACACCGAAAATAGTTTGAAAGGTGGACACGAGGCCAGACCCCACAACCTTAAAAAGTGCACCAGACCCTCAGTGTTTGATGCGTTAAAAATACGATGAATTAACTCCCCAAAATGTTGGGGGAGGTCAGTGTTCAAAAGGGCCTGTATTTCACTGTGGGTGCTCGCCACCTGGAGATAGAATGTCTCCCGGGCGGATGTGAGCATAACCTCCTCATTCAATAATAGGGCCTTTATTCTGCTCAACTTATTGAAATCTGCCTCCATGGTAGGAATGGAAGGCCAAATAGAGCTATCAACGATGTCGTGAGGGGGAGGAAAAAGCACATTCTTGCAGCAGACAACTCTGTGCGAGACCGTAACAATATACGGAATGCCAGCCTGTAGGCCACAACAGTCTTCGTTATTTAAAAGCAAATAGCTACCATTGGTAAGCAAAGTAAACGTAGGAGAAATAGCAGGAGCAGGAATACCCTTTAGTACACATGCAAGATTTGGAACTGAAACGCTACAAGCCCCGTGCAATTTAATATGTTTACAAATAAGCGAATGACCCACAGTTGAATCACAAGACTCCCCCGTGAGGAATACCTCCTTGCCGTCTCTAAGGCATTTATACATGAAAGGCAAGGACCAAAGTTCATGCAGGAAAGCACCACCCAAAGGCTGGAAACGGCCTACGGGATAATGTTTCATGCACGAACCGAATTCAAATAGGGAAAAAGGTAAAGCTATAACCCCATGAACTAGCCACACCGCAGAATCTAGTTCCGCTACAGAGAATGGTAAAGGATCCACTTTTTCAATATGTAACAAAGTGTACGATGCATCTTTCATGGACATGAACTGCTGTTTGTCAGTCAAATTAAAAGGCAGAAAGAGGGCAGTGGTGTTTAACAAATTCCAAGGAACTTTACCCAACTTAAGGGTTTGCAAAGTCCATGCAAACTGCATCACTGAACGCAACTGATTCTGACCATGATACAACATAGAGACATCATCTTGTACAATATCAACAACAGAGGATACAATATTGTTTAATGTGTAAATGCGGGAAGACAGGGTATTTATACTATTGTCAACAACAGCAAGCACCTTTTCCAAATTTGCTTGGTCTATTTCCCTAAGACGGGAAGCAGCTTCCATTTGTGACAGCTTCCAGAGCTCATTATACGCTTCATAAATGAATCTCTTCGGTCGGGGACCACGAGGTCCCAAGATAAAGTCAGATAAGTCAATAGTGCCTGATAGGAGGGATAAATGGTTCTTAACAGAGTCTAAGGACGAATGTTGTAACCATTGTTTACATAATTTACCAACTGAATACGTGGTCACAGTACGAGTTTCAGTAAATCTTGGATCAGGCTTGTCCTGTATGTAACCAGGAACTGTGCCATGAAAACGAAGTTGGCATGCATTAGATGATATGGGCCATGCCAACCAGGGTGACTGTATTAGTGCAGAAACGTTAAAGGAATTGTTCTGAAACTGAGCCTGTAACGCCATAAGGGACATATTAAAATGCAAACTATCATTTGGAAGACTCGACAAGGATGGGATGGTTGGCGCATTTAGTTGTTTAACGGTAGCCAACCCCCAACACGTGGTCTGATAAATGGAAGCATTTAGAAATAGAATTTGGGCTGGGATAAGGCAAGCACGGTGCAGGGCCTCAGTGCCCTGCACCTGCCATGGCTTCGAACCCCAAATTGATTTTAAATCCACTGTCTCTTTCCAATACTCATAACCACCCACCGCCAAGGCGCTCAAAAAGGAACCCGAATATAGCAATTTAGTGTGGGTCAACATTATTTTTTGAGTCGATGGAGATTTTAATTTAAAATAATAGGACCCAGGGTTCGATCGATTAAAATCAGTAAAATAGGTGAATTTATTTCGAAGAGTCTGGGAACTACCTGGTATGGGGTTTGGGCAGTGTTCCCATTGGGTGTAAGTAACAGGGCTGCGTAGTGCACTTGGTTTGTGGAGAAAATGATTGCCCCAATGCTGGTAGCAATACAAATCGGCATAATTCGCAGAATTCATATACAAGTCTTCAGCATTAAAAGAGGCATAATATTTTAAATCAGCAAACAATGCTTCAACTGCATGCACATCCCAATCATCAGAATGAATATTACTTTTTACTACATCACCCATCGAGACTCGAAGGACATTTGGTACATTAATAATTTCTGTCGGGCCATGTATTTGAAAGTTTACCGCATCCCATACGATGCCATCAGCAACTGGAAACGCTGAAATGTTCACAAATGTGTGGTCACGCTTCATGATGTGTGAAGAGGAATGTGGAGCCAAAGTTCCAGCAACACTGTTCACAGCAGAGCGTTCAGGTAAATAGTGACCATTGATGAGTAGAAAAAACACTGTGACAAAGCCAATGGACATGAACAAAAAAACCAAGAAAAGTACCATCCAAATATATGTCCAAGGTGGAATCAAAAAATTGTCTCTAAACCAGGATACATAAAGACTAAACTTGGACGGGACTTGTGATGAGTTGGAATCTGAATCAAAAGAATAACGTGTCGGGCTCAGTGGCGTTGTTGGTTGGTGTGCCACCGACTCTGTGGCGGGATAAGTATATTCGTCCTCGGCCATGCAGGGTGATGCAGAGGGTTCAAATATATTTTCAGGCAAATCAACCATCTCCATGGTAACATCAGTGATTGTTCTTGCAGGCGTGCCTCGAACACTTGTCCGATAAATGGCAGGACAAGAGACCGCTGGTGTGACACTATTTAGGATCGGCCAAATGTTGTAGCTTGACATTTTCCACTGAGATGTATCTGTTTTCCTTGCGACCGGGAAGCGGTGGTAGGATGACTGTACGTGTTCCCTTCAAGCCCAGTACTGGAACCGGTGCACGAAAAGAGGGGCCGAATTCTTTTTGTTCTCCACCTTCTCTCGTACCAGGTCGCCAATCTTCGGAAGCCAGCCGGCTACCGGAATCTGCACAGCAGGGTCTGTGGCTGAAGGTAAATGTGCAATCGCTAGTTTGTCTCGGGCTTCTTGTAAGTCCTGTAACATAGTAGAATGATTATCTACATCGAACTTGGCGGATTGCGCCGCCATGTCTAGACAATCAAGGTCAGGCACAAACATTCGTATGCCAAAGAGCATTTCGTAAGGGGTCCGCCCACCCAGAGGCCTTCTAGGGAGATTATTAAGTGCACGCTGAACAGTATACAAGTGGGCCAGCCAGTTCCTGCCAGTACCTATAACTCTAGCTGTCAAGGATTGCTTTAAGTCACGGTTCATTCGTTCAACGATAGAGTTGCCCTCAGGCCTATACGGAGACGAAAATTTCACCCGCACCCCTAAGGAGCCCATTGCGTCCTTGTAAGCCTTAGAGGCAAACGCCGGACCTTGGTCAGAATGGAAGGTGCCGCATGCAAAAATTCCCACAAAGACTCGCAAATCCCTAATGACATTTCGTGCGTCAGCACTCCGTTGTGGCCAGACCCAGATGAACCGTGTGCACGAGTCCACTGCCACTAAGATATATTTATAGGCAGTGTCTGAAGAAAATGGACCGCAGTGATCCAAGTAAACACACCCAAAGGGTCTGTTCGAAATTGCAAGCGAGGTCTGCGGTGGTCTTGTGACTGTTGAAGGCTTGATCTGTTGACAAACGTCACAGGAAAGCACATAAGTACGTGTATCTTTGTATAAACCACGCCACCAGTAACGCTGCTGCAAAATGGAAATTGTCGCAGACACACCAGCATGCGCCGAAGCCATGCCTTCGTGTGCCGCTGCCATCAAGGAAAGTCTGCGGTCCGCGTTGGGGATCAGCCGAACCCCAACGTTAGGTATTGTTACATAAGGAGCCTGATCGGGACCTATCTGGTAAGAATATTTAGAAGGGAAACCTCTAGGGTAATTAATTCCTTCTTTTGTTGCAGCAATAGCTGCCAAGATATCAGTGTCTATTTTAGACATGGATCTAGTAACTGCTGCTACTGAACACGTGAGTACTGCTGATCTGGCAGCTTCATCTGCCAGACTGTTACCAACAGCGTGTGCGCCCACTCGCTGATGGCCTAGGGTGTGAACCACCTGTGTGAGTGGCAGACGTCTTTGTAATTCTGCCACCTAACCCAAAGCATTTTATGCTTGATTGTGTTGCCTTTAGCGTCTCTATAGTCATTTTGCGACCAAAAGAACAGATTGTCATTGTATGATTGAACACAGTAGTAAGAATCGCACACTATTAAAGTGGTCACATCAGGATTTACGAACTCAAGCGCAAGCACCAAGGCACGCAACTCGGCCAATTGTGCGGTACTGTCCCCGAGTGCCTGTGTATGCACCACAGTGGATTTGAACTTTCCGTTCACAAACGTACCTGCAACAATAGCACATGCGGCTGAATAAGCATGCTTGGAACCCGTGGCCGGTTGTGCCGAACCATCGGTGTAGATCACACAGTCGTAATCCTCAAGCGGCAATAAGGACAAAGGAGGAGGATGAATGAATTCATACTGTAAAAACTCCTGAGTCTGGAGAGAAGAGTCGAAAATGAAAGTGACATCCGGAGACGTCAAAGATGTTGCCCATTGAATCCAACGGGGGTGCAAAGCTTTAGAGTTCGGAACACTTGCTTTCGTCACTGCTTCTAGGGCAGGATAGGGTGTTACCACCAGAATGCGTTTTCCCTGTGCCAGTGCGCGCTCCTTCAGGATCGCCATTTGCACTGCTGTTAGCACTTTCTCCACAGATGAGAACCGCATTTCTGCAGAGGTGTATAGATGTGACTTGTATGCGATGGGTACTGTATCACCTTCATTAAAGGTTAAGTACGTGAAACCCACTGCCCCTGGAATGATTCTAATCACCAAGTTTGTGTGGTTATCACGCGTCAAAAGGTATTTAGACTCAAGAAGGTCTGTCTGCAAAGACTGCAGAATGGAGGTATGCTCCGGAAGCCAAGAAGACTTCGAAAAAGTAGGTTGTATCAAAGCATACAATGGCTTGATACGCTGGGCGTATTCGGGAATATATGTACGTCTGAAGTTCAGAAAACCCAGTAACGACTGAAGCTTTTTCAGATTAGTAGGAGGGCACAAAAGTGCACATTTCTCCAGAAAATGGGGGGCTAAACCCTTACCTTCATTGTTGAGCTCATAGCCCAAGAACAAAACGGTAAATTCAGCAATATGGGATTTGGCAAAGTTAATTTTGTATCCCTGAACCGCAAATTCAAGAATAATGCGGTCCACCCGGGTCAGATGCGGAAACAATTCATCGTCTGTCAGATAAATGTCATCCACATACGAACAGGCGTCTGGATCGATGCCGTCTAACAAAGAGACAACACGAGCGGCGAATACGCCTGGACTATTCTTGTAGCCCATAGGAAGACGCCTGAATTTGAACATTTTACCACCGGAAGTAAAGGCACACCATTGGCCACTCTCCAGGGCTAAGTTGTGCGTGTAGAATCCATTTGAAAGGTCAAGGGTCGTTTTGTATTTTTTACGAACAAGACTGTCTACAAGCGCAGAACTATGGGTATTTTGCACCGCAAAGGTCCGACAATGAGAGTTCAAATGCCGGTAATCCAATACTAAACGGTACGATCCATCGGGTTTAGAAACCGCGAAAAGGGGATTGTTCATAGGTGATACACAGGGTTCAATTACTCCCTGATATTCCAACTGTGTCAGAATCTCGGAAACGGGGCCTTTGGCTTCACGTTTTATGGGATATTGGGGTTGTGGCTGCGGCAACGATCGCAAAGGTATTTCATGGGGGGAGATTCTTCGTCCCAACCCACGTGATTGCGGAATAACGCTGGAGCCAGGGACACAGCCCACTCTGCTGCAAGAGCCTCTGCTTTGTCCTTTGGGACATGTCGAGAAAAGCTCGGAAGGATTACCTCCTCCCCTTTACGCGCAGTAATTACGAATGGGGGTGGCCAATCCGCCTCTGCCAATAAAATATCATATGAAGAGGTCAGATTTTCCCAAAAAATACCTTTAATTACTCGCTGTATATCACCTTCAATTTGGAGGACTATATTAAATAGTCTGTCAGGGGGTGCCACTCTGGTGTCTGCTGTTTCAACAGTAATGAATGTTTCAGTTGCTGTCGCCTCCATATGAGGACGTAGCGCCTCCCGCACTATGGTTACTTCCGCGGCGCTGTCTAGGAGGGTTACTGCCCACGTCCAATTCAGGAGTCTCGTTCTCACCGTCTGTGGCATATTTCGCTGTTACAGCGGCAACTTTCTTCTTCTGAAATTGTGGTCGAAAACGTTGAGCGTCTTCTTCTTTTCCTCTGACTTGTTGTCGAGGCTGGTCTCGTCCCTGTGGGGCCTCACGGGCCCTTCCTCTATCCTGGCGGTCTCCTCCACCGGCCTGTGACGAAGTCTGTGCCTGTGAAGAACGAGGAGAACGCGTATCAGGGATCTGAAACCTATCCGGTGACTTAATTCTCGCTCTATCGCGTAAATCATAAGTACGTTCAGAAGAAACTGAAACCGGGGATGCGCCTCGCGATCCCGGCTTTGTCTGTTGCTTACCCTGTTTTTTCAGCCTCCAGCTCTTTTTAGTGAAGACTGGTTTCTCATCCTTCTCAGATTGAGATTTGGGTTGTTGCTGTTGTGGTTGCGATTGTGTTTGCAGTTTTGCAAAAGGCTTGTTACCCAGGCTGTTTCTACCAATAGTTTTATAAGCCTGGGTAATAATTTTCGGTAATTCTCGAGGCTTGTCCAATTCTGGGACCA
Organism: Calotriton arnoldi; assembly: GCA_963921515.1. Taxonomy (NCBI): domain Eukaryota; kingdom Metazoa; phylum Chordata; class Amphibia; order Caudata; family Salamandridae; genus Calotriton; species Calotriton arnoldi. The sequence continues at coordinate 283,299 of CAWUFW010014867.1, forward strand.
AAGCCAAAGCGTTAGCTACTTGAAAGTTCACTGCATCGCCCTTGACATTCGCAAGGATCAGTTCAGCTACTACTTCAAACACTCCCACTAGTCTCATCCCTAATTCCACAGCCGCTTCAGGGCCGTGTTCATCCTGTACTTTTTTAATTACAGAGGGGAGAACTGTCATGGAAGGAGTACCAAAACATTTAGAATATACTGCTGCGAATACCCTACCCCAGTTGTCACATGCTGTCAACTCGGGAATTAAGTCTTTTGGCAAACTAATCGTCAAAATACGATGTTTATCCACAGGAGTTGTATGTGGAAAAACTGCCTCCAACTGATCAAACTTTTCTGCAAGCCAATAAGGAAAATCATCCTTATTTTGTGGCCGTTTGCCCATCACAGAATTCACCATGACGGGACTTATGGTCACTCCGCCTGCAGCAGCTGGTTGGCCAGGCACTCCAGGAGCGGCTCCATGGATGCTGCCTGTAACATATCGCACTAAAGCTCGATGCACCTGCACCAAGGCCGCATACATAGTGCGTAGTTCCGCGACTGGTATTGTCATATAACGCGGATGTGGTGTGTACCCGGCCAAAACAGGCCAAGTGGCCCCCTCAATTGATAAGGGGCCTAAACGAACCGTGGTATTCGGTTGTGGGAGGGCGCCATTAAACCAAACACGGTGTTGCCAAGCCGTGAGCGGTACTTCAAGATTAGTATAAGGTCTATAGACTGCAGGAACAACGGTGGGTTCATATGTATGGAACAGATCATCGTTCGCATCCACCGCTGGAAAAGTGATCCAAGAGTAGAACACTTCAAAATGGAAAGCCGGATCGGCTTGAACCACAAAGACTAGTTCAACTCCCGCGTCTGGCACTCCATACACCCGTAAGTGATCCCGGAGTGCTGTGCGGCTATGCGCCGCTATGTCTATACCCGCCATTACTAACGGGTCGAGACAACAATCTTACACGAGGCAGCACAAAAGGGTTATATTTAAGAAACCTTTTTTAATAACATCAAGCTTGAAAGAACCTACAAAATCTGCAATATAGGAGGTATCGCCGTCACACACGCTTCCGGAAGCGTACGTGAGGGTTGTGTGGACAAGCACAAGTACTACTCAAGCGTCTCGCAAGTAAGCTGCCCCACTGTTGGTCGCGCCATGTCATACGGTTTCTGCACATACAGAGCTATGCACAGGATAATAGGACCTCGGAATATAGTGGTGAGCCAACCATAAACCTTAGCACCCAAAACCCCAACCCAACTAGCCTTAGCGTCCCATTAGCACTAATGTACCAATGATTAGACAACCCAGAACACGGTATCTCTCTCTCAGGACTCGCAGAGGCAAGAACACTCTTTCGTTACTCTCGTACCTGTCCACAACATGCGTAAGAAGAGACACTTTATAGTTCAAAATATTTATTGCAACTTACGTGCCCTTAGATACAGTACACGTGTCAGTACTAATAACATAATACATAAGAATAATATAATCAGCATAGTTACTACTCCATAGAATACGAACTGGGAAAGCATCTCATAAAGCAGTGGATATATGTCTGACTAACATTACCACCCTCCCCGTGCTAGAAGCCAGTTTATTATAATAATAGAAGACCTTTGGGCTTTGACTAGCGAACCCCCATACCTCAGTCTCCAGATGCAGAACTACATCAGCAAACAATCACAGCTCTTCTCCCTGGAAAGGTCGTCTCCAAGTGCTATCTTAGAGCACGCGAGCGCATTATTAAAAGCACACTATTTTCTCAATGGCAGCTGTACATGGTGTTATGTCTAGGTGCGAGGGACGGGCCAAATCAGTAGGAACCAGGGAGTTGTTATTCGACCTTGTAACTGTTGTTCAGACTGAGCCCAAAAGGGAACAGGAGAAAAGGTGAGAAACAGAATATGCAGACTGTGGTAGAATAACTTGACAATAACAGAGGGCGACAGAACAACATCCAGTAATAACGTGCGCAAGAGTCATCATGGCAGCCAGGCCTGCGGTGACGTAGCCAGACCTGCCAGGAGGCCATGAGCCACAAGACAATACATATATTTTGAATATATACCTGGTGTGGTGCTCTTTCATTTGGTCACTCAAGAGATTATAGACTGGTAAAACAAGCTGCTTTACATTCCTTCAAGACTTAGCCTGAAGGCTGCTCTCCATAGCTACCACTAGGATAGCTTTCAATAAGGTTGTCTTTAACCTATCTCCAATAAGGGGTTGTTTGGACTGGTGCAAGGTGCCCACTATAATTAGTGGACAGCATATGCCAGGCCAACTTCTCACACTGGGGGTAGTGTTTTAGGGTTTAGGGTAGTGCAGTGGTGTTTGTGTAGTGTAGGGGGTCATGTTTTAGGGTAGTGCAGTGGTGTTTGGGTAGTGTAGGGGGTCGTGCTGGGGGTATTGTTTTAGGATTTAGGTTAGTGCAGTGGTGTTTGGGTAGTGTAGGGGATCGTGCTGGGTGTAGTGTTTTAGGGTTTAGGGTAGTGCAGTGGTGTTTGTGTAGTGTAGGGGGTCATGCTGGGGGTAGTGTTTTAGGGTTTAGGATAGTGCAGTGGTGCTTGTGTAGTGTAGGGAGTCGTGCTAGGGTAGTGTTTTAGGGTTTAGAGTAGTGTGTAGTGTAGGGGTCATGTTTTAAGATGCAACGTTCCAATACCTGACCAGTCTGCACTACATAAAACTGCAAAAAACTAAAAATAAAAAGTGTTTTGCACACTTTTGTCATTGGGCTATATGTGGGCTACATCTGGGTAATATTTGTGCTACATTTGGGCTCTTTTTTCTCGGGTGGCCATCTTGGAAGACTTCTTTGTTATGAAGTTTCCTAATTTCTTCATTTACTGCAGTCTCCTCAGTAGGAAATGCTTTCAGTTTTTACTTTGATTCCATCAAGAAGGCATTCAGATGTGTCTCACATTTGCCATAAATTCAGAATGTTAGCACTCTAGTTGCTCATTAGATCACTGTACTAAAGCTACTGCTCACCAGGGAGTTAACTGGAAGTCTGCTGCTGGTATTGAAAGTGATTGTTTCAGTCTGCATGTCAGAATTTTCTAATGAAATAGAAGAGGATTTGAGATCTCACTTAAAACATGCCCTCATTTTTCTTTCTGCAGCACTAACCATAATTTCTAGTTAAAAAGAACCCCCTCATTTTGTTCCTTTTTAAATTAAATGTTTTAAGTATTAACGGTTTATTCCAATCAAGATGGCTTCCGGTGTGCCATACTTTTGTCATAAGTAAGGCTGTTAGCGCCCTAGTTGTTCTTTAGAACACTCTGGGAAGCTGCAGTAGAACACAAAGGCATCAACTGGCAGGCTGCTCCTGTTGAAATATAACAGAAAGATATTTGAGATCACACTTGAAACATGTCCTAATTTTTCTTTCTACAGCACTACCCATAATTTTTATGACAAAATTAACCCCATCATTTTGTTCCTTTTTAAATTAAATGTTTTAAGAGTTACCAGTTTATTCCAATCAAGATGGCTTCAGGTGTGCCATACTTTTGTCATAAGTAAGGCTGTTAGCACTCTAGTTGTTCTTTAGAACACTCTGGGAAGCTGCAGTAGAACACAAAGGCATCAACTGACAGGCTGCTCCTGTTGAAATATAACAGGAAGATATTTGAGATCTCACTTGAAACATGTCCTAATTTTTCTTTCTATAGCACTAACCATAATTTCTATGACAAAATGAAGCCATCATTTTGTTCCTTTTTAAATTAAATGTTTTAAGTGTTACCAGTTTATTCCAATCAAGATGGCTTCAGGTGTGCCATACTTTTGTCATAAGTAAGGCTGTTAGCACTCTAGTTGTTCTTTAGAACACTCTGGTAAGCTGCAGTAGAACACAAAGGAATCAACTGACAGTCTCTGCCCTTGTTGGATGTACATGTTTTACTGAGAATGTCAGACTTCATTCTCACATGACTGAGAAAGATAATGTGAATTTACAGAAAATATGCTCTCATTTTAGCTTCTGGAGCACCTTCCAAAACTGTATGGGACAAGCATGTGAAAATAGTTTTCTCTCAAACATGATTCATGATATCCCAGCAGAAGGTTTTTCACAGGGTAAAATCACCTTAGAACACACCACAATTCCTGAAATTAGTATGGTACCATCAACAAATGAATTCTAATGTAACTAAAGTCTGTTATCACCCTTAATAGTTCTCCTTTTGGTAACCCTCAAAATCTTTGATTCACTACAATGCATTTCAATGAGGTACTATCATTTATATTGGTCTCAAGATGGCTGCCAGCAATTCCAAGATGAAGTGCTGACAGCCAATCAGATCTCACGATGACATGTGTGGTTAGGCTCCGCCCAGATATATATGTGTTTTTACTTTTGATTTTCTCAGCAACTACTGAACGGATTTACACCATTTAACAAAAAGGGTTCTTTCTGAACCAAGAACTACCTCTTTGCCAAATTTGGTGTAATTCCGTTCAGCAGTTCGGGCTGTAGCCTTGCATAAAGTTTCCTATGGGAAATTGATTTTTGACTCTTATTTTTTAATTTCTCCGCAACTACTGAACGGATTTACACCATTTAACAAAAGGGTTCTTTCTGAACCAAGAACTACCTCTTTTCCAAATTTGGTGTAATTCCGTTCAGCAGTTCGGGCTGTAGCCGTGTCTAAAGTTTCCTATGGGAAAATGAATGGGGAAAACACGTTTTGGGACCCCCCTTTTTTCTCGGCCCCCGCTAGATGAATCATCCCGATACTTTCAGGGTAGGAGCGGACCGGAGCGGGCCATAAAGTTTGAAAATTTTGCGAAGATTCGTCAACCGGCAAGAGAGTTATTTCAAATAGAATGTCGCAGATTTCCTATGGAAAATAGGTCCTAACTATAACTATCTACTGGCGTCCGCCAGTAGATAATATATATATACATATATATATAAAATTCACTGGAAAAAAACAAAGGTTACAGGGATGTTATAGTTAGGAAATAGAATTAAAATATCTTAGAAATTCACTGAATAAAACAATTGTTACAGGAACATTATAGTTAGGCTCAGTTTTCACTCATACAAAACCAGTGAAATTCAGGAGTTATAGTTATCTGAGCGAACTATAACTTACGCCCCGCAATGAACTGCTTATGACCTCACATATTACATCACACATGACATGGTCAGTGACATCACTGATGACATCACTGATGCCATATCAAATGACCACTGATGACATCATCCACAGAACCACTCACACACCCACTCACACCCCATACAACCTCTCATACGCTCACTCACGCACCCACACAACCACTCACATACCCATTTACAGACCCATTCAAGTACTTACACAATCACTTACTTTTCCATCTTACACACCCACTCAATCACTCATAGAGCCAGTCTCTCACTCATACAGGCACTCAGACAGCCACACAGTCACCCATTCAGCTACTGACACACCCAGTTATTAACATATACAGCCACTCACACATCCACTCACTCACACATACAGCCTCTCAACAGAGACACTCACTCACTCACTCATCCATACAACCACTCACACATTCACTCACACACCCACACACCCACTTACATACCCATTCACACATCCAGACAACCGCACTCACAACCTTTGACACACCCATTCACTCACCAATACAGCCACCCACACAGCCACTAAGTCACCCACACAGCTACTCAGACACCCACGTATACAGCTATACAGACACTCACACACCCACTCACACACCTGTACAGTCACTCAGACACCCCCTCACACATGGATACACACAGTCACGCAGCAACTCATATAAACTATGTTAAAAAAATGAATCACTCATTAGTAGTACACAAAGAATACTAATTCAACTTTTGTGATACCTTGGTATATACGTTTTAAAAATAAAAACTTTTAAAAAACACTCACAATCTCTGGATGATATCATCAGTGATGTCATTAGTGATGTAATTTTAGATGTCATCAGTGAAGTCATCAGTGATGCCACTGACCATGTCATGAGTTGTGTCATTTGTGAGGTCATAAACAATGCATTGCGGGGGCGTATGATATAGTTAGATCAGATAATTATAACTGCTGAATTTCACTGATTTGTATAAGTGAAATCTGAGCCTAACTATAATGTCCCTGTAATCTTTGTTTTTTTCAGTGAATTTCTAATGTTTTTTAAATTCTATTCCCTAAATATAAAGTCCCTATAACCTTTATTTTTCAGTGAATTATATATATATATATATATATATATATTATCTACTGGCGGTCGCCAGTAGATAGTTATAGTTAGGACCTATTTTCCATAGGAAATTCGCGACATTCTATTTGAAATAACTCTTGCGTCGGTTGACGAATCTTCGCGAAATTTTCAAACTTTATGGCCCGCTCTGGTCCGCTCCTACCCTGAAAGTCTCAGGGTGATTCGTCAAGCGGGGGCCGAGAAAAAAGGGGGTCCCAAAATGTGTTTTCCCCATTCATTTTCCCATAGGAAACTTTAGACACGGCTACAGTCCGAACTGCTGAACGGAATTACACCAAATTTGGCAAAGAGGTAGTTCTTGGTTCAGAAAGAACCCTTTTTGTTAAATGGTGTAAATCCGTTCAGTAGTTGCGGAGAAATTAAAAAAATAAGAGTCAAAAAATCAATTTCCCATAGGAAACTTTATGCAAGGCTACAGCCCGAACTGCTGAACGGAATTACACCAAATTTGGCAAAGAGGTAGTTCTTGGTATAAAAAGAACCCTTTTTGTTAAATGGTGTAAATCCGTTCAGTAGTTGCTGAGAAAATCAAAAGTAAAAACACATATATATCTGGGCGGAGCCTAACCACACATGACATCGTGAGATCTGATTGGCTGTCAGCACTTCATCCTGGAATTGCTGGCAGCCATCTTGGGACCAATATAAATGATAGTACCCCTTTGAAATGCATTGTAGTGAATCGAAGATTTTGAGGGTTACCAAAAGGAGAACTATAAAGGGTGATAACAGACTTTAGTTACATTAGAATTCATTTGTTGATGGTACCATACTAATTTCAGGAATTGTGGTGTGTTCTAAGGTGATTTTACCCTGTGAAAAACCTTCTGCTGGGATATCATGAATCATGTTTGAGAGAAAACTATTTTCACATGCATGTCCCATACAGTTTTGGAAGGTGCCCCAGAAGCTAAAATGAGAGCATATTTTCTGTAAATTCACATTATCTTTCTCAGTCATGTGAGAATGAAGTCTGACATTCTCAGTAAAACATGTACATCCAACAAGGGCAGAGACTGTCAGTTGATTCCTTTGTGTTCTACTGCAGCTTCCCAGAGTGTTCTAAAGAACAACTAGAGTGCTAACAGCCTTACTTATGACAAAAGTATGGCACACCTGAAGCCATCTTGATTGGAATAAACTGGTAACATTTAAAACATTTAATTTAAAAAGGAACAAAATGAGGGGGTTCATTTTGCCATAGAAATTATGGTTAGTGCTGTAGAAAGAAAAATTAGGACATGTTTTAAGTGAGATCTCAAATATCTTCCTGTTATATTTCAACAGGAGCAGCCTGTCAGTTGATGCTTTTGTGTTCTACTGCAGCTTCCCAGAGTGTTCTAAAGAACAACTAGAGTGCTAACAGCCTTACTTATGACAAAAGTATGGCACACCTGAAGCCATCTTGATTGGAATAAACTGGTAACACTTAAAACATTTAATTTAAAAAGGAACAAAATGAGGGGGTTCATTTTGCCATAGAAATTATGGTTAGTGCTGTAGAAAGAAAAATTAGGACATGTTTTAAGTGAGATCTCAAATATCTTCCTGTTATATTTCAACAGGAGCAGCCTGTCAGTTGATGCCTTTGTGTTCTACTGCAGCTTACCAGAGTGTTCTAAAGAACAACTAGAGTGCTAACAGCCTTACTTATGACAAAAGTATGGCACACCTGAAGCCATCTTGATTGGAATAAACTGGTAACACTTAAAACATTTAATTTAAAAAGGAACAAAATGAGGGGGTTCATTTTGCCATAGAAATTATGGTTAGTGCTGCAAAAAGAAAATGTAGTGCATGTTTTAAGTGAGATCTCAAATCCTCTTCTATTTCATTAGAAAATTCTGACATGCAGACTGAAACAATCACTTTCAATACCAGCAGTAGACTTCCAGTTAACTCCTTGGTGAGCAGTAGTTTACTACAGTGATCTAATGAACAACTAGAGTAATAACATTCTGAATTTATGGCAAATGTGTGACACATCTGAATGCCTTCTTGATGGAATCAAAGTAAAAAACTGAAAGCATTTCCTACTGAGGAGACTGCAGTAAATGAGGAAATTAGGAAACTTCATAACAAAGAAGTCTTCCAAGATGGCCACCAGTGAAAAAGAGCCCAAATGTAGCACAAATATTACCGAGATGTAGCCCACATATAGCCCAATGACAAAAGTGTGCAAAACACTTTTTATTTTTAGTTTTTTTGCAGTTTTATGTAGTGCAGACTGGTCAGGTATTGGAGCGTTGCATCTTAAAACATGACCCCCTACACTACAAAAACACCACTGCACTACCCTAAACCCTAAAACACTACCCCAGCACGACCCCTACACTACACAAGCACCACTGCACTATCCTAAACCCTAAAACACTACCCCCAGCATGACCCCCTACACTACACAAACACCACTGCACAACCCTAAACCCTAAAACACTACCCCAACACCACTGCACTAACCTAAATCCTAAAACACTACCCCCAGCACGACCCCCTACACTACCCAAACACCACTGCACTACCCTAAAACATGACCCCCTACACTACACAAACACCACTGCACTACCCTAAACCCTAAAACACTACCCCCAGCACGAACCCCTACACTACACAAGCACCACTGCACTACCCTAAACCCTAAAACACTACCCCCAGCACGACCCCCTACACTACACAAACACCACTGCACTACCTTAAACCCTAAAACACTACCCCCAGCATGACCCCCTACACTACCCAAACACCACTGCACTAACCTAAATCCTAAAACACTACCCCCAGCACGACCCCCTACACTACCCAAACACCACTGCACTACCCTAAAACATGACCCCCTACACTACACAAACACCACTGCACTACCCTAAACTCTAAAACACTAACCCCAGCACGACCCCCTACACTACACAAGACACTGCACTGCCCTAAACCCTGAAACACCAGCCCCTGCACGACCCCCTACACTGCCTGAACACCACTGCACTGCCCTAAACCCTGAAACACCACCCCCTTCACGACCCCCTATACTGCCCGAACACCACTGCACTGCCCTAAACCCTGAAACACCACCCCCAGCATGACCCCTATACTGCCCGAACACCACTGCACTGCCCTAAACCCTGAAACACTACCCCCAGCAAGACCTCCTACACTGCCCGAACACCACTGCACTGCCCTAAACCATCACCCCCCGCAAGACCCCCTACACTGCCCGAACACCATTGCCCTAAACACTGAAACACCACCCCCAGCACGACCCCCTACACTGCCCAAACACCACTGCACTGCCCTAAACCCTGAAACACCACCCCCAGCACAACCCCTACACTGCCCGAACACCACTGCACTGCCCTAAACCCTGAAACACCACCCCCTGCACGACCCCCTACACTGCCCGAACACTACTGCACTGCCCTAAACCCTGAAACACCACCCCCAGCACAACCCCCTACACTGCCCGAACACCATTGCCCTAAACCCTGAAACACCACACCCAGCACGACCCCCTACACTGCCCAAACACCACTGCACTGCCCTAAACCCTGAAACACCACCCCCAGCACAACCACCTACACTGCCCGAACACCACTGCACTGCCCTAAACCCTGAAACACCACCCCCTGCACGACCCCCTACACTGCCCGAACACTACTGCACTGCCCTAAACCCTGAAACACCATCCCCAGCATGACCCCCTACACTGCACGAACACCACTGCACTGCCCTAAACCCTGAAACACCAGCCCCAGCAAGACCCCCTACACTGAACGAACACCACTGCACTGCCCTAAACCCTGAAACACCACCCCCAGCAAGACCCCCTACACTGCACGAACACCACTGCCCTAAACCCTGAAACACCACCCCCAGCAAGACCCCCTACACTGCCCGAACACCACTGCACTGCCCTAAACCCTGAAACACCAGCCCCAGCACGACCCCTACACTGCCCGAACACCACTGCACTGCCCTAAACCCTGAAACACCACCCCCTGCACGACCCCCTGCACTGCCCGAACACCACTGCACTGCCACAAACCCTGAAACACCACGCCCAGCACGACTCCCTACACTGCCCGAACACCACTGCAGTGCCCTAAACCCTGAAACACCACCCCCTGCACGATCCCCTACACTGCCCGAACACTACTGCACTGCCCTAAACCCTGAAACACCACCACCAGCACGACCCCCTACACTGCACGAACACCACTGCACTGCCCTAAACCCCGAAACACTACCCCCAGCATGACCCCCTACACTGCCCGAACACCACTGCACTGCCCTAAACCCTGAAACACCACCCCCAGCATGACCCCCTACACTGCCCGAACACCACTGCACTGCCCTAAACCCTGAAACACCACCCCCAGCACGACCCCCTACACTGCCCGAACACCACTGCACTGCCCTAAACTATGAAACACCAGCCCCAGCAAGACCCCCTACACTGCCCGAACACCACTGCACTGCCCTAAACCCTGAAACACCACCCCCAGCACGACCCCCTACACTGCCCGAACACCACTGCACTGCCCTAAACCCTGAAACACCAGCCCCAGCACGACCCCGTACACTGCCCGAACACCACTGCACTGCCCTAAACCCTGAAACACCAGCCCCAGCACGACCGCCTACACTGCCCGAAAACCACTGCACTGCCCTAAACCCTGAAACACCAGCCCCAGCACGACCCCCTACACTGCCCGAACACCACTGCACTGCCCTAAACCCTGAAACACCAGCCCCAGCAAGACCCCCTACACTGCCCGAACACTACTGCACTGCCCTAAACCCTGAAACACCACCCCCAGCAAGACCCCCTACACTGCCCGAACACCACTGCACTGCCCTAAACCCTGAAACACCACCCCTCAGCACGACACCCTACACTGCCCGAACACCACTGCACTGCCCTAAACCCTGAAACACCACCCCCAGCATGACCCCCTACACTGCCTGAACACCACTGCACTGCCCTAAACCCTGAAACACCACCCCCTGCACGACCTCCTACACTGCCGGAACACCACTGCACTGCTCTAAACCCTGAAACACCAACCCCAGCACGACCCCCTACACTGCCCGAACACCACTGCACTGCCCTATACCCTGAAACATCAACCCCAGCAAGACCCCCTACACTGCCTGAACACCACTGCCCTAAACCCTGAAACACCACCCCCTACACTGCACGAACACCACTGCACTGCCCTAAACCCTGAAACACCACCCCCAGCATGACCCCCTACACTGCCCGAACACCACTGCACTGCCCTAAACCCTGAAACACCACCCCCAGCACGACCCCCTACACTGCCCGAACACCACTGCACTGCCCTAAACTATGAAACACCAGCCCCAGCAAGACCCCCTACACTGCCCGAACACCACTGCACTGCCCTAAACCCTGAAACACCACCCCCAGCACGACCCCCTACACTGCCCGAACACCACTGCACTGCCCTAAACCCTGAAACACCAGCCCCAGCACGACCCCGTACACTGCCCGAACACCACTGCACTGCCCTAAACCCTGAAACACCAGCCCCAGCACGACCGCCTACACTGCCCGAAAACCACTGCACTGCCCTAAACCCTGAAACACCAGCCCCAGCACGACCCCCTACACTGCCCGAACACCACTGCACTGCCCTAAACCCTGAAACACCAGCCCCAGCAAGACCCCCTACACTGCCCGAACACTACTGCACTGCCCTAAACCCTGAAACACCACCCCCAGCAAGACCCCCTACACTGCCCGAACACCACTGCACTGCCCTAAACCCTGAAACACCACCCCTCAGCACGACACCCTACACTGCCCGAACACCACTGCACTGCCCTAAACCCTGAAACACCACCCCCAGCATGACCCCCTACACTGCCTGAACACCACTGCACTGCCCTAAACCCTGAAACACCACCCCCTGCACGACCTCCTACACTGCCGGAACACCACTGCACTGCTCTAAACCCTGAAACACCAACCCCAGCACGACCCCCTACACTGCCCGAACACCACTGCACTGCCCTATACCCTGAAACATCAACCCCAGCAAGACCCCTACACTGCCTGAACACCACTGCCCTAAACCCTGAAACACCACCCCCTACACTGCACGAACACCACTGCACTGCCCTAAACCCTGAAACACCACCTCCAGCAAAACCCCCTACACTGCCTGAACACCATTGCTCTGCCCTAAATCCTGAAACACTAGCCCCAGCATGACCCCCTACACTGCCCAAACACCACTGCACTGCCCTAAACCCTGAAACACCACCCCCAGCACGACCCCCTACACTGCCCGAACACCACTGCACTGCCCTAAACCCTGAAACACCAGCCCCAGCAAGACCCCTACACTGCCCGAACACCACTGCACTGCCCTAAACCCTGAAACACCAGCCCCAGCACGACCACCTACACTGCACGAACACCACTGCACTGCCCTAAACCCTGAAACACCAGCCCCAGCATGACCCCCTACACTGCCCGAACACCACTGCACTGCCCTAAACCCTGAAACACCAGCCCCAGCACGACCCCTACACTGCCCGAACACCACTATACTGCCCTAAACCCTGAAACACCAGCCCCAGCACGACCCCCTACACTGCCCAAACACCACTGCACTGCCCTAAACCCTGAAACACCACCCCCTGCATGACCCCCTACACTGCCCGAACACCACTGCACTGCCCTAAACCCTGAAACACCACCCCCAGCACGACCCCCTTTACTGCTCGAACACCACTGCACTGCCCCAAACCCTGAAACACCACCCCCAGCACGACCCCCTACACTGCCCGAACACCACTGTCCTAAACCCAAAACACCACCCCCTGCCCGAACACCACTGCACTGCCCTAAACCCTGAAACACCACCCCCAGCACGACCCCCTACACTGCCCGAACACCACTGCACTGCCCTAAACCCTAAAACACCACCCCCAGCATGACCCCCTACACTGCCCGAACACCACTGCACTGCCCTAAACCCTAAAACACCACCCCCAGCATTACCCCCTACACTGCCCAAACACCACTGCACTGCCCTAAACCCTAAAATACTACCCCCAGCACAACCCCCTACACTACCCGAACACGACTGCACTGCCCTAAACCCTCAAACACTACCCCCAGCACGACCCCCTACACTACCCGAACACCACTGCACTGCCCTAAACCCTAAAACACTCCCCCAGCACGACCCCCTACACTACCCGAACACCACTGCACTGCCCTAAACCCTAAAACACTCCCCCAGCACGACCCCCTACACTACCCAAACACCACTGCACTGCCCTAAACCCTAAAACACTACCCCCCGCATGACCCCCTACACTACCCAAACACCAATGCACTACCCTAATCCCTAAAACACTACCCCCGCATGACCCCCTACACTACCCTAAACCCTAAAACACTACCCCCGCACGACTCCCTACACTACCCAAAGACCACTGCACTACCCTAAACCCTAAAACACTACCCCTACACTACACAAACACCACTGCACTACCCTAAACCCTAAAACACTACCCCCAGCAGTACCCCTACACTACCCAAACACCACTGCACTAACCTAAACCCTAAAACACTACCCCCAGCAGTACCCCCTACACTACCCAAACACCACTGCACTACCCTAAATCACTACCCCCAGCACGACCCCCTACACTACCCAAACACCACTGCACTACCCTAAACCCTAAAACACTACCCCCAGCACGACCCCCTACACTACCCAAACACCACTGCACTACCCTAAACCCTAAAACACTCCCCCAGCACGACTCCCTACACTACCCAAACACCACTGCACTACCCTAAACCCTAAATCTACCCCCAGCATGACCCCCTACACTACACAAACACCACTGCACTACTCTAAACCCTAAAACACTACCCCCAGCACGACCCTCTTCACTACCTAAACACAACTGCACAATTTGTTACAGGCGTTGCAACGCAGGCCTGTGGTGCTTACTGGAAGTACCTAGTGGGCTAGTTGGGCCCCAGGGACCCTCAGGATTCAAGGTGACCTAATCCCCAACTTAAAACGCACCACGGGGCGCGTTTGCACAGTGGTGAAGGGAGGGGGCGGGGCCTCAGGTGACATGTGCGCAAACATGCCCTGTGGTGCGTTTTAAGTTGGGGAATTAATTCCCTTTGAATCCTGAGGGACCCTGGGGCCAACTAGCCCACCAGGTACCTTCAGTAAGCACAACAGAGTTGCGTTGCAGAGAGGTGAAAAAAGGTGCGTGGCCTCGGAACGCCTCTCTGCAACTCAGCTCTGTGGTCCTAACTGTAGGTACCTGGGGGGCTAGTTGGGCCCCAGGGACCCTCAGAATTCAAGGGGACTTAATCCCGCAACTTAAAACGCGCCACGGGGTCATCAGTGATGTCATCAGTGATGTCATTTGAGATGTCATCAGTGATGTCACTGACCATGTCATGAGTGATGTAATATGTGACGTCATCAGCAGTGCATTGCGGGGGCGCGAGTTATAGTTAGCTGAACTAACTATAACGGGGGAATTTCTATGGTTTTGTACGAGTGAAATGTCCAACTAACTATAACTGTCCCTAAAACCTATGGTTTTTTCAGTGAATTTCAAAGGTTTTTTAAATGCTAATTTCTAACTATAACGTGTCTGAAACCTATGGTTTTTTCAGTGAATATATATATGTACAAATTCACACACACACACACTTACCTTATATATACTTACCTTGCAATATAAAGGCATGCGTTGTAAAGGCATATTCTTGGTAAAGGCTTGCATTGTAAAGGCCATGCATGGTAAAGGCATTGCATTGTAATGGGTGTGTGGTAAAGGCATTGCAATGCCATGCTCACTTTGTCAAGGCTGTTTCCCGTCACACTACATTGCATCCCAGCACCCCCCGAGCACTGACTGAGAGAAATCTTCTCTGCCTTATATATCATCTAGTAAGCTCCTAGATGCCTTGAATCAGTCCTAAATAAGTGAACATCTAACAATGGGCCTAGGTTGACTGGGGACATCTCTTGTGTCACCCATTGTTCCTCTAAGATACTTCTGAATATAAACTTTCTCATTTGGTAGGGAAATGTTCACTTTGAGTGACTGGATGACTGCTCATCAGAAACTTTAATCATAGGAGTCCTGAGCTGAGGAGAAACAATGAATGGGCCCTGATGTCCTGCGGAAGAAAGGACACAAGGAAATGACGCTGTGTCCAAGGAGAAACATTGCTAAACATTTCTAAAACAGAATCAAGATGTAGATGCAAGCACTAGAAAAAAACATTCTTGAATCTGATCCTGGGCAAAGAAATTGATCAAGAGAAAGGACAATACCCATTTGTGGAATTCTCCAGTTTGCACTTTGAAAACTTTCAAAATGCTCTCATGACTAAGAATAAATGTAATTTTGCTGAGTGTGATCACTCTCATCCTTTCCTGGTGCAACCAGTCAGCATCACTATGGTCTTCCTCCGAAAACACTTTGTGAGTTTGTTAGACTGCATACAAAATTATACACATTAAATAGGGTGGATGGGGCATCTGCCAAGTTTTGGTGGATAGCTGTCATTCGGCAAACTCCAAATAACGCCCTTTGGTACTTTTTCCAAGACATTTTTTTCTCCTACAATAAACTTGACTATAAGGGATCACAGTTTTCGCTACTCAATTTTTACGTTTTTTTTAACCCGCATGGACTGTTACTGTATATTTTGAGAAGTGTAATTTTAATAAACACCTTTTTTTAACTTTCTCTCATCTTCATCGCTTTTCATGTTTAGAATTTGGTAAGCTGAATCTTGCACACCAGTGATTCAGAGTTCTGAAAATTGCAGGTTAGAACGAGAACAACCTTTACAGCGTCACTATTTTATTCACATACCACGTTTTTTTCTACTCAATTTCTCCCGGACAGTGTCAATGTGTCTTTTTTCCAGGAAGAACATGCCTACTGAAAAATGTGTGGGGGATAATTTTTTAGTGCAGTAATTATCCCACTTCTCCTAATTACATTTTCAAGCAAACTCTGTACACTCCCACTCGGGGTTACATAACGTGTATCTGAGGTGTGCATTTGTACATCTTTTTTCCCTGGAATTTCCAGCATTTTTCTTCTTCATGCTTTATTGCTCAAAACATTCACCTACGTATCATCCATACATCTCAGTTACCATCGTCTTGTTTCCAGCGAACAGTGGTATTGCACCTAGTAAATACAACATCCCAAAAATACTAAAAAAATATATATATTCCTTTTTGGAAATATCAAAAACAAAAGATATTCCTTTTTGGAAATAGCCAATAAAAGGAAAATAGGAACATTTGCAGCAGGGTACACACACACATTATTTTTTTGCATATAATGTAACACAAAGTACAAAAATCTTTTGGTTCCTTAAAACTGTTTCTAGGCCTGTGAAAGTCTTAAAATGGAGGAGTGACATCTGTTTTGGGTGTGGCTATGTTATGCTATTATAATATCACGTTTACAAATGTAAAAATTGCTGGTGGTTTGCTGACTGCCAATAGGGGTGTCAATGTCCTTTGAACAATGTAAAAAACATAGTGGCATATTTACTAGAAAATTAAGTAGTGCAGCACTGCAAGCAATCTTGCTGTGCCGAGCTGTGTCATTAGGAAAGTGAAGGGATGCATTGTATTTACAGCAATATGACGCATCCCTGTACTTTCCTCTATGCTGGCGCACAATTGGCTACCTATCACCAATGCAGGCACCCTTGCACCATGGTGCAAGGGTGCCTGTGTTGCAGGGATGATTGTTTACCTTCCTGCACAAAAACAATAATTGATGGTGTTTTCCTCCTTCTATGTGTGCCGCAGAATGCAGCACACATAGACAGAGCAAAAAATGAGGAGAAATAAAGGTATTTCTCATTGTTGCGCCACTTTAAAGCCTCCCCTGGGGAGGCTTTAGAATCTGATGCATTCCCAGGTTTACAAAACCTTGTAGATCTACAAATCCATTAGATTCCTGGGTTTTGCTTGGGTCACCCACAGCAACACCCATGGAACGCCCCTGCCACACAGAGAAATGCGTGTAAGGGGGACATATTTACAAGCCCATGAAAAGTGACGCAGGGTGGCTTTACGTGGCTTGTAAATATGGGCTGGCACACTGCACCTCCGGAGCTTCACAAAAGTGATGCTCCGGTGGCCTAAGAGTCCTGCAGGGGCACTGTAAATATGCTCCCTAGAACGGAAGGATTGACAGCAAAATTCAAGAAATACAGGGAGTTACACCAAACAGGAAGCACTTCCTATAGCAATGAAATGTACTGAGACTCAGAGACAATGAAGGCAAATTAGAACTGTCAATCACATCCCGTTCGCTAATGTCTAAAAACGGCAAGACTAAGAAGCCCAACATGGGGTATATTTACAAGGAGATAGCGCTACCAGAACGTCACTTTTAGTGACATTCAGGTCATGCTATGCCCTTCTCCGTATTTACATAGCGGCGTTAAGCCAGTTTTTGTGGCTTAACGCCACCTTGTAAATGCGGCCACTTTGTACGCATCAATTTGCATGAAAGGGGCGTGCAAGAAGTGTTGCTGTGGGTGTTCCACCGCAATACCCATTGCTTTTTGATGCTGCCCCAGATTTGCAAGAATGTGTAAATCTGAGGAAGCGCAATAGCAGGAGTTAGAAAGGCGAAACAAGAAGAAATACTTTTATTTCTCCTCGCTTTTACTTTTTCTATGTGTGCTGCATTCTGCAGTACATATAGAAAGAGCAAAACACCATTAACGACTGTTTATGTGCAGGAAGGTGTCCCTTCCTGCACACAATCATTCAATAATGGCAATTTGCTATTTCTATGTGTGCTGCATTCTGCAGAACTCATAGAAGTAACAAATCACCATTATTGATTGTTTATGTGCAGGAAGGGATACCTTCCTGCACATAAACAATCATTCTCTGCAACGCAGGCACCCATGCACTATGGTGCAAAGGTGCCTCCGTTGGCACTAGGCAGCTAATTTTAGCACCAGAGCTAGGGAAAACACAAGGGTGTGCCGCATTGTTGTAAATACAACACATCCCTGCATTTTGGAAATGTTGGAGCGCAGTGCTGCCAAATTTGGCACAGCTCCACGCTCTGATATTTCCTTGTAAATATGCCCCTATGTCTAACCTTCTAGGTTTAGGGGAAATCATGATTCTGTCAGTTGATGTAGTGACCATCCCAATCAGGATGCTCATGATATGGAAGCTATCCCACAATTTTTCCAAGGATTTCCCTGTGCTTGCCACAGGTGAACATTTATAATATGGTGGTAGTTTTGCTTCAGAGAACTGCCGATTCACAGAGTACTAGTCATTTTGGCTGGGATTTCTAGCATCTGGAGTTTCCCCCTAATCGAAATGAGGTTGTTTTGTCCTGGATGCCTTCCAATGCGTATTTTATTTTTTAAAGCGTATTCCGTTATATGCCAACAATCACTTTGAAATATTACGCCTTGTCATAATTTTGTCTGTTGCTTTCTACACTCTAATGTCTTCGAAATACACCATAAGCAAACGTACTCAGACAAAAAAAGTTAAGCGAACAGACGCGTCTGTCTGGGTGCCTGTTTGCCTGCTGCTGCCTGATTTTCCTGTATGCGAGTTGGGTGTGAAAACAACTGAGCTATTAGCCTAAGCCTCCCCATGATGACAAGTGACAAATGCCTTTGTTGTTTTTATTTTAGTTTCATGTTTTCAATGCCCCATACCTTGGTGAGTTTCGAAAAACACATTTCCTTGCATTCTTTTGTTTATAGTGACATCGAATGACAGCCCTGTGCTAATTCTGTGTCCTTTCTAAATGTAGAAACATTTTTGAAAGTTTTTAGACGATTGGAACATGCTCAACTTTTGTTCTTAACTAGCTTGCTAACAACAAACCAGGTTCAAAGTGGTATAGCATGGGTTCTGACAACTTGACGAAATTCTTCACTTGAAGAAACTCATGTTGAGCACATCCTCCTGACCATATACAGAACTTGACGATAAGAGCCAAATGGAACGCTTTATATTGCTGAAATCTATAGAAAGGGAGGGATAAAGAGTTGCAGAAACAGGAAGAGATTTTTTTTTTTAAGTGTTTCAATGTGGATAAATAAGAGTGTAAGCACCTAATGTGGCATTCATCTTTATTTAATAAAATTGATAGAATTCAAGCAACATACAGGGAAAACCCCACACCTTTTTGTAGCTATCCCAGCAACGGATTAGGATGCTATACGAATAATTACCAGTGATTGAGAATAATTCAAGTATTCCACCCATCACTTTTTGGTTTTCTTCCGTATGATGCTCTAAATGCAATGGGTATGCCCTGACATGGGTCCTGTGCTCACTGTGCCATAGGACTATAGCTATACCCTGCAGAAAAGGCTCAAATAGTCTGAAAGTGGTCTTGTTTTGATTGTGTTCCCATTCAGTGGGTACCTAGGCTGGCAATCCTGGCTGAACTGTTCCCACTGAAGCAGGACCACGACTGATATACATAAGGCTGGTTCCTGACTGAGGCAGCATAGTTGGAAAAATAGAATGATTGACTGGCATGTAGCCTGAGTAATTATCAGTGGCTAAGATTAATTCAAACATTCCACTCATCACTTTTTTACTTTCTTATAATCTAACCAGAAGTGTCAATGTTTAATGATGAAAAGCCATATTTTCAAAGCCAGAGAGACCTGACATTAACTTTTAATTGTGTAAATGGAGCAAGTTCTGCTCCATTGTAAGGTTCCCTTGACAAAGAAGACACACGCTCTGCTCTTTGAATTATTTCGGTAAAACCAGAAAATAACCAAGACCCATCAGCATGATTTCAATCACTACATATTTACTTTATTCGTAGTAGACACTGGACAACAATTCACAGCAGAGAGAGAGCCATGTGAAACACTTATATCTGGTCAAGTCACTTGGAACATCTTACATGAAGAGCTCTCCGATCTTCAATACTTCAGAGAACAATGTAAAACTAACTAGTTTCTCAGCATTACATGATAATAGCACAGTCTGTAATACCCCATGTAGAAACACCTTTGTTGCCCCTGTGGGGTTTCTATATCGGTTTCATAAAATCACTAATCATAACATGAAAATGGGGTAGGCATGATCCCCTACACCTACCTCTGTCTGAACCATGTTTACCCTTTGGGACCGCAGCTCCCGCACACAGTTAAAGACATCCACGACACCCTCATTCTCTGCCATGTCCAGCATGATATCAATGGCAATGAAGCAGCCTGTCCTCCCAGCACCTGCACTGTAGGAAAAAAAACACCCAAAGAGCTTAACAAAGCACCTGACCTGGGTGTCCAATTGCAGAGTGTAGAGCCATTACATTGCCAAGCCAGGAAGAGGAGCTTATCATGCAAGGTTGAAGCCCACAGTTTTCTTTATAATTATCAGCAATTTTTAGTTCTGTGTCTGCAAAATTAAATAAATCAAAGCATGGACAGCCGACTGCACATATCTTCACAGCAGCATAATATTCTTTTACAGAATATAACTCAATATACCGCCTCATTGAAAGAGTTCACAAAACAAATGTTAGAAGAACTCATATTCACTCTAGAGTATGTGGAAAGCTCCTCATTCCATGAGACTCACAAAAAGATAAGATCTCCA
Organism: Calotriton arnoldi; assembly: GCA_963921515.1. NCBI lineage: Eukaryota > Metazoa > Chordata > Amphibia > Caudata > Salamandridae > Calotriton > Calotriton arnoldi. Next base: position 304,224 of record CAWUFW010014867.1, read on the forward strand.
AAATCAGGTTTCTTTTTGTTTGATAAGGAAAGGTGTTCCTTTATAAGGACGAGAACCCTCACTCACCCGAGGGTGACATGCTTCATCATGGGGCTCCCTCCTCACACCGGGGCCGCAAGGTCCCGGGTGTGGGCTACAACTCTCCACCAAGCGAAGTAGGTGGAGATGAGCTGAGGTGTTTTAAATGGGGGATGCCACTGAGAAGTGTGAGTGAGGGGCAGAGTGAAAGGTTAAAACTATCTCAGGGGACCCAATATATTTATTCAATGGTACCCTTAGATAGGGTTAAAAAGGAAGAGGACTAGGGGTTCAGAGCAAATATACCCCCTTAGTGGTCAACATGTTTCTGCCTTCAAAAGACTCCAACCGGAGTTCTTAGGCATTCTTCAGGACCAGTAAACAATTCAAGTCACTCTGCATTAAGTCATGAAATTGATCAGATGGATATATTGGCCATGATCATGTGAAGTCACGAAAATGATGGGTGATTAGTACACCATCTCCATCTGAAAAGAAAAAATGAAGGTCACCTTATATAACTGTGATGCACGTGGAGTTCCCAGGGCACAATATCATTTTACCCCCTTAAAAATGTGTTTTATTTGTCCACAAATAAAATGGATGCCCTCTAATTCCCTCAAATTAATCTAAGTGAGTTCAACAAATTCCATAACAATGAAAGTCATCTTGCCAAATCCATTTTGATTAATCCCATTTTGACACGTTTTCTCTTCTTCAAACCCAAACTAAACCTTTTTCTTTTTTCTCTTTTCTCCTTTTACTTCTCCTGCCTGATGCCCACTTGTCAAGCCACACGATCAAATGTAACTTGACAAATTCTATGCAATTTAATCTCCTTGGATCCACCAGATTTAACCTTGAAATAAAACACTAACTAACAGAAGCTGAAGATACAATTCAAAGTTCTTACCTTGTGGCACAACGCCAATTTAGACAGAGGTACTAGATTGCTTTGTATTTCTTTCATTAACCTTCAGCTGAACTGATCACCCAAGTTATCTTCCCCCCAAAATTCAGGAATGTCAGGTTTGAGGAAAGATCCTCAGGGATAAATGGTCCACGGCTGTGGAACATCTAGCTTTATCCCCAGGGCAGTGGCAAGTCACTTTTATTTTAGAAATGAAGTAATTATAACACTTGCTTAAGACGCTTTGCTCACCTCCACCTGCCAAATTCATTAGGTTATTGGTTATACTTGTCACTGTATGACAAATTTGCGGTCTTTTACCCTAAACATATATTTTAAAGCTGACCATTTTAGATATAAGAAGAGCAATACAACAAGCATGTTTTTACCTCATTAGCACAACATAATGTTATGCAACATAATGTAACATAACATTACATCACATGTCATGATATGATATCACATTACATGACCTAGCACGACATGATATCACATCACTTAAAATAATGAAGAATAGCAAAACACACCTGCAGAGATTGGTAGAACTAGAGGACAGTATTTCATGCTAAGTATTTGAGTTTAGGCACTCTGATAACAGTTGTGGTAACGTTAAAAAAAAAACTTCTACTCAAAAGAACTCCATGAAATCTACTCTGATCTGTCCTCCTCAGAAGCTGTCACAATGCGTGAAAAGGCCGCACAAATTAATATTTCAAATTGGTTGCTTGCTCAGGCAGCAACACTGAGTGGGTACGAGATAACAAATTAAGCTTAATGGTACATGTTGAACATTAACTGTAGAGAAGGTAAAATACTTATTTGAAGATGTTTCTATATCATAAAAAGTCAAACTTTTCAGCATACTGTTTAGGGAATTCATTAGTTTAAGACTGTTAGTCATGGCGTATATTTTAGATGGACATTTGAATCTAATCATAAGCCCTAAGAAAATAAATACTTCTCCTGAAGCCTGTCATGGAGATGGTTTGGTGAGATAGCTAGTGCCTAGTTTGCATACACGAGAGTTCACAGGATTTGTAAATTGAATATAATCTCCATTGAACAAGGTGGCAACCAAAAGTCATTCCAATTAGTCTGATCATAAAATTTAAGAGAGTTAGAAAAAAGTTTAGTAGTTGACTGTTTTTTTTAAAGAAGTTACAGAGGCATGGGGATGTTTTAACATTCCTATGGCATTGTGGGCTTCTGATAGGTTTAATATCTGCAGCATCTTGAATTTCTACATTTTGTCACACTGAATAGGTGAATGCTGTGTACGTGGCGCTTTGCACTTTTGGGCTAAAGCAATATTTGATATATTTTGCACATAGCACCTGCACTTTAGAGCTGCAATAATTGTGGATAAACTGTGAATATCGAACATACTAACCATTATGTCCGCTTTGTAACCAATCTTTGCTTTTAAAAGATCATGTGGATGTGTGTTTCTCTTATCTCTATTTTATACCATTGATTATCTTAGTGTAATGTAGTAATTGTATTGTAACTTTAACTTTCATGGATCAATAAAAAAAAATAAAAAAAAAAAAGAATAGGTTAAACATTGTGCTCAGGGGCTTAGTCTGGCCACGGATGAAGATGGCTGTTGTCTAAAAGAGCTTCGTATGGCGGAGAGTTCCTGGGGATTTGAGGCAGAGCCCTAAAGGCCCTGGGAGCCTAGCCTGATCAGCTCCCATTGCCTTATTGGCCTTGCAACTCCACTGGGGTGGCCTTGGCTGCTTCAACAGGACCACTAGATGGCCATCAACAACTGCCACACAGGAGAGCATACAACAACGTGGCACACACCACCCTCAATTTTGGATGAGCCGCGTGGCTTCACCGCTGCCTACCAGTCACCATCGGATACCACTTGCATGGCCATGTCTTGACTGCATTGAGCTTCCGGCCCCCCATTGCAATTGGGGGTCCACCTTGTCCTTTAAATTTGGGGGCATCAAGTAAGTAGCCTGCAATGCCCTCGATCCTGGCTGGGCTGTGCAGCTTCAACGCGGCCCACACCGCTTGTCCCCCCTGTGGCTGCACTGTGCCACCAGCCCACCTGCTACAATTGGGTGTCTGCTTCACCTTTTGGGTTCCCCAATGATGACCAGAAGCCCACTGCTTCACCCAGCTCGTCCTTGGGGGCTTGCGACAATGCTATGGCTCCCGGCGCATGCTTCGCTCCAAAGACCTGCGCCACCACCTATAACCAGACTGCGCAGCCCCATTGCAGCCCGCATCTCCTCACCTGGTCCATCTAGGCCTCCTGAGAGCCACCGGCCCTTCCCACCTGCAGCCTTTTAGGGGTTCCCCTCAGACCTCAGCTCTGCATTGATAGACCGCGAGCCTGCAGAGACATTGGGACTGCGCATACGGGCTCAGGCAGTCTTGTCGGTCTCACCGGCCTAATTGGGACGGAGAAGCTTCAAGCCTTCCCCCTGGATCATCTCCTGGGGCCTCCTGTGGGGGTTCTAGTAATTCACCCTCATTCCCGAACTCAGTACGACCCTGGTAGTCCCCGGAGTGGCTTACTCCCTCCCAACCGCTCCTGGTCTCTTCTCTCCATGGCCCACGCTTCTGATGCTGTTGACGCACCTGGCCAACTGTTTTTTTGCTTGGGTCTCGTGAGTTCATGAGCACTAAAGGATAGAGTGGCTATGGAACTCCTTCAATAATATGCACCCCAGAGGAGCAGCACCCAACCACTAGGGACCGGCTTCACCAGGGTGTGAGTCACTGCACCCCCACCACCTTCTGCTCTCTACTCACTGGACGCAGCACCAGAAATCTGGGCTTCCCCTCTCTCATGGACTTGGACAGTGGGGCCATCTCGCGATGAGTGTGGCATGCAGTCTATTACTGTGCACTCCCCCCTTGCCCATCTTATTACTTCCCTTACCCCTGAGCATGGAGCCCCTGACCCCTTTGAACATTCTGTGGCATCCGGTCGCTGGCTGACCCTGAGGGAGCTCAAGATCTTAAGCACTTTGCCACCCCTTAGCCCTGAGGCCATCATGCAGTCAAAGGGGGCAGAACCATCTCGCTTGGAGCAAGCCTGGATAGATCTGGGATGTGTTGCATGACTCAAACAGCCCTATCTGGACGCGTCGCCCACCAGGCATTGCTTGCCCTGTGAGTGCCCTATCCTCACTGAGCACCGTTCCTCCCTCTGCTACATCAAGGAAGACCTCCCTCTTCTCTCCCCTCCCTCTCCTTGCAGTGGAAGGGGGCTGTTCACCGGTGGGATACATCTTGCACCGCCATGCCGGATGACCAGACTTCTCTCTTCTTCACCTCACGCCTCGGCGATGCCCTCTGGCAAATCCTACCGTCAGTTGCTCTTCACGGAGATAGTTTCACAACCTCGTCCCATGGAAGCATCCCTGGCGATGTCCCCCGCCTCGGCTGCTGTGCCCCCTTGTCCACAGCTGGATACTACGAGGGACCGTTTCTTACAGGAGATCACTGCACTCAGTCGCCGCTTGGAAGGTATGAACTACAAGATATCAGACCTCACCACTGAGACTAAATCCATCCGGGTTGACATCGCAGACTTTCAGGACAGAGTGGAGGGAGTGGATCACCGTCCCTCAACCAGGAAGAGTGTCTCAACAGCATCCCGGAAAGGAACAGGGAGCTCTGACACCTCTGACACCTGTGGAATAAGCTCACAGATCTGGAAGATAGGAGCCGCAGGGACAATATCAGATTTTGTGTACTTCCAGAACGCACTGAGGGCTCGGATGTCAGGGGCTTCCTCAGGGACATTCGTTCCATACTCACAGAGCTGACGTTTTCTCCCCCCCAGAGATACAGCAGGCCCACCATGTGGGCTCTCCTCGCCTGGCCACATCAGAGAAGGCGCGCCCTCTCATTGCCTACTTTTTCCTCCATGAGAATGTAAGACAGCTCCTGACCGCAGCTTGCTCCCATAGCCCATATGCCTATGAGAGGCATGAGATCCACATAACCGCCGGCTTCTCCTGGGAGACCAACGACAACAGGAAGCCTTCCTGGCTTTGAGACCCCAATTGCGGAAACTGGACATCAAGTTCAGACTGTTCAAACCTGCCCGTATATGGAGCAAGAAGGATTGCAGGTCCAAAGATTTTTTTTCGACTTGGGGTTACTGTGCTTCTTCCTGGATGGCCTCTCCGGACAGGAGATGGACTTTGCACCTTAGACTCAACTGCTGGACCCCGCCCCTTGGGTAAATCCCCCCACCACATCTGGCAGTCATTGGGGGCTCCGGTGAGTGCCGCAATCAGGGTAGGGAGCTGGACCGCCTTGCCCAGTACGAGGATGCCAAGGACATTGCCCTCAAAACGGTGGCTGCTCTTACCCAGGACCAGGGCCCTTACAAATACCGCTCTCCGCTGAAACTTAATCAGCCTGAGAACTGAGACACATTCTTTCCTGCCCTAATTGTTGCTCTTTTGCCCCTGCCGCTGCAAAATGAGGCATACAGCGCCCTCTGGACGAATGGCAGGGTATACCATTACTGTCTGCATGCCTTTCTCCTGATCTGTACTAATGCTGTATCATATTATGCCTTTTCATGTTCATTTGCATTTTGCAGCATTTTGCGATGTTGTGCCTTGCTGAGCAGCTTGTTGTTGTTTCAATCACAGTTGTTACAAATATTGCTATTTTTGTGCCCCATTATGCCCCCAGTGTTGCCCCTGGTGTTGCCCCTGGGGTCTTCTACCAGAGCCCTCTCCATAGCCTTTCCCCTGCCACTGAAGCTCGCCCCTCTCCCTTCTTTCCCCTCCCCCTACGCTCCGCCCTCTTCACCTCCGCAGCCGCTGTTGTCCATGTCCTCTTCTCCTTCTCCCCCCAGGGAGGGCCTTTGGGACTACTGGCCCCCAGCACTTTCTCTTTTCATCCCCACGACTATGCCACTGGCCTGGTTCATTTCCCCTTGCCCTCTCTGCCCCTTTCTGTGGATCTCCGGGGCACCTGGACTCCCAGGCTTAGAACCGCAGTACACAGTCGCCACCTTAACCTGAGGCTTCCATCCTCGGTTCCATGCTGGAATATTTCCTTTTTCTCTTTTCCTCCTTTCTCTTGCCCACCCCATCCCTCCTGATTTTCTTTTCTTTTCCTTTTTTCTTTTTCCCATTGCATTTACACTTTGCACTTGCCCCTACTCTGGGATGCCTGCCCCCACCATGCCTGAGGACTTCCTACTCCTTCCTTCCCTCTTTCACTTTTCTTCCCCTTTTCCCTCCTTATTTTCTTCCCTCTCCTCTCTTCTCTCTTTTATTCTTACCTCTGTTTGCTTCCGTCCCTTCTTTATGCCCCGCACACCCACCAGTTGTCCCCTCACTACGATGGCCACCGTTGCCTCATTGCCCCTCTTCCCCCAACAAGGTGTCTCCTTGAATATTAATGGCCTGACACACTTTTTAAAATACAAGAAAGTGCTGCCCTATATGCAATCTAAAGGTATTGATGTAGCCTTATTACAGGAAAGCCACCTCTCCCATGAAGAGTCCAGAAAAAATTGCATTGTGATTGGCTAGGATGGGTGGTCCACAGCAGTTGCCCTGCAGTGCCAGGAGATGGCCTCGGGCAGCCTAGGAAGTGCGGCGTCATGATTCTTTTGTCCAGAAACCTTCCCTACACCATCCCTAAGACTTGGATGGACCGGGATTGCCTCTATGCCTTTGCTGAACTTCGGCTTGGCGGGCGGACACCATGTGTTGGCTTGGTGTATGCACCTATGGGATCAAAGTGCCAATTTTTTCTCCACCTCAATCGTCTCCTCACGGAAATTGGGGCCTCCCACTATCTCATAGGAGGGGACTGGAACCTGGCTAGTGACGTGGTGCGTGACCACACTGGCCCCTTGTACATAGGTAATAATGCAGTTCGGGCCCTCCTAGGGGACTTCTGACTATGGCCTTGTGGATCTCTGGCGACTGTCACATCCAGAGGATCGGGAGTAAACTTTTTTATCGCTGGTGCATGGCATCCAGTCCCGTCTGGACTACTTCTTGGTCTCACAGCCTGAGGGTGCCCTCTCATGGGACCCTCGGATCCTGGAGGGGGCACTTTCCGATCATTCCCCAAACCTGCTCTCCCTGTACTTGGGGCTTTCCTCCCATGACCATAAACCGTGGCATCTAAACATCTCGCGCTACCATACTCCACAGGGCAAATTTTACCTATGATCCCATGTTTCAACTTATCTGGAACACAATAGAGGAACACAATAGGGAGTCTGTCTCTTCCCACTGGGGCCTATGGATGACCACCAAAGCAACTATCCACCAATGCCCTGAGGGCGACACAACAGAAGACCCTAGAAGACGAGATTGCATCCCTCACATGCCTCCACACTGACATCCCCTTTACCTGTCTCTGTCGTCATTTGGAGAAAGCCTACATGGACCTCAATGCCCTGTTCACCTCTAAAGATGAGTATGTGCTTCAGTGTCTTAAAGATCATCAAGGCGAGAAGGCAGGAAGATTGCTGGCGGCCCAGCTGCACCAACAGAAGGCGGTACTTGCCATCCCGGTTATTAAATCCACAGATGGCACTATCCTCACTCGCCCACAAGACATTGTCAATGAGCTTGCTGACTTCCACTGGGTCCTGTACACCCCGGAGGTGGCGGATGACCATGCCCGCCTGGAAGCCATTTTTGATAGCGTGCGCCTCCGCAGCCTCAATGAGTCAGGCAGGGACTTACTAAAGGGGGAAATTAATAAGACAGAGATTGTGTAGGCCGGGAAACATCCATTACAACGCGGGCATTGCATCGCAATGCCTTTACATCGCGGTCATTACAACGCAAGTCGTTACAACGACTTGTGCTGGATGGCGCTCTAACCTAGTGAAAGTATGATTTACTATTCCAACACCTTCCCTACTGTACGTAGACTGGAGTTGGAATAGTAAATCATACTATTCCTAAGTCCAGCGCCCTCCAGCACAAGTCGTTGTAACGACTTGCGTTGTAACGAACGCGATGTAAAATACTGCGTTGTAAATGTATGCGTAGTAACATCATACATTCGTGCAGGCTATCTCTAGGCTCCCATACCACAAGGTCCCTAGGGAAGACGGCTTCCCTGCAGAGTTTTACAAGTGGGCGGGCGAGGACATGGTGGACTCCCTCCATGAGGCCTTCCATGAAGCCCATCAATCAGGTTTCCTCGCCTACATTTCCAATAGGGCAGTAATAGCAGTCCTTCCAAAGCTGGGGAAAGACCCCCTAATCTGCAGGAGCTACAGACCCATCTCCCTGCTTAACGGGGATATCAAGATACCTGCCGGGGTCCTTGCAGCTTGCCTTCAAGTGGTGATTCTGTCCCTGAACCACCAGGGCACCCCTTCTGCACACTTGCCAATGCCCTGTCATCAGCAAAGGTCTTGCAGGATGATGCCCTCGCCCTCTCCCTGAATGCCGAGAAGACATTCGATAGTACTGAGTGGGGATACCTATTTGCGACACTCCTAAGGTTTGGTCCGGTGGAGGACTTTATAGCCAAAGTTCGGGGCCTCTACGACGCACCTACTGCCCAAGTTAGCTGTGGGAGCTTTCTCTCGGACCTGTTCCCAGTCCAATGGGGGACCAGACAGGATGTCCGCTGTCACCCCTGCTGTTTATTCTTGCCCTGGAACCCCTAGTGACCTCTCTTTATAAATCCATGCACCTCGCCGGTATTCCCATCCCCGGAGGGACATTCACTGTCTATCTTTACATCAATGACATCTTGCTTCCCTCTTGGAACTTCCTCACTCCCTCCCGGCCCTCCTGGACATCCTCTCTGGCTTCGTGGCACTCTCGGGATACCTGCATAAAATGGGACAAAAGCATAAAAGCGAGGCACTACCCATGTCACGGGTGACCACCAATGCGGCAGTGTCTGCTTACCCCTTCCAATGGAAGTCCTCGTGCCTTAACTACCTGGGGGTCTACATAAGCTGAGGACTAGACCACATAGTGGTGGATAACCTCAATCCCCAGGTGGGTGCATGAAGTTGGACTTTGAGAAGTGGGTCCACCTTGGACTCTTGTTATGGGGAAGGGTACATGTGGTTAGACTGATGACACTGCCACGATACACGTATGTCCTCCGCATGCTATCCCTACTGGTCCCTTTCTCATTACTACATTCCGTGGACTGGAGCATTCAGTGGTTTGTCTGAGGCTCTTCCCGTCCCCAGTTGCCAGTAGCAAACTCTTGGCTCACCGATCTTGTGGGGGTCTGGGTCTCCCCTCAGTTGAGCACTACGTCTGGCCTGCACTTGGCGCAACTCGCTTGCATGCTCCCTGGGGTCCCGGATCCTCCGCTGTGGGTGCTGGCAGAGCACACCCTGCAGGGCTGCCCCGAGGGACTGCACCCCCTCTACAAGAGTGGTGCATCTCTGCCGGGCCCCACCCATCTAACGGTGAAAGCATTGGTCAAATCATGGCAACAGGCCTACTGCATAGATGGTGAGATGTTGAGCTAGGAAGTCTGGCGTTCTGCAAGCATGCACAGCCTCCAACAAGTCCTCGCACAGGGTGCTCTTAAATCCTTTGCGGCGCTCAGTGAAGAATTTGGTCTCCCAATTGATTAGTCTTGGCAGTATTTGCAGCTATGGCATTGCTTCAACCTCTGCTTGTGTGTGCGATCCTGGGTCCTCCAGCCCTCTCCTGTAGTCTCCTACCTCAGGACGTGGGGTCGCTTCCGTGGGGTGATGTCTGGCTTCTATAGCCTCTTGAGCCGCCATCTCTTCTCCCTGCCCCTCCTAAATAGCCTTCATGACAAATGACAAACCAGACTTCTGATAGAATATGAAACAGAGAATTGGGCAGACCTTTTGGAGGTACTGGTTTGTGGGGCTGAAGTTATGTCTCTTAAAGTCACTGCATGACTACCACTGGACTCCTGTAAAACTGCGGGCAGCAGGCCTGTTACCTCATGCAAATTACTGGTGCTGTGCCCATGACCGTAGTGACCTTACACATGTTCTCTGTGATTTCCCCTCGAAACAACCTTTTTTGGAAGGTGGTTGGCAGCACACTGAGCGAGACTCTACCAGTCACGACCCCCTTGTCTCGTTTCCTGATCCTTCTACATGACCTTGAAGCCTCCCTGGACCTTTCCCGTCTTCAGGGCCATCTATTGCATACAGCGCTCACCACAGCAAAGATCTGCATTCTCCATCACTGGCGCTTCTCCTTCCATTATGAATGACTTTCGACGATGTACCAGACAACTTTCTACAAGCGGGTTATCTACAATCTACAGGACAAGACAGAGACCTTCCTCCTCACCAGGACACATTTTCTACAGGACAATGCCCGCTAGCTCATTTTTGATAGCGCCCAAAACCCCAATGTTGTGGCCAGATGTTATACTGCACTGTCCCCTCTACTTCCAACCATTCCCCTCTCTCCCCCTTGCCATTCGTGTGTGTGAGTATGGGCTCTCTGCTTCTTTCTCTTTTTTTTTTGGTCATATTCTGCCTTTTGTGGCTCCCCATACCCCACTGACCCTTCTGTGCACAGATGTAGATCCATGCATCATCCTTGGTACTGCCCTTCCTTGAATTCCGAGGGCTCCTGCTCACTGGGACCACCACATGTTATGTATCTAGTGCTATGTTTAATTTACACTGTGTACTCCGTACTGTATCAATGTTTCACATATCGTGCCTTATGTTCCCTGCCCCTTTTCCCTTATACCTTGTTTTATTTTGATCTTCCAATAAAGAATTGTGGGACAAAAAAAAACCATTGCGCTCAGATTCTGCTTGTGAATGATCAAATAAGAGGAATCAGCTTGTAATGTGAACCTTTTCTTAGAAGAGGCAGTCTATGCATGAATAGGCTACAATGTGGAGGACGATACAGATTCATTTGAGCTCATCGTCTACATAAAAATAAATCAAACAATACCAGAGAAAGTGTGGATCTAATGAAAGAAAAATAGGAGAGCGAGCTATATTAAGGGCATTATCTGTAAATAAATACATCCATGCAGTACCTGCAGTGCACAGCAACAGGCCCTGCGTCTGGTGGGTTCAGGAACTTCACTTGTCTTATGAAGCCTAGGAGGCCAGTGGCATAGCAGGGCACCCCATGATCAGGCCAGCTGGTGAAGTGGAACTGGCGGATCTCGCGGATTTCGTGGTAGCCTTTCTGAGGGGAAAACACAGTCCTGTATTATTTGGTCATATCCTTACCACCTCTACCATATCTCACAGCAAGTTTCAGAAACATGTTCCCATGTTAGATCTGGATACAGATTGCATCAGTGGACTGTAAAAGCTCGTGTCATCAACACCAATAACACACAGAGTGGTACTTTGTGTCAGCATCCTTCAGCATTTGGTCATTTGAGTCAGCCCACATAACACACTGCTTGAGGAAAGCGATATACCAATTTTAAATCTGACCAGAGTATTTTAGTGTCACCATTAGCTATTGACTACTACATGTATTTTCCACTGCCTAAATAGCGCTTCCCAATGCAGTCTATGGATGGTGAAACAAAGCATCTATGCACTGCAACAAAAGTGCATTTCTGCTGCTAAAATAGATACTTCCCCAATGGTGATTCTGCCATACATATTTTTTGCTTCTAAATGTAAATTGTGTCTAAATGTGATATCTCAATGCTGTTTAATTTACACAAATGATTATTTTGTGGCTAAAAGTGATTTGTGTTCCTAAAGGTTTTCCACATCGCACAAAGGGTAATTTCAATTTGTTGTCAATCAAATGTAATATAGAGATGCATAACTTTTACACCTACTTTGACTTCTTACTATCTCACTGTGTTGCGTGATTTTGAACTCAAATGAGAAAGCACTCCTGCTGACTTTGCACCAGGGGTATCTGTGCATCTAATTTTGAATTTTGTTTCCAAAAGAATTTGCAGACTCCTACTGAAGTAATACCTTAATGTGACATTGTTTCTACTTGTGTTTCCAAAATGCTACCTGCTGTGGAAAAAGTGTGATTTCGCACCTAAAAGTGAGTTTTCAGATACGAGAAGTTTTACATCAATACGTGTTTTCTATTTCTTCAATTTTCCACACTCATGCTGCTGCCGCACAAGAGGTCCTTTTGTATCTAGATAATTTTGCACTTAAACGTGTTTTGTTCCAGAGTGTGCTTATGCTCCTAAATGTATTTTCAAACTCCTTCTGATATTGTTACCAAAATGTATTTTTCCATCGAAATTGGTTTTTGCACCTAAATGCGATTTTATTCTGTGGCTGATATTGCTTCAAGAGTGATGTTGCACCTGCATGTGATGTTTCACTTAAAATAGGTTTTGTACCTAAAGGTGCTATTGCTCTTGAGTATGGGATAAGCACTCACAAGTGTACTTACTCTCCTGTTAATGTTACACCAAGGGTGGGTTTGCACCCAAATGTAATTTTTCAACTAAATGTGTATTCCTCCTCAATGTTATTTGAGCCCCTAAAGTGATTCTACACTCTTGATGATGGTGCACTCTGGGTGGTTTTACACCTATAAATACTTTTCGCACTTAAATCTGCTTTTGCATATAATTGTAATGTGTGCTCCTAATATCTTTTTTACCCTATTTGTTGTTAAAATCTTTTTTACACCCTTTGTTGTTAAAATGAAGGTATTTTGCACCTCCATGCACTTTATTTGACATCTTAGCATCCCATTTTCTCTCTGCACTGAGTGATCCTATTAGAGACCAAAGGTTTGCTGATATTTTTGTATGATTTTATCATGGCAGCAAAATCTAAAATGACGAGAGTTCCATCACTGATCACACTCCAGGATATGTTTAAAAACAATTCAGAGATCATATTCTGCCCCTGACTATTCAAACTACCCTCAAATACCACAAAATCCGAAAACGGATGGCTACTCCAAACACCTTAATCAGTAAAAATGCCATACTCTTTATTTCTTACTAAGGTATAACTGTCCTGAGCTGACACACTATGCTTTTTCTCCCTAGGCAAAAAAAAAAAAAAATGCAAATACAGGAAAAAAAACGGTATAACTTAGGTTACCTTAAACAGAAGTTTGAGATACATATAATTAGTAGAAAATAGTAAGATAATGACACAATCCTTGGATTTCATCGTTCATATTGTCATCACCAATACCTATAATACACCCAAACACCTACTTTGAGTGCACACATCCCATAGCACCATTTATTACCAAAATCTCCTGAGCTAGTTATCCTAAACACAAAGATCACAATGCACATGCAACATAACCCCAGTGACCCATCTCCCACATATCACATTAAAGCCGTCCTACTGAATACCATATCCGCCTTTGTCCAAGACTTTGAATCTGATGCCATTGCATTCACGGAAACCTAGCTCTGTGCATTCTCCATACAACTTTCTTTCCATTAGCAAACACCGTCCCCCTCAAGGAACAGAAAAAACGTATTGGGGGTTGTCTTTGTCCACAGAGAGTTCCATGCATGCAAACTGATTACCTCTATAAATTCCGACTCATTTTACTGACTCACTATGGATATTACAAACACATATTCTACTCATTGAATTGCCTTACTAGTGAGATTACAAACACAACAAACACAACTCGGAAAATCATAAAACACACTAAAGAGAGAACAAACATCTAAACAGCTATGGTTGAACATCTTATACCACCTATCAGGCAGTGAAGCAATTTGTATTGATGGTTTCCTTGATCATAGGACTGCTCAATCCGCCTACCAGTGTGATCAGATTTTCCAGGTGAATGTCTATCTCCACTGTGAAAAAGATGAAGACACTGGCATACACTTTCCTCCTCAAAACCTTCCTGACTGCCACTAACCATGCATCTTTAATGCCCACTATATGGGCTTACACTGATGTTCATGCATATCACAAACAAATCTCTAACCTTCTAAAACTGGATTGGTCAGATCAATCATTTTTTTCTTTGAAAAACCTAAACTTAACCCTTCTTCAGAAAGGCAAAACCTAGGGATTTCAAATACATTGACAGTAAGAAGTGGCAAAGCCAACCTGTCTGGCCTTAAGTATGCTAACGTATGAAAACAAGGTGTATGGATAAATGTGAACTGAGTATTTGTGTTATACGCATGTTCAACAAGCCTCCTTTGTGCCCTCCACGGCACTCATCAATGATATTCAGGCTGATATGTGGCAACCAGGCTGTTTAGTAACCACAGAGTCTTACTAAAGTTGCTAGTGTATGCTTTCTCCACTACTAAAGCAAGTGCTGTGGAAGAAGATATTGATCATCACAAGTTGTGATTCATTACTGACACATAATGTGATTAGGAGAAAATAGGCAGGGATAAAGCAGAGTCCAAAGGACCTAGCTAGACCAAAGCAGGACAGCAAGAAGGACGAGTAGCTTACCTTTTGAACAGTAAATGTGCGTATCACATACTCTGCCAGTGGCTCTGTCTCGATCAGTGCTACCTTAATATCTCCGTAGAACTCTGTGTCATCTGGCCAGTATCTGACACATTTTACCTGCATACATAGAGCAGAGAAAGACACAAAGAGTTAAGGTGTATAGATAGATAGATAGATAGATAGATAGATAGATAGATAGATAGATAGATATACACATGTAGAGAAAAAAACAGTTCATGAAAATAGAGAAAACAAACAGTAGGATAATAACAATGGAGACAAGAGGACAAGTAAATTTGAAGAGTAGAAAGATAGGGCAGAGGAAATAGGAACAAGAAAAAAGAGAAGAGAAAGGTTTTAAGGGACATATATCTAAAGTAAATGGTATTAGAGAAAAAAGAGAATGGAAAGGGGGATGCATGTTACTGCATCGTTTTACAAAACACCTTTTGTAGACATCAATTTTCGAAAATATTGTTTTTGTATGTAGCATATTATTGTTACCAAAACATTTTTTCATAAATTTGGACCTTCCCTTAAGATCTTTTAGATAATTTTTTTTTTTGCATATATGTCTGTTTCTAATTATTACACAATGAAGGTTGCCAATGTGTAATTATGATTCAGCATCATTTTCTATTGAAAAGGCATTCTTTTATTTGACTATAACTTATGACCCAATGAACAGGTTTGCATAAAACCTAGCTATTCGCTAACTCTGTCAGCTGTTTGGCATACCAAGTTTTATGAAGATCAGGTAACAGACAAAAAAGTTGGGGGTGTGACAAAGTGTAAAATGTACAATTTTAGCTCCAATGGGAAATTATACCGAAAGGGAGAACAAAAACCACAAACGAGAATTACACCAAACTTGGAATGAAAGGACACATTTACACAAAAAGTGTGTTTTTTTGTGATTTGGTGAAAATGCTTTGGGTAGTTTTTAAGATATTCACATTTCAAAAAGGTGCCGGGCATGTTTTAAAGGATTAACACTTGTGGCTACCTCTGCCATTTAAACTCATGAGCCAATTCTGCTAATCACATTAAACAAATTTAGACTATGTGATTGGAAAGATTAGGGCTGATTTTTTTTTTTTTTTTGGGGGGGGTGCATCATAAAACTCTCTAATTAGCAATGCTTGAGATGGTCACATGAGAAAACAAAGATTTAATTCCCCAAAAGTTAGTGACCTCAGGACAGTGGTGAGGGATACTGAGTTACGTGGAAAATGTAATAAAAAAGAGAAACAAGAGAGAGAAAAAGAGTTGTTTTCAGCGTGCAAATCATTCATTGGAGTCGATTGGTGAGTTTACCATCAGGCATTTTCAGTGCTGGATTTGACCATTAGTTTTCTACGTGACTCTCAAGTCAAAGTCAACTTACGAGTTCAATGCAGTGTACAAAAACAAAAAAAAAAGGCACGCAAAGCCAAACACTAAAACGAGTGTCTGGCTTTACTTGATAGGCAGGAGATAGGGAGCAGAGTCTGACAGCAGGCCAGATCCTTTGTCCAAGCTGTGCTGCCCCTCAACCCCAACCTCAGGTTAAGCACAAGTTCTGGCTTCAGAACAAGCCCTGCGTCAAACCCCTGCTGGACAAGTCCAAAGGCCATGCACAGTAGGGCTCAGGCTACCAAGGTCGGTTGGGTGCAGGGGCTGGTTTCAGGCCAGGCTGTCACCCATCTCTCACTTCCGAAAGCCATGTGCAGTGAGGGATGGGTAGCCAAAGCTGGTTGGGTGGAGGTCCTGGCCACAAACAAGGCCCTGTGGCCAAACCATGCTGTGCACATTGCATCATAAAAAACAATGTAATTCACTGAAAAAATACAGGTAAAATGTGAATTCTGGTTTTGGTTCAAGCTCGTCAAACCTATGATATTTGCCAGTTATGGTTAACAGTGCACACTATCCATAACTTGCTCCAGCCTCCATGGTGCTGTGCTGTCATCTTCACTGCTTTGTTGGTTGTTTCTGTATCTTTTCCAAATAGGAACTTTTAGCATGGCGGGTGGCGTGAATTATGGCGTGAGTTATGTACTTTGCTAAGCATAACTGTCCAATTTCAGTGCTTTAACAAGATTAAGCCAGAACCAAACTCAATTTGTAACTGTTATTTTTCCAGTGGTTATATTTTTTCTATTCATGCATAAATGTATACCTATGTCCACAAACTACCTAATGTTATCTTATATATTATTATTATATATAATTGTATATATATATATATTCACTGAAAAAACCATAGGTTTCAGGGGCGTTATAGTTAGTTGGACATTTCACTCGTACAAAACCATAGAAATTCCCCCGTTATAGTTAGTTCAGCTAACTATAACTCGCGCGCCCGCAATGCACTGCTGATGACGTCACATATTACATCACTCATGACATGGTCAGTGACATCACTCATGACATCACTGATGACATCTCAAATGACATCACTGATGACATCACTGATGACATCATCCTTGTGATAGAGTGGCAGACCTCCTCTCACCAATATAACCTTTGATACACACACTCAAAAATACAAACTAACATTTTAAAAACAATGGACATACCAATACCAGTTACAACACACCTATTCAGTAATTCCAAGATCTACACACACATCCACTCATTCACCAACAGTCCCTATACAGTCACTCATACATGTACTCACTCATCATATGTACTCATACACCTATACATCCTATTACACTCATCCATAGAGTTACTCATCCATAGAGTTACTCACACACATAGTCACACATGCAAACAAAGTATCAAACATCCATTTACTTGCATATACAGTTATACACACACTACCACACTTACTTCTACAGAAACTTACACATACTTACACTCTTAAACAATCACTTATAGAAAGACCTACTTATTTGTACAGGAACTCTTCCAATCTCTCACTCTCACATATACTCACTTATATACACCAATACTCACATATACTAGTTTAAAACATATGTAGTTACTCATAAAGACACTATTGAGACAGTCATTCACTCACTAACACACCCATACACATACTCATCCACCTATACAGTCCTGCACACATGCTGTCTTCAACACATACAAACAGTGAGTCACTCATTCATGCATCTATGCACTAAGTAATACCCCCCACCGAACCATACAGACACTCAGACACTCATACTGATACTCAAAAAACCAACTAATAGCCCATATAGACACTCATGTAGCTACTTACCAACCCATGCATTGCGGGCGCGCGAGTTACGGGGGAATTTCTATGGTTTTGTACGAGTGAAATGTCCAACTAACTATAACGCCCCTGAAACCTATGGTTTTTTCAGTGAATTTCTAACGTTTTTTAAATGCTAATTTCTAACTATAACGTGCCTGAAACCTATGGTTTTTTCAGTGAATTTCTAAGGTTTTTTAAATGTTAATTTCTAATTATAACGTGCCTGAAACCTATGGTTTTTTCAGTGAATATATACATATTTATTATACTATGTATACATGTGAAAATGTCTCGGTCCCGTTTGCCTCGGTGGCACGGAAAAAATGGGTGGAACTGACGTCAGCACGCCGACAAGGTCCTCTTATGGCTCTGATGACGTCATACGGTGTCGCGAGCGGAGCCGTGCTCGTTGATGTGGGAGAGCTAGGAAAGAATTTCCGTGGAATGCTGGTGCAGGGGATATTCACCTAAGTGTTCAGGCTAGTCCTTTGGGAGCAACTGTTTATGTTGCCACTCCAGAAACCGAAACCAGTGATCCGAGGGCAGAGGCCCTGCAGATGGCACATGAGGTGGGGAGCCCAGTCGTGTGCACCGGCGGGGCAGCGAAGTGACAAGCACCACAACCCACAAAAAGGTAACGAGGGCACTGAATAACACAGGATCTTCTCTTTGTATCTGGCAGGAACAACGAAGTTAAAATGCCCTAGTACCAAAATGTAGAATTAGTGCTACAACGGTCTTCAAGAGGACCTGCGATGCCACTTCTGCCTCCCGTACACTGGAGGCGGCACATGGGTCACGCGGTACGGTCATACTGCGGTGGGACGCACACTCGTTGACCTCTCATGGCACTGCTCCACACTTCAGGGAGGAAGCTTTCCATTAGCTATGTTTTCTGATGACATGTCGCGCCGGCCCCGTCCATCAACAGAACTCCTTTAGATCCAAACAGACTCTTCCACTCTCTCACCGGAAGTGAAACCAGGCCACGCGGACACTTTCACAATACAACAGCCGTGAATGCACTTTTCGGTAAAAAAACCACATTCCTTCCTCCTAATTAATCAAATAAACGTCTCACTGAAGAACAGGGGCAGCTTCGATCGGTAAACAGCCGTTACAACGACTTTTTTACTTTGCGATACCATTACAACGCATGCATTACAACGCATGCGTTGTACATCACGAAGTGATTACTACGCATTTTTTTAGAATGCATGGTCATTTACCACGCATGCCTTTACAACTAATTTTGTTGTAAAGGTATGTATGGTAAATGACCATGCGTTCTAAAAAACATGTAGACGATCCATGTCGTTGTAAGGAAACAGAGGCTGTTCCGTTTCCTCACAACGACGTGCACCGCCCCTCAGAGATGACGTGAAGCAGGAACCACGAGGAGAGAGGAAACATGAGGAGTGAGAGGTAAGGGGGATTGGGCATGGGGTGGGGGTTTCTTTTCTAGGGTTTAGGGTAGTGCAGTGGTGTTTGGGTGGTGTAGGGGGTCGTGCTGGGGGTAGTGTTTTAGGGTTTAGGGTAGTGCAGTGGTGTTTGGGTAGTGTAGGGGGTCGTGCTGGGGGTAGTGTTTTAGGGTTTAGGGTAGTTCAGTGGTGTATGGGTAGTGTAGGGGGTCGTGCTGAGGTAGTGTTTTAGGGTTTAGGGTAGTGAAGTGGTGTTTGAGTAGTGTAGGGGGTCATGCTAGTGGTAGTGTTTTAGGGTTTAGGGTAGTGCAGTGGTGTTTGTGTAGTGTAGGGGGTCATGCTGGGGGTAGTGTTTTATGGTTTAGGGTAGTGCAGTGGTGTTTGGGTAGTGTAGGGGGTCGTGCTGGGGGTAGATTTAGGGTTTAGGGTAGTGCAGTGGTGTTTGGGTAGTGTAGGGAGTCGTGCTGGGGGTAGTGTTTTAGGGTTTAGGCTAGTGCAGTGGTGTTTGTGTAGTGTAGGGGGTCATGCTGGGGGTAGTGTTTTAGGGTTTAGGGTAGTGCAGTCGTGATTGTGTAGTGTAGGGGGTCGTGTTTTAGGGTATAGGGTAGTTAGTGGTGTTTGGGTAGTGTAGGGGGTCATGCTGGGGTTAGTGTTTTAGGGTTTAGGGTAGTGCAGTGGTATTTGGGTAGTGTAGGGGGTCGTGCTGGGGGTAGTGTTTTAGGGTTTAGGGTAGTGCAGTGGTGTTTGTGTAGTGTGGGAGGTCATGATGGGGGTATATTTAGGGTTTAGTGTAGTGCAGTGGTGTTTGGGTAGTGTAGGGAGTCGTGCTGGGGTAGTGTTTTAGGGTTTTGGGTAGTGCAGTGGTGTTTGAGTAGTATAGGGAGTCGTGCTGGTGGTAGTGTTTTAGGGTTTAGGGTAGTGCAGTTATGTTTGGGTAGTGTAGGGTGTCGTGCTGGGCGTTGTGTTTTAGGGTTTAGGGTAGTGTAGTGGTGTTTGGGTAGTGGAGGGGTAGTGTTTTAGGGTTTAGGGTAGTGCGCCCAACCAGCCACAATATCCGTGGACAAAGGGGATCCTGACTCTTTGGAACGCTCCGTCAATTGAATAATTTGGGTCAAGGGCCCTACCACGTCCAAGACCTATCAATTCCTTTCTTGGGATCCCTCATATACTTGGAGAAAAAGGTACATAGTTTCTCATCTATTTCAGGCGTGTGTGCCACCTTCCCCTTCAGTGAGGGCCTGGGGCATTCTCCCCTCATCCTATTCCTGACATCCCTTTCAAGGGGTTGATGGATTTTCCCCACCACATACTCTGCCACTTTGGCGTCAGGTGTCCACTCTGCCGACCTAGGATGGTAAATTTGGGTAGGCTCGAACATGTCTGAGTGGACCCCGTCCCCAACCGGGGACTGAGAGGAGTGGGACTCTGGACGCCAGGGACGCCCCGAGTCCTTATCCTCATCGGAGGAGAAATTGTCCTCCGATACACCCTCTCCCTCTAAGGGAAACCCGCCGTCGGGGTCTACAATAGTGGTGACAGTGTCGCAGTTTTCTCCGGGCCCCTCCTCCTCCCGGCAGGGTGCATGTTTTAGCGTTCGCGCACTCTTGAGGAAGGTCTCCATAAGTTTATCAAATCCTTCCAAGTGCCCCGCGTTATGCTTAACTGCCCTTTTATTCCCCATCTGGGAGCTACTTGGACCCGCCACCACCAGATCTGGGTCACTGAACACCCCAGGGATGCTTTTCGCCAGCTTATCAACTTGATCCCTAAGAGGAGCCAGCGCCCTAGAAATAGCCAGAGAGAGGGCTTGGTCCACTGCTGGAGGGAGAAGTTGGGGGGCCATTCCTCCTCCACTTCCTGGTATGAGGAGTAAAAATGGTCTTCTGGAGAAGACATGATAGCAGAGGGTGTGAGCACAGAACAAATGCCCTTAAAATCCTTAAAACAACTCCCTCGCCGGTGCTCCAACAGCTGGGCTTTCCTTGAAGCGGTTATAAGAATAGACTGAGTCGCAATACCAATTACCACCACCAGGTGGCACTGGTCACTAACGTGGCCGTGTGGGAAAATCACCGCGTAGCGGTGTCAAAATTAGGCAAGGGTTGGTCGGGAATCAAGCGGACACTAAAGGAGTGACCGGATTCCCAAACGCGCGTAAAGACCAGCGGGAGCGCTCGACGGAGCTGCCTCGCTCGGACCAGACGCGCCTGACAGGATCTCACCGTGTGCAGAGCACACAGCGGGAGAAACTGCGAGGGGGAGAACGCGCTCGGGCCAGAGCCTGCTGCGCAGGGAATATGAAACAATACCAAGGCAATAATGCTAATAACATGCACAAGAAACCGCTATAGAAACAGCAACAACGTCAGATTAAGCCAAGAATGTAAGGAATGCACTTAAGTGATGAGCAGTGAAGAAAGAGGAAGCGGAAGGGACGTCACGATATTATATATGATGGACTGTGATATGATTGGACTATAGTTGCCTTGGAGACTACCCCCCTAATGGTTCATGGGTTTTGTAGTCTTTTGTTTAATGATTGTTGTGTTACGTTTTCTTTGAACTGCTATGCAAATAAAGGGAGGAAAGATATGCATAATCCTCGCCTCCGTCCTGCCATAGAATTCATTAAACTTTATTTGATCTGATTTAGAAACATAGATCATAAAAGTGTACATAAAAACAGAAAATCCTCTTTCCTAATACAATACAGTGAGAATTAATTAAAACCAGTAGGTAAAAACGGGTGTTACAAAGCCCGGTTCAGAGCAACTTCAGGTTAACAGAATCTTAAAGTTCAATGTTTCGCAAGATCAATCTCATGTACTTCGTGCAAAATACGCAATAAGGGGTCCAAGTAAGATGTAACGCTCCAATACCTGACCAGTTTGCACTATATAAAACTGCAGAAAAACTAAAAATAAAAAGTGTTTTGCACACTTCTGTCATTGGGCTATATGTGGGCTACATCTGGGTGATATTTGTGCTACATTTGGGCTCTTTTTTCTCTGGTGGCCATCTTGGGAGACTTATTTGTTATGAAGTTTCCTAATTTCGTCATTTACTGCAGTCTCCTCAGTAGGAAATGCTTTCAGTTTTTTACTTTGATTCCATCAAGAAGGCATTCAGATGTGTCACACATTTGCCATAAATTCAGAATGTTAGCACTCTAGTTGTTCATTAGATCACTGTAGTAAAGCTACTGCTCACCAGGGATTTAACTGGAAGTCTACTGCTGGTATTGAAAGTCATTGTTTCAGTCTGCATGTCAGAATTTTCTAATGAAATAGAAGAGGATTTGAGATCTCACTTAAAACATGCCCTACATTTTCTGTCTGCAGCACTAACCATAATTTCTATGGCAAAATGAACCCCCTCATTTTGTTCCTTTTTAAATTAAATGTTTTAAGTGTTACCAGTTTATTCCAATCAAGATGGCTTCAGGTGTGCCATACTTTTGTCATAAGTAAGACTGTTAGCGCTCTAGTTGTTCTTTAGAACACTCTGGGAAGCTGCAGTAGAACACAAAGGCATCAACTGACAGGCTGCTCCTGTTGAAATATAACAGGAAGATATTTGTGATCTCACTTAAAACATGTCCTAATTTTTCTTTCTACAGCACTAACCATAATTTCTATGACAAAATGAACCCCTCATTTTGTTCCTTTTTAAATTAAATGTTTTAAGAGTTACCAGTTTATTCCAATCAAGATGGCTTCAGGTGTGCCATAATTTTGTCATAAGTAAGACTGTTAGCGCTCTAGTTGTTCTTTAGAACACTCTGGGAAGCTGCAGTAGAACACAAAGGCATCAACTGACAGGCTGCTCCTGTTGAAATATAACAGGAAGATATTTGAGATCACACTTGAAACATGTCCTAATTTTTCTTTCTACAGCACTAACCATAATTTCTATGACAAATTGAACCCCATCATTTTGTTCCTTTTTAAATTAAATGTTTTAAGTGTTACCAGTTTATTCCAATCAAGATGGCTTCAGGTGTGCCATACTTTTGTCATAAGTAAGGCTGTTAGCACTCTAGTTGTTCTTTAGAACACTCTGGGAAGCTGCAGTAGAACACAAAGGCATCAACTGACTGGCTGCTCCTGTTGAAATATAAAAGGAAGATATTTGAGATCTCACTTAAAACATGTCCTAATTTTTCTTTCTACAGCACTAACCATAATTTCTATGACAAAATGAACCCCATCATTTTGTTCCTTTTTAAATTAAATGTTTTAAGTGTTACCAGTTTATTCCAATCAAGATGGCTTCATGTGTGCCATACGTTTGTCATAAGTAAGGCTGTTAGCACTCTAGTTGTTCTTTAGAACACTCTGGGAAGCTGCAGTAGAACACAAAGGAATCAACTGACAGTCTCTGCCCTTGTTGGATGTACATGTTTTACTGAGAATGTCAGACTTCATTCTCACATGACTGAGAAAGATAATGTGAATTTACAGAAAATATGCTCTCATTTTAGCTTCTGGAGCACCTTCCAAAACTGTATGGGACAAGCATGTGAAAATAGTTTTCTCTCAAACATGATTCATGATATCCCAGCAGAAGGTTTTTCACAGGGTAAAATCACCTTAGAACACACCACAATTCCTGAAATTAGTATGGTACCATCAACAAATGAATTCTATTGTAACTAAAGTCTGTTATCACCCTTTTGGTAACCCTCAAAATCTTCGATTCACTACAATGCATTTCAATGGGGTACTATCATTTATATTGGTCCCAAGATGGCTGCCAGCAATTCCAGGATGAAGTGCTGACAGCCAATCAGATCTCACGATGACATGTGTGGTTAGGCTCCGCCCAGATATATATGTGTTTTCTTTTTCAAATTTCTCAGGAACTACTGAACGGATTTACACTATTTAACCAAAAGGCATGACTCTGAACCAAGGGCTACCTTTTTGCCAAGTTTGGTGTAATTCCGTTCAGCAGTTCGGACTGTAGCTGCGATGAAAGGTTCCTATGGAAAATTGCATGGGGAAAACACGTTTTGGGACCCCCTTTTTTCTCGGCCCCCACTTGACGAATCACCCCGAGACTTTCAGGATAGGAGCGGACCGGAGCGCCCGACGAGTTTTGAAAATTTCGCGAAGATTCGTCAACCGGCGCCAAAGTTATTTCAAATAGAATGTTGCTGATTTCCTATTGAAAATAGGTCCTACCTATAACTATCTACTGTCGACCGCCAGAAGATAATATATATATATATATATTACCTACTGGTGGTCGCTACCCCCAGCACGACCCCCTACACTACCCAAACACCACTGCACTACCCTAAACCCTAAAACACTACCCCCAGCACGACCCCCTACACCACCCAAACACCACTGCACTACCCTAAACCCTAGAAAAGAAACCCCCACCCCATGTCCAATCCCCCTTACCTCTCACTCCTCATGGTTCCTCTCTCCTTGTGGTTCCTGCTTCACGTCATCTCTGAGGGGTGGTGCACGTCGTTGTGAGGAAACGGAACAGCCTCTGTTTCCTTACAATGACATGGATCGTCTACATGTTTTTTAGAACGCATGGTCATTTACCATACATACATACCTTTACAACAAAATTCGTTGTAAAGGCATGCGTGGTAAATGACCATGCGTTCTAAAAAAATGCGTAGTAATGACTTCGTGAGGAAGCCGCTTTCAGCAACCTTGCACCGGGGGCCATAGGGACTTCAGTCCCCAGTCTGCTTCGCGCCAGGAGGCGCTCCAGCTGATTTCCGCGCCCAGAGGCGCTATTAAATCACCGTGCGGCTCCCGCAGCGCGGGAAGCCGCTTTCAGCAACCTTGCACCGGGGGCCATAGGGACTTCAGTCCCCAGTCTGCTTCGTGCCAGGAGGCGCTCCAGCTGATTTCCGCGCCCGGAGGCGCTATTAAATTACCGTGCGGCTCCCGCAGCGCGGGAAGCCGCTTTCAGCAACCTTGCACCGGGGGCCATAGGGACTTCAGTCCCCAGTCTGCTTCGCGCCAGGAGGCGCTCCAGCTGATTTCCGCGCCCGGAGGCGCTATTAAATCACCGTGCGGCTCCCACAGCGCGGGACGCGCGCGGGCGAAGCCCGGGCCAAGAGCGGGCCCGTCTGCGCCCGTCTGTGGCCGGGAGAGGCTGGGCTGGGCCAGGGCTCTAAATCCTCGTGGTTTGGTCTGTGTCCCACTAGGATATGGCGTAGAGGTCCGTAAAAAGATAAGGTACCTGTCCGCATTATTTCATTTTATTTTGCGTTCTGTTGCCACCTTGCTGTTACCCACTTTGGAGCGAGGAGGGCTTGGTCTTACACCGGTACTGTGGGCTACATCAAGTTATTTTTATTTTTTGTTGTTTTGTTTTTATCATTATAAGTGCTCCTTGGCCAAGCGGAAATGGGCAAAAGGAAATTGACTGTGGGGGGAGCTTCAGGGTCAATTGCTGCAGGCTCAGCTGGGACGATAGATTCCTTTTAACCAGGGCAGCCGATGCCATAACAAAGGAGATAGCCCTAACTGAGAAAAGACTTTCCCTGGAAACTGAGAAAATTGCACTGGGCAACGTTGGGTGCGGTCTGAATCAGGAGGAAAACAGGGTCCTATCAGAAGAAATAGGTTCCCCCGCACCATCGAGTACATTGTTGGAAGGCCAAATGGGTGGTCAGGACCCATCTATTGGCACTCCTGTGGCCACTGTAACTGTAGGTGATGATTCGGACGGCCCACCAACGAAGAGAAAACGAACTGCGGGAAGCAAAGCCTTGAGAAAGCCCCCACGGACCAAACCAACATTATCACTGGCAGCGGTTTTGGCTAAGCCAAATTCGGATCTGCTGCTGGATAGCCTTTTCCTGAGACTTGAGTCTATGACTAAAGCCTTACTAGCACCTGTAATTGCTAAGATAGAAGGCATTAAGTTAAAACTTGATTCCTTTGGCTCTATACATAATAACTGCTCTGCAGGGGGTGATATTGCAGCCGGTGGGAGGAGGGGCGTCATTGAAGTTGCCAATGGCCCGGAATGTAGACACCAGAACGGTAGCATACAAATAGATAGGGTGACTGGCACTCGATCCACCCTGGGTGTGTCTCATCTTAGCTCCCTAACTACTGATTGCGTGCTATTGGGGGTGGTATTGAACCGCGGGCAGTTTGTCAGGAAACCCGGGAAAGTGTGAACGAGGATCTTCCATCTACACTCACGTTAGCCCATAATAAACGGGTAACATTGATAAACAAATGTACAATTGATCTTCCACCGCAATCAGCGCCTTTAGTAGCTGTACTTGTGGGGTCCCTCCTCTTTCATCTGGTACAAAGGAAACCTCATTAGATCTGATACATAAGACCATCCACTGGTGTAATAATAATGTGATAAATAGCTCAGATATTACTCCAGATATCATCATGGCAAGAAGGGTTGGTTGGATCGGCCACGGGACTAGGAAAAATATGGAGGGGGATTGTATAATTGTCAATTTTAAGCACCACCTGCAAGCTAAAGCACTATTAGATTGCCAACATAAATATGACGCTAAAACTAAAATTAAAATAGTCCCACTACAAACTTTCTATCCTCCCAAATACTCTCCAGTAAATAGCGATTGGCAGATGCCTGGCTGGCAGAAGCCTTTTAAGCTACTCACACGCCCTCAAGAAAGCAATTTTAATACTACATCATCATCATCAAATCGGTTCTTATCACTAGCGAATTTGCAAGGACTTGATGAAAATGATTGACTGACAATGGCAGTGGGAATGCCACAGATTAAGACCTCACAGCCAGTAGCATATATAGAACCATTAACAGTTGCCCCCACTCCTCAATGTTTGCTGGATAATTCTATCAACTCTACTACTATTCCAGGTAGCCCTAACAATGCCTCTATGAAGGTATTGTCCTGGAATATAGCCGGGCTGAGATCAAAGAGGGGGATACTTCGTGGGTACACTTCCTTGCTAAGCATCATATAATTGCCCTTCAAGAGACTTGGGAATCTAACGATTGCTTTTATCTTGATGGCTTTACCTCTTTTTGCAAACATGCAATCCCGTCTAATATGGGTAGAGCCAAGGGAGGTCTCCTCTTGATGTTTAGTCTTAAACTCTGCTATAGGGCTAAACTGATCGATTCTTCATCATCCTATGTGCTAGCAGTGGAACTGTCAGGAAAGAACCTTACCACTCTATTAGTGGTAAACTTTTATAATTCTTTTTCTAGGACCCATGAGACTGAGCATCTCCTGGCCCTGGAAGAATTACTAAAAAATTATGGAGAAGACAGCCAAGCGTATTATGATACGCTAATTATGGGGGATTTTAATACACGGAAATGTTGTTTTAATTGTTCTTTGATACTGAAGGAGGTAGATGGCTTACAAGGGTCAAACCACTTTGAGCATACATTGTCAGGAACGCTTATAGAAGGACTGCTCTGTGTGTTTAACCTGAACTGCTTACAACAATCTGACAAATCCGCCCTGGTCCCCACTTATGTAGGTAATGGTAGTGTTAGCATAATTGACCATATCTTTTTATCTGCTCTAATAACTTCGGCTGTACAGACTTTTAATGTTAATTGTAACTGTTTTAGTGATCATAACCCTTTAATATTGGTTCTCCTCCTCTCATCTGGTATAATAGGGGGGGCTGCGAACCATATCACTAATGTAAACATTACCACCAAAGATCAAGCACGAAGGCTGAGGTGGGAAAAGATTACTCCAGATAGTTTTTGGGAGAATTTGTATACTACTCAAAGTATGTATGGACCCTGCACTACAAGATAGAGCTACTTTAGATGCCTTTGATATTATTGTTAAAATGGCAGCTTCAAACTTAGTGACCAAAACCAAGGTGAAATCCTTAAAACTAAAAAGGTGGTTTGATGACACATGTTCAGCTGCCCATAAGGAGTTAATGAAGGCTGTAAAGCAAAAACCGAGGGACCTGATACTAACCAGGAGCTGCAGGAAGGCGTATAAACTGGCTGTGTGCAAGAGAAAAAAACAACTAAGAGAGCACGCCTGGGAGGAGCTTGGCTAAGCTTAGTGTCCTGTCGGACAGCTCACGATTTTGGTCCATAGTTAACAGTCCTCTTTTCTCAGATATGCCAAATCTAAGTAAGGATTGTATAATACCGGCAGAGAAGTGGGTCCAGCATTTTAGCAATATTTATAGTAGCTCCAATCTAGCAGAAACAGTGGGATACGCAGCTCCCGGATCAAACAGTGCCCCCCTTCATTTTAATATAGAAGTTTATAATGCTATTTTATCGACATCGGGGGGAAAGGCCCCTGGCCCTGACGGGATACCGGCAGACCTTTATAAGGCAGACCCCAAAGTCTGGGCCAGGATCCTAACACATGTTTTTAATGTTGCCTGCGCTTATGGTTTCCCCCCGTCATGGGCAAAGGCAGTTATTGTCCCCATTTTTAAAAAGGGCCTCCGTGATGATCCGGCTTGTTATAGGCCAATTTCGCTCTTAGATTCTGTGTCTAAAATTATGGGCAAGGTAGTCCTGGATCGCCTTACAGTCTGGCTTGATCATTTTAATGTTATTTCCGATCTCCAATATGGATTCAGACAGGGAAAGGGGACAATAGACCAATGCCTGAATCTCCATTTGGTGATCGGGAAGTACACCATCGCTAAGGGAGGTGTCTTGCATCTGGCCTTTATGGATCTAACCTCAGCTTTTGACCTTGTCAATAGGTCTAAGCTGTGGTTGGTCCTTCGTGATATAGGGCTAGAGGCTGAATTGATTTCCTTCCTGTATACTGCACATGCTAACACCACGGCTGCGGTACGGTTTAATGAAGATGGCAGCTTGACAGATTCTTGGCCAGTAGGAAGGGGGGTCCGGCAGGGGTGCATTTTGGCCCACCTGCTATTCACCCTATATATCAACAAACTGGGGGACATTTTAACATCATGCTGTAAGGATACGCCAAGGGCCGGTGCCTAATTGATTCCCGCATTGTTGTATGCCGATGATGCGGTTTTATTGTCTAGAACTGCAAGGGGCCTGCAACAACTTTTAAATTGTTTTATAGATTTTATAAATTCACTAGATTTGGTAACGAATTTTAAGAAATCTCATGCAATGACGATTGGTCCGCGATAGGCAGCCAAGGCTAAATTTTACTGTAATGGGGACGAATTAATCAAAGTATTCACTTTCCCATACTTAGGGGTACTCTTTGATGACCAAGGTACATGGGGAGCACAACGAACACTTAAAAAGAACATTTTGGTAAGAGCAACGGGGGCCACTATGGATTTTGCAAAAAGATTAGGGTCAAAACCCCTGCCCGCACTCTTGAAAGTTTATACTGCAAAATGTATTCCTATGGCCATGTATGGATGCGATATCTGGGGCTATAAAGATGTAAAGGAAATACAAGTGGCAGAGAATAATTTTATGCGCAAACTCCTTGGGGTCCCTGTAGCCACTCCTGTTTACTGCCTGCATGAAGAACTGGGGATGGGGTATATTGCAGACCAGATCGCAGTTTCCCCCCTGCTACGATGGCTTAGAATCTGGACTCAACCCCCTCCGAATCTAAATCAACTTATTATCTCGGATTGTATGGCGTTAGAGAGAGCCCAGCATATCCCTTGGCTTAAATATATAAAGGAAGAAACAAAATGTCTAGGGTGCCCAGATTTGTTTCTGACCCCAAAGCCTTTGGGCAAGACTGCGATCATAAATTTTAAACAGCAGTTTGTGGATAGGCGGAAATGCCTTAGGGAGGAGGCTGAGCTAGGCAAGCCCTCGGTGAGAAGGTATGTCACTCTGAGCCTAGGCCCGCAACTGCAACCATATTTATCTTATGTTAAAAAACCATACCATCGTTTTGTTTTAACAAGATTTCGTTTAAATATGGTTGCTTGGCTGCTGGCATTCCCGAGAGGATATTCAAAATCTGAATTGTTAAAACCCTGCCCCTGTGATAACTTCTCGGAACAGGATACCTTGCACCTAATGTTTTTCTGTACCTACTATGAGTCCCTGCGTAGGCAGCATATCCTCCCTCTACTGAGAGAATGTCAGTTTGTCCAAGTGAGACCAGCTCTGCTCTATTTACAAATGCTGGCATCACCCATGGCTTGCCTCGGGGTCGCAAGTTTTTTAATCGTGGCCATTAGACATAGGAACAGATTACTCCCGTAATAGTAATTTTGTGTTGTCTGTTGGCTCAATTGTGTTTTCCCCTTCCTGATTTAATTAAGGATCTGGTCTATTGCTTAAGCACAGTGCACTTTATATGATATCGGCTCTTTTTTATGAATGTTTTTAGATGAATATTGTGATTGATATGTGGGACTATTTTATTGCTATGTATTTGGCTGGAATGTGTATTTTCTTTTAATAATATTGTATGCTTTTATGACTCTTGGCTGTCGAATAAAGTATTTCTGACTGACTGACTTCGTGATGTACAACGCATGCGTGGTAATGCATGCGTTGTAATGGTATCGCAAAGTAAAAAAGTCATTGTAACGGCTGTTTACCGATCGAAGCTGGCCCCTGTCCTTCAGTGAGATGTTTATTTGATTAATTAGGAGGAAGGAATGTGTTTTTTTTACCGAAAAGTGCATTCCCAGCTGTTGTATTGTGAAAGTGTCCGTGTGGCCTGGTTTCACTTCCGGTGAGAGAGTGGAAGAGTCTGTTTGGATCTAAAGGAGTTCTGTTGTTGGACGGGGCCGGCGCGACATGTCATCAGAAAACATAGCTAATGTAAAGCGTCCTCCCTGAAGTGTGGAGCAGTGCCATGAGAGGTCAACGAGTGTGCGTCCCACCGCAGTATGACCGTACCACGTGACCCTTGTGCCACCTCCAGGGTACGGGAGGCAGAAGCGGCATCGCAGGTCCTCTTGAAGACCGTTGTAGCACTAATTCTACATTTTGGTACTAGGGCATTTTAACTTTGTTGTTCCTACCAGATACAAAGAGAAGATCCTGTGTTATTCAGTGCCCTCGTTACCTTTTTTGTGGGTTGTGGTGCTTGTCACTTCGCTGCCACGCCGGTGTACACGACTGGGCACCCCACCTTGTGCCATCTGCAGGGCCTCTGCCCTCGGATCACTGGTTTCGGTTTCTGGAGTGGCAACATAAACAGTTGCTCCCAAAGGACTAGCCTGAACACTTAGGTGAATATCCCCTGCACCAGTATTCCACGGAAATTCTTTCCTAGCTCTCCCACGTCAACGAGCACGGCTCCGCTCGCGACACCGTATGACGTCATCGGAGCCATAAGAGGACCTCGTCGGCGTGCTGACGTCAGTTCCACCCATTTTTTCTGTGCCACCGAGGCAAACAGGGGACCGAGACATTTTCACATGTATACATAGTATAATAAATATATATATATTCACTGAAAAAACCATAGGTTTCAGGCACGTTATAGTTAGAAATTAGCATTTAAAAACCTTAGAAATTCACTGAAAAAACCATAGGTTTCAGGCACGTTATAGTTAGAAATTAGCATTTAAAAAACCTTAGAAATTCACTGAAAAAACCATAGGTTTCAGGGGCGTTATAGTTAGTTGGACATTTCACTCGTACAAAACCATAGAAATTCCCCCGTTATAGTTAGTTCAGCTAACTATAACTCGCGCACCCGCAATGCACTGCTGATGACGTCACATATTACATCACTCATGACATGGTCAGTGACATCACTCTTCAACGTGTGAGGCCCCCCCCATCCCAACCACCCCCACAGCCCGAGCCCCACCAAAACACGACCAATAAGGCCAAGCCTGAATGATGTACACCTTGTTAACAAACCCACGGCTCAACCCTCCCCTACCAAAAGCAGAGAAAAATAAATAAATAAATACATTTTGCTACTTCATGCCGTTTCCATCAAAAACCCCAAAACCCACAAATTATCTTAACTGAAGTAGATTACACCCCCTGAATTTCTTTTAGATATTCCTTTCACTTAATTTCTGAGTTAAAACTATGAGTTTTCCCATTAATAGTGACTTTCAGCCTTGCCGGGTTTTACAAATAAACTTCTGCGCCGAGTTTCTGGAACGGGCAAACATCTGTCGTAGGCACCTTCTATGTTCAATGGTGGCATGAGCAAAATCTGGTTTAACAAAAAATGACACTCCCTCATATTCTTTTTTAGCATTTGGGCGAGCTTGATCATATACATGTTGCCTAAGAAGAAAGTTACTAAAATATACAAGCATTGCTCTGGGGCCTCTCAGCTCCGGCAGATTGATGACTCTTCAACACTAAGGGGAACCGGTGTACACGTTGAACTTCCTTGTCCCAATTCCATTTTGTCGAGTCCAGAAATGTACCTTTTAGGAGATTCACAATGTATAATATGGCATTATCCCCCTCCACCCCTTCGGGTATCCCCAGAAATCGTAAATTATTCCTCTGATGTCTATTTTTATGATCTTCGAGTTTCCACATAACTTCTGACATGATCGCATCTTGGGATGTACTTTTGATCTTGAAAGAGCTAACCATGGTCTCAAGGCTCTCGGTCCGCCCTTCCACCATCCTTAATCGATCAGCAATGTTTATGCAGGTCTTATTCAATTTTCTTATTCCCCCCTGGAGCTTTTTAGAGGCTACTCTTGCCCGCTGACTATCATTTCGAGCTTCCTCCTGCAGTTGTTTAATGGAGAGAAAGATGGTAGACAGGCAAGGCTCCAAAGGATCACCTGCAGCAGAGTTCGCCCCTTCAGGTCCCGGTTTTTTACCAGGCTTCTCCCCATCGTAATACGGAAGCTGTGAGGCAGAATAGTCCTACTTCAACTGTTAACTGCTCCCTATCCCCCTTTTTTTTATTCACCAGTGATTTCTTCCTTTGGGTTAAGACTGGGTCCACAATGGAACTATTGCTATTTGAGTCTAAGACTGTTTCATCACTGGTCGAGAGGTTATCATGGTTAGAAGACTCGGAGGCATCTGTTAGAGAAAAAAATCTTTCCGCCAGGATCTCGGGGGACATAACCACTCCTTGCCTTTGTTCCTCTAGACCACTCCCGGTAAGAGCTGAGGAACCAACAGTAGCTGTACTGTTATGCTGCCTCTTGTTCATATCCAGATGGGACCAGTCGCTCTGTATCAGTTCTGGAGTGCTCTTCAACCCTTCCAGTGCAGCTTCATCACTCATGGGCCCCAACGACAATGGGTCATCATAGTCTGGGGATTCCAGTAACTCCAGGGGACACCTGGAAGCTTGAGTTAAATGTTCTTTTTCTTTTACCGCCTCTGTTTGAATTTCCGGCATCATGTCATTTAACACAGATTTATCCTGAATGTCCCCCTTGCCATCCTTCATAGTAGAAGCCACAAACATATGGGTAATAGAAGGCTGCGAGTACCCACCTTCTGAGTGCAAGGCTCCACGAGTAACCCGCAGCACCGTTTTTTTCAACCCGGCTTCATACTTTCCTTTACAGGCAACATCAACGGTTTTCACCTCCTGTCCCACATAATGGTGCGCTAGCAGCGGCGCCGTGACAGCTGTCCTGGTCACCCCCCCCAGTGCTGGTAGCAGTCGGCAGACCCACAGCAGGGGGCTTGCCAGTTTTCACCTCCTTGCCCATCATGACCTTGGGGAAATTCTTTCGGAAACACGGCAGTCCAATGCCAAATCGGGCAAGATACAGTGACAACTGTAATATCGCCTCAAGTACCAGGTGAGTCAAAGCATTGCTTTTATAGCTCTTGCAGCAATGCTTCCAAGAACAGAGTTGTAGGCGGCGTCCTCCTCATAAGGACTGTTCCAGAGTGCCAGTTCCTCGACGCATACTGCAGTCAAAGCAGCCGAACTCTGAACTGAAACGGCAGGGGAGAGCAGTGAGCAGAGCGGCGTGCTACACAGGCGCCATCTTACTCCCTCAGGCCTCTCAGACAGATGGCTCATGCCGGTCCCACAGGAGTCCTGTGGCGCTGAAAGTGGTGATTGGCTGGCTGAAAAATGTTGATGCCACCATTACAGGACCCTGGTATATGAGTCTCCAAAAACAATTAAAAAACATATGAGGGGACAGGGTAGGGATTCCCTGACCCTCTAGCCCTTTTGGGGGGGTTCCGCAGAGGGACCCATATCAGGTGCCAAGAAGCAAAGAAAAATGTTGATGGGTTTGTTGTGGTCCCATGGGAGCCAGTGCACCTTTTCCCATGTGGTCCCAAAAGCTCCTGCGGGATTGGTCAAAGGGTTCAAAAGAAAAAAGGGGAGTCCCATTATGGGTTTTTTCCCAATGCATTTTCCATAAACGTTTTGTATTGGAATAGTAAAAAGGCAAGTCAGATTTGAATGGAAATTATAAGGATTACACATTATGGTTTGCAGATGATCCTTTTGGGGTTACAGATTAGTAGGGTAAGTATTTTTTTTAATTATATAGGCGTAAAAACTTAGTGATATCTGTTTACCACTGTAGTTTCACAGTAATTTCATGAAACTACCATGGTACATGCCGATGAGAAGGCCTTATATCATAGGCTAATAACTGCTTTTACAAAATTTAAAGACATCCATATTGAGTTTTGTGTAATTTGGCTGTGTTCTGGGTTAGGCATAAAATACAGGTAAGTAGTAGGTTTTATAAATTTTCCCTACCAATTATCATTTAATTAAAGTGGTAATAGGTAGGGGAAAAATTATAATGTTTAATACATTTTAAGAAAGTATTACGTAGTGCCGCTGTACTGCCTTGGCAGTACCGCAGTACCGAAAAAAGAAATAATTATAAATATGTTTTAAAAAATTTAAAAATACTGTAATACACTAAATTTTACTAATATAGTATACTGCAGTGTATTTTGTAATTCTTACACATTTAAATGTTTTTTAAAAATGTATGCAAACAGTGCTCAAATACTGCGCAAGCTTAAACAATAAAAAAGGGTACTTGCTAAATACTAGCATGCTACACCATAAACCTTAAAAAAAATTACTAAAAAATAACAATTATTTTCTATACCTATTAACACCATACTAAAGTGGTAATAGGTAGGGAAAAAGGAGAAAACCTACAAGTTGCTTATATATAAGGTCATAAGCCAAAGTTTCGGAAAATTGTTATAATGCCTTCCCATCACCATGTACCACGGTATATCAAGAACATACCACAATATACCATGGTACAATGTATCACCAACACTCTGATTTATTATTGTATTGTGTTACCCTTGTGTCACGCATAGTGTTGCATGGCCAACGCAATACTTGAGAGTGAATTACAAAGCAACGCAAGGCCACCATGCATAGCCCTGGGTTTGGTTGGTAAATCTAGATAAACACAAGGCAGAGCAAATCGCTATCTAACGTTGCTTGTCACACAATATTCTACATTTCTATCTAATTTCATCTACATCCGTATACCACTCCATTCAACGCCACCCCACTCTACGCTTTTCCACACCCCTCTGCAAACCACTGCACTCTACGCCACCACACTCTATGTCACTCCACTATACGCCACTACACTATACGCTACTCCACTCTACAACACTATAATGTATGCCATTCCACTCTATGCCACTCCACTCCATGCCACTCTATGCCATTCTACTCTATAACGCTGTATACCAATATACTCTAGCACACTATACAAGACTGTACTGTATTGTACTCCACTCTAGAAAACACTACTACACTGTATGTAACTTTACTCTCCTGTAGGCCACAACACTTTCCAGTACTCTACAACATGCCACTACACTGTACTGCATAATACGGTACTCCAATTTATAACACTTTACTCAACTGTATGCTATGCCACACCAGTATACTGCACTCCACTCTGCTATACTCTACGACATGCCACTCCACTCTCTGACACTTTAATCTACTCTACTCTTACTCTACTCTACGCTACTCCACTGCAGAGTTCTGCACTTCACTATAGTCAACTCTACTACACTTTATCTCACTGTACACCACTGTATCATACTGCGCTTTACGCCACTCCAGTGTCAGACACTCTACTCCGCTGTATGCAATTCCAGTCTATAAGACTATACTACATTCTATGCCTCTCTAGAACACTCCACTCTATTCCACTGTATGCAACTCCAGTCTATAAGACTATACTACATGCTTTGACACTCTAGAACACTCTACTCCACTCTATGTCCATCCACTGTACGCCACTGTAGAGCTGAAGAACTAAAAAACAAAAATAAAAATTGCAATACATCTACGGAGTGCGATCCTGTTTTCTCCTGCCAGGGGGAGTTGTGTGTAATATATATATATACATATATATATACCAGTAGCAGCCGGTGGTGGGAGTGCTGCCGGGCGGTGATGTGGGGCGGGGAGGGGCAGGGTGGGGGTAGTAAACTACGGAATACGGCCGAATAGAGGTAAGTAAACATATCAACAAATAAAACAAATTCCGTTGCGTGCGCTGCATTGCATTTGGCGATGCAGCGCGCGCAACGAAATTCGTTTTATTTATTTATATGTCTACTTACCTCTATTCTGCCGTATTCCGTAGTTTACTACCCCCCGCCCCACGTCACCGCCCAGCAGCACTCCCACCACGGGCCGCTACTGATATATACCCTTTCAGACTTAGAGTGCTAATGCGTAAAAAATTTGCTAACAGATTTTTGAGGTGAGGTCAGTGTGTCCCTGGTGTTGTAAGGTGCTCTATACAGGAGCTGCTCTCCACCTACACTTGGGAACTACCAAGAGTTCTCTGCTTCTTTTTTTTTAATATATATATACATATTTATGTATATATATATTCACTGAAAAAACCATAGGTTTCAGGCACGTTATAGTTAGAAATTAGCATTTAAAAAACCTTAGAAATTCACTGAAAAAAACCATAGGTTTCAGGGGCGAGGTCCTCTTATGGCTCCGATGACGTCATACGGTGTCGCGAGCGGAGCCGTGCTCGTTGACGTGAGAGAGCTAGGAAAGAATTTCCGTGGAATGCTGGTGCAGGGGATATTCACCTAAGTGTTCAGGCTAGTCCTTTGGGAGCAACTGTTTATGTTGCCACTCCAGAAACCGAAACCAGTGATCCGAGGGCAGAGGCCCTGCAGATGGCACACGAGGTGGGGTGCCCAGTCGTGTGCACCGGCGGGGCAGCGAAGTGACAAGCACCGCAACCCACAAAAAAGGTAACGAGGGCACTGAATAACACAGGATCTTCTCTTTGTATCTGGCAGGAACAACGAAGTTAAAATACCCTAGTACCAAAATGTAGAATTAGTGCTACAACGGTCTTCAAGAGGACCTGCGATGCCGCTTCTGCCTCCCGTACCCTGAAGGCGGCACATGGGTCACGCGGTACGGTCATACTGCGGTGGGACGCACACTCGTTGACCTCTCATGGCACTGCTCCACACTTCAGGGAGGACGCTTTCCATTAGCTATGTTTTCTGATGACATGTCGCGCCGGCCCTGTCCAACAACAGAACTCGTTTAGATCCAAACAGACTCTTCCACTCTCTCACTGGAAGTGAAACCAGGCCACGCGGACACTTTCACAATACAACAGCCGGAAATGCACTTTTCGGTAAAAAAACCACATTCCTTCCTCCTAATTAATCAAATAAACGTCTCACTGAAGAACAGGGGCCAGCTTCGATCGGTAAACAGCCGTTACAATGACTTTTTTACTTTGCGATACCATTACAACGCATGTATTAACACGCATGCGTTGTACATCACGAAGTCATTACTACGCATTTTTTTAGAACGCATGGTCATTTACCACGCATGGCTTTACCACGAATTTTGTTGTAAAGGTATGTATTGTAAATGACCATGCGTTCTAAAAAAAAAAGACGATCCATGTCGTTGTAAGGAAACAGAGGCTGTTCCGTTTCCTCACAACGACGTGCACCGCCCCTCAGAGATGACGTGAAGCAGGAACCGAGAGGAGAGAGGAACCATGAGGAGTGAGAGGTAAGGGGGATTGGGCATGGGGTGGGGGTTTCTTTTCTAGGGTTTAGGGTAGTGCAGTGGTGTTTGGGTGGTGTAGGGGGTCGTGCTGGGGGTAGGGTTTTAGGGTTTAGGTAGTGCAGTGGTGTTTGGGTAGTGTAGGGGGTTGTGCTGGGGGTAGTGTTTTAGGGTTTAGGGTAGTGCAGTAGTGTAGGGGGTCGTGCTGGGGGTGTTTTAGGGTTTAGGGTAGTGCAGTGGTGTATGGGTAGTGTAGGGGGTTGTGCTGGGGTAGTGTTTTAGGGTTTAGGGTAGTGCAGTGGTGTTTGAGTAGTGTAGGGGTCATGCTGGTGGTAGTGTTTTAGGGTTTAAGGTAGTGCAGTGGTGTTTGTGTAGTGTAGGGGGTCATGCTGGGGTTAGTGTTTTATGGTTTAGGGTAGTGCAGTGGTGTTTGGGTAGTGTAGGGGGTCGTGCTGGGGGTATATTTAGGGTTTAGGGTAGTGCAGTGGTGTTTGGGTAGTTTAGGGAGTCGTGCTGGGGTAGTGTTTTAGGGTTTACGGCAGTGCAGTGGTGTTTGTGTAGTGAAGGGGTCATGCTGTGGGTAGTGTTTTAGGGTTTATGGTAGTGCAGTCGTGTTTGTGTAGTGTAGGGGGTCGTGTTTTAGGGTATAGGATAGTGCAGTGGTGTTTGGGTAGTGTAGGGGGTCATGCTGGGGTTAGTGTTTTAGGGTTTAGGGTAGTGCAGTGGTGCTGGGTAGTGTAGGGGTTCATGCTGGGGGTAGTGTTTTAGGGTTTAGAGTAGTGCAGTGGTGTTTGTGTAGTGTGGGAGGTTATGCTGGGGGTATATTTAGGGTTTACTGTAGTGCAGTGGTGTTTGGGTAGTGTAGGGAGTCGTGCTGGGGTAGTGTTTTAGGGTTTAGGGTAGTGCAGTGGTGTTTGGGTAGTGTAGGGAGTCGTGCTGGTGGTAGTGTTTTAGGGTTTAGGGTAGTGCAGTTATGTTTGGGTAGTGTAGGGTGTCGTGCTGGGGGTAGTGTTTTAGGGTTTAGGGTAGTGCAGTGGTGTTTGGGTAGTGGAGGGGTAGTGTTTTAGGGTTTAGGGTAGTGCGCCCAACCAGCCACAATATCCGTGGACAAAGGGGATCCTGACTCTTTGGAACGCTCCATCAATTGAATAATTTGGGTCAAGGGCCCTACCACGTCCAAGACCTATCAATTCCTTTCTTGGGATCCCTCATATACTTGGAGAAAAAGGTACATAGTTTCTCATCAATTTCAGGCGTGTGTGCCACCTTCCCCTTCATTGAGGGCCTGGGGCATTCTCCCCTCATCCTATTCCTGACCTCCCTTTCAAGGGGTTGATGGATTTTCCCCTCCACATACTCTGCCACTTTGGCGTCAGGTGTCCACTCTGCCGACCTAGGATGGTAAATTTGGGTAGGCTCGAACATGTCCGAGTGGACCCCGTCTCCAACCGGGGACTGAAAGGACTGGGACTCTGGACGCCAGGGACGCCCCGAGTCCTTATCCTCATCGGAGGAGAAATCGTCCTCCGATACACCCTCTCCCTCTAAGGGAAACCCGCCGTCGGGGTCTACAATAGTGGTGACAGTGTCGCAATTTTCTCCGGGACCCTCCATCCTTCCAAGTGCCCCGCGTTATGCTTAAAGGCCCTTTTATTCCCCATCTGGGAGCTACTTGGACCCGCCACCACCAGATCTGGGTCACTGAACACCCCAGGGATGCTTTTCGCCAGCTTATCAACCTGATCCCTAAGAGGAGCCAGCGCCCTAGAAATAGCCAGAGAGAGGGCTTGGTCCAACGCTGGAGGGAGAAGTTGGGGGGCCATTCCTCCTCCACTTCCTGGTAGGAGGAGTAAAAATGGTCTTCTGGAGAAGACATGATAGCAGAGGGTGTGAGCACAGAACAAATGCCCTTAAAATCCTTAAGACAGCCCCCTCGCCGGTGCTCCAACAGCTGGGCTT
Source organism: Calotriton arnoldi (assembly GCA_963921515.1). Lineage (NCBI taxonomy): Eukaryota > Metazoa > Chordata > Amphibia > Caudata > Salamandridae > Calotriton > Calotriton arnoldi. The sequence goes on from CAWUFW010014867.1 coordinate 343,986, forward strand.
TCCCCGAAGCTGTTATAAGAATAGACTGAGGCGCAATACCAATTACCACCACCAGGTGGCGCTGGTCACTAACGTGGCCGTGTGGGGAAATCACCGCGTAGCGGTGTCAAAATTAGGCGAGGGTTGGCCGGGAATCAAGCGGACACTAAAGGAGTGACCGGATGCCCAAACGGGCTTAAAGACCAGCGGGAGCGCTCGACGGAGCTGCCTCGCTTGGACCAGACGCGCCTGACAGGATCTCACCGCGCGCAGAGCACACAGTGGGAGAAACTGCGAGGGGGAGAACGCGCTCGGGCAAGAGCCTGCTGCGCAGGGAATATGAAACAATACCAAGGCAATAATGCTAATAAAGTGCACAAGAAACCGCTATACAAACAGCAACAACGTCAGATTAAGCCAAGAATGTAAGGAATGCACTTAACTGACGAGCAGTGAAGAAAGAGGAAGCGGAAGGGACGTCACAATATTATATACGATGGGCTGTGATATGATTGGACTATAGTTGCCTTGGAGACTACCCCCTAATGGTTCATGGGTTGTGTAGTCTTTTGTTTAATGATTGTTGTGTTACGTTTTCTTTGAACTGCTATGCAAATAAAGTGAGGAAAGATATGCATAATCCTCGCCTCCGTCCTGCCATAGAATTCATTAAACTTTATTTGATCTGATTTAGAAACATAGATCATAAAAGTGTACATAAAAACAGTAAATCCTCTTTCCTAATACAATACATTGAGAATTAATTAAAACCAGTAGGTAAAAACGGGTTGTTACAAAGCCCGGTTCAGAGCAACTTCAGGTTAACAGAATCGTAAAGTTCAATGTTTCGCAAGATCAATCTCATGTACTTCGTGCAAAATACGCAATAAGGGGTCCAAGTAAGATGTAACGCTCCAATACCTGACCAGTTTGCACTATATAGGAGCTGACCGGAGCGCCCCACGAGTTTCGAAAATTTCGCGAAGATTCATCAACTGGCGCCAAAGTTATTGGAAATAGAATGTTGTGAATTTCCTATGGAAAATAGGTCCTAACTATAACTACCTACTGGCGATCGCCAGTAGGTAATATATATATATATATATATATTATCTACTGGCGGTCGCCAGTAGATAGTTATAGTTAAGACCTAGTTTCCATAGGAAAAGCATTTTTTCTTTTCCCAATAACTTTGGCGCCGGGTGACGAATCTTCGCGAAATTTTCAAAACTAGTGGGGCGCTCCAGTCAGCTCCTATCCTAAAAGTTTCGGGATGATTCGTCAAGCGGGAGCCGAGAAAAAAGGGGGGTCCCAAAACGCGTTTTCCCCATGTTATTTCCCATAGGAAACTTTAGACACGGCTACAGCCCGAACTGCTGAACGGAATTACACCAAATTTGGCAAAAAGGTAGCCCTTGGTTCAGAAAGCGCCTTTTATTTTAAATGGTGTAAATCCGTTCTGTAGTTCCTGAGAAATTAAAAAAATAGAGGTCAAAAAATCAATTTCCCATAGGAAATTTAGACACGGTTACAGCCAAAACTGCTGAACGGAATTACACCAAATTTGGCAAAAAGGTAGTGCTTGGTTCAGAAATCGCCCTTTTTTTTAAAATGGTGTAAATCCGTTCAGTAGTTTTCGAGATATTAAAGGAAAAACATCTTTATATATCTGGGTGGGACCTAACTACACAAGCACGAGCTTGGCTCTAATTGGCTGCCAACACTTAAATCCAGGAAGTGTTGGCAGCCATCTTGGTGCAATGCTTTTTAGGTCTCGCCTAGCGATGCAGCGCATGCGCTGCCCACTACACAAACACCACTGCACTGCCCTAAAACACTACCCCAGCACGACCCCCTACACTGCACAAACACCACTGCACTGCCCTAAACCCTAAAACACTACCCCAGCACGACCCCCTACACTGCCCGAACACCACTGCACTGCCCTAAACCCTAAAACACTACCCCCAGCACAACCCCCTACGCTGCCCGAACACCACTGCACTGCCCTAAACCCTGAAACACCACTACCAGCACGACCCCCTACACTGCCCGAACACCACTGCACTGCCCTAAACCCTGAAACACCACCCCAGCACGACCCCCTACACTGCCCGAACACCACTGCACTGCCCTAAACCCTGAAACACCACCCCCAGCATGACCCCCTACACTGCCCGAACACCACTGCACTGCCCTAAACCCTGAAACACTACCCCCAGCACGACCCCCTACACTGCCCGAACACCACTGCACTGCCCTAAACCCTGAAACACCACCCCCAGCACGACCCCTTACACTGCCCAAACACCACTGCACTGCCCTAAACCCTGAAACTTTACTCCCAGCAAGACCCCCTACACTGCCCGAACACCACTGCCCTAAACCCTGAAACATCACCCCCAGCAAGACCCCCTACACTGCTTGAACACCACTGCCCTAAACCCTGAAACACCACCCCCAGCAAGACCCCCTACACTGCCGGAACACCACTGCACTGCCCTAAACCCTGAAACACCACCCCCAGCACGACCCCCTACACAGCCCGAACACCACTGCACTGCCCTAAACCCTGAAACACCAGTCCCAGCACGACCCCCTACACTGCCCGAACACCACTGCACTACCCTGAAACACTACCCCCAGCAAGACCCACTACACTTCTCGAACACCACTGCACTGCCCTAAACCCTGAAACATCACCCCCAGGAAGACACCCTACACTGCCCGAACACCACTGCCCTAAACCCTGAAACACCACCCCCAGCAAGACCCCCTACACTGCCCGAACACCACTGCACTGCCCTAAACCCTGAAACACTAGCCCCAGCACGACCCCCTACACTGCCCGAACACCACTGCACTGCACTAAAGCCTGAAACACCAGCCCCAGCACGACCCCCACACTGCCTGAACACCACTGCACTGCCCTAAACCCTGAAACACCAGCCCCAGCATGACCCCTACACTGCCCGAACACCACTGCACTGCCCTAAACCCTGAAACACCGGCCCCAGCACGACCCCCTACACTGCCCGAACACCACTGCACTGCCCTAAACCCTGAAACACCAGCCCCAGCACGACCCCCTACACTGCCCGAACACCACTGCACTGCCCTAAACCCTGAAACACCAGCCCCAGCAAGACCCCCTACACTGTAAACCCTGAAACACCAGCCCCAGCATGACCCCCTACACTGCCCGAACACCACTGCACTGCCCTAAACCCTGAAACACCAGCCCCAGCACGACCCCCTACACTGCCCGAACACCACTGCACTGCCCTAAACCCTGAAACACCACCCCCAGCAAGACCCCCTACACTGCCCGAACACCACTGCCCAAAATCCTGAAACACCACCCCCAGCAAGACCCCCTACACTGCCCGAACACCACTGCACTGCCCTAAACCCTGAAACAACACCCTCTGCATGACCCCCCTAACCCTGAAACACCACCCCTGCACGACCCCCTACACTGCCCGAACACCACTGCACTGCCCTAAACCCTGAAACACCACCCCCAGCACGACCCCTACACTGCCCGAACACCACTGCACTGCCCTAAACACTAAACACCACCCCCAGAACGACCCCCTACTCTGCCCGAACACCACTGCTCTGCCCTAAACCCTAAAACACCCCCCCAGCACAACCCCCTACACTGCCCGAACACCACTGCTCTGCCCTAAACCCTGAAACACCACCCCCAGCACGTCCCCTACACTGCCCGAACACCACTGCACTGCCCAAAACCCTGAAACACCACCCCCAGCACGTCCCCCTACACTGCCCGAACACCACTGCACTGCCCAAAACCCTGAAACACCACCCCAGCACGACCCCCTACACTGCCCGAACACCACTGCACTGCCCTAAACCCTGAAACACCAGCCCCAGCACGAAACCCTACACTGCCCGAATACCACTGCACTGCCCTAAACCCTGAAACACCAGCCCCAGCACGACCCCCTACACTGCCCGAACACAATTGCACTTCCCTAAACCCTGAAAAACCAGCCCCAGCACGACCCCCTACCCTGCCCAAACACCACTGCACTGCCCTAAACCCTGAAACACCAGCCCCAGCACGACTCCCTACACTGCCCGAACACCACTGCACTTCCCTAAACCCTGAAACACCAGCCCCAGCACGACCCCCTACACTGCCCAAACACCACTGCACTGCCCAAAACCCTGAAACACCAGCCCCAGCACGACCCCCTACACTGCCCGAACACCACTGCACTGCCCTAAACCCTGAAACACCAGCCCCAGCACGACCCCCTACACTGCCAGAACACCACTGCACCTCCCTAAACCCTGAAACATCAGCCCCAGCACGACCCCCTACACTGCCCGAACACCACTGCACTGCCCTAAACCCTGAAACACCAGCCCCAGCACGACCCCCTACTCTGCCCGAACACCACTGCACTGCCCTAAACCCTGAAACACCACCCCCCGCATGACCCTCTACACTGCCCAAACACCACTGCACTGCCCTAAACCCTGAAACACCCCCCGCACGACCCCCTACACTGCCCTAACACCACTGCACTGCCCTAAACCCTGACACACAACGCCCTACACTGCCCGAACACCACTGCACTGCCCTAAACCCTGAAACACCACCCCCTGCACGACCTCCTACACTGCCCGAACACCACTGCACTGCCCTAAACCCTGAAACACCACCCCTGCACGACCCCCTACACTGCCCGAACACCACTGCACTGCCCTAAACCCTGAAACACCACCCCCAGCACGACCCCCTACACTGCCCGAACACCACTGCACTGCCCTAAACCCTAAACACCACCCCCAGCACGACCCCCTACTCTGCCCAAACACCACTGCTCTGCCCTAAACCCTAAAATACCCCCAGCACAACCCCCTACACTGCCCGAACACCACTGCTCTGCCCTAAACCCTGAAACACCACCCCCAGCACGTCCCCTACACTGCCCGAACACCACTGCACTGCCCAAAACCCTGAAACACCACCCCCAGCACATCCCTCTACACTGCCCGAACACCACTGCACTGCCCAAAACCCTGAAACACCACCCCCAGCACGACCCCCTACACTGCCCGAACACCACTGCACTGCCCTAAACCCTGAAACATCAGCCCCAGCACGAAACCCTACACTGCACGAATACCACTGCACTGCCCTAAACCCTGAAACACCAGCCCCAGCACGACCCCCTACACTGCCCGAACACCACTGCACTTCCCTAAACCCTGAAACACCAGCCCCAGCACGACCCCCTACCCTGCCCAAACACCACTGCACTGCCCTAAACCCTGAAACACCAGCCCCAGCACGACTCCCTACACTGCCCGAACACCACTGCACTTCCCTAAACCCTGAAACACCAGCCCCAGCACGACCCCCTACACTGCCCGAACACCACTACACTGCCCAAAACCCTGAAACACCAGCCCCAGCACGACCCCCTACACTGCCCGAACACCACTGCACTGCCCTAAACCCTGAAACACCAGCCCCAGCACGACCCCCTACACTGCCAGAACACCACTGCACTGCCCTAAACCCTGAAACACCAGCCCCAGCACGACCCCCTACTCTGCCCGAACACCACTGCACTGCCCTAAACCTTGAAACACCACCCCCCGCATGACCCTCTACACTGCCCGAACACCACTGCACTGCCCTAAACCCTGAAACACCCCCCGCACGACCCCCTACACTGCCCTAACACCACTGCACTGCCCTAAACCCTGAAACACAACCCCCTACACTGCCCGAACACCACTGCACTGCCCTAAACCCTGAAACACCACCCCTGCATGACCTCCTACACTGCCCGAACACCACTGCACTGCCCTAAACCCTGAAACACCACCCCAGCATGACCCCCTACACTGCCCGAACACCACTGCACTGCCCTAAACCCTGAAACACCACCCCCAGCAAGAACCCCTACACTGCCCGAACACCACTGCCCTAAACCCTGAAACAACACCCCCAGCAAGACCCCCTACACTGCCCGAACACCACTGCACTGACCTAAACCCTAAAACACCACCCCCAGCACGACCCCCTACACTGCCCGAACACCACTGCACTGCCCTAAACACTAAAACACCACCCCGAGCACGAACCCCTACACTACCCGAACACCACTGCACTGCCCTAAACCCTAAAACACCACACCCAGCACGACCCCCTATATTTCCCGAACACCACTGCACTACCCTAAACCCTAAAATACCACCCCCAGCACGACCCCCTACACTGCCCAAACACCACTGCACTGCCTTAAACCCTAAAACACCACCCCCAGCACGACTCCCTACACTACCCGAACACCACTGCACTGCCCTAAACCCTAAAACACTCCCCCAGCACGACCCCCTACACTACCCGAACACCACTGCACTGCCCTAAACCCTAAAACACTCCCCCAGCACGACCCCTACACTACCCGAACACCACTGCACTGCCCTATACCCTAAAACACTCCCCCCAGCACGACCCCTACACAACCCAAACACCACTGCACTGCCCTAAACCCTAAAACACTCCCCCCAGCACGACCCCCTACACGACCCAAACACCACTGCACTACCCTAAACCCTAAAACACTACCCCCAGCAGTACCCCCTACACTACCCAAACACCACTGCACTACCCTAAACCCTAAAACACTACCCCCAGCAGTATCCCCTACACTACCCAAACACCATTGCACTACCCCAAACCCTAAACCACTACCCCCAGCAGTACCCCCTACACTACCCAAACACCACTGCACAACCCTAAACCCTAAACCACTACCCCCAGCACGACCCCCTACACTACCCAAACAACACTGCACTACCCTAAACCCTAAAACACTACCCCCAGCCGACCCCCTACACTACCCAAACACCACTGCACTTCCCTAAACCCTAAAACACTCCCCCAGCACGACTCCCTACACTACCCAAACACCACTGCACTACCCTAAACCCTAAATCTACCCCCAGGATGACCCCCTACACTACCCAAACACCACTGCACTACCCTAAACCCTAAATCTACCCCCAGCACGACCCCTACACTACCCAAACACCACTGCACTACCCTAAGCTCTAAATCTACCCTAAGCACGACCCCCTACACTACCCAAACACCACTGCACTACCCTAAACCCTAAAACACTACCCCCAGCACGACCCCTACACTACACCAACACCATTGCACTACCCTAAACCCTAAAACACTACCCCAGCACAACCCCCTACACTACCCAAACACCACTGCACTACCCTAAACCCTAAAACCCTACCCCCAGCACGACCCCCTACACTACCCAAACATCACTGCACTACCCTAAACCCTAAAACACTACTCTCAGCACGACCCCCTACACTACACAAACACCACTGCACTGCCCTAAACTCTAAAATACTACCCCCAGCATGACCCCCTACACTTCACAAACACCACTGCACTACCCTAAACCCTAAATCTACCCCAAGCATGACCCCCTACACTACACAAACATCAATGCACTACCCTAAACCCTAAAACACGACCACCAGCATGACCCCCTCCCCTACACTACACAAACACCAGTGCACTACCCTAAACCCTAAAACACTACCCCCAGCACGACCCCCTACACTACCCAAACACCACTGCACTACCCTAAACCCTAGAAAAGTAACCACCACCCCATGCCCAATCCCCCTTACCTCTCACTCCTCGTGGTTCCTGCTTCATGTCGTCTCTGAGGGGCGGTGCACGTCGTTGTGAGGAAACTGAACAGCCTCTGTTTCCTTACAACGACGTGGATCGTCTACATTTTTTTAGAACTCATGGTCATTTACCATACATACCTTTACAACAAAATTTGTTGTAAAGGCATGCGTGGTAAATGACCATGCGTTCTAATAAAATGCGTAGTAATGACTTTGCGATGTACAACGCATGCGTGGTAATGCATGCGTTGTAATGGTATCGCGAAGTAAAAGTCATTGTAACGGCTGTTTACCGATCGAAGCTGGCCCTGTTCTTCAGTGAGTCGTTTATTTGATAAATTAGGAGGAAGGAATGTGTTTTTTTACCGAAAAGTATATTCCCGGCTGTTGTATTGTGAAAGTGTCCGCGTGGCCTGGTTTCACTTCCGGTGAGAGAGTGGAAGAGTCTGTTTGGATCTAAAGGGGTTCTGCTGTTGGACGGGGCCGGCGCGACACGTCATCAGAAAACACAGCTATTGGAAAGCGTTGTCCCTGAAGTGTGGAGCAGTGCCATGAGAGGTCAACGAGTGTGCGTCCCACCGCAGTATGACCGTACCGCGTGACCCATGTGCCGCCTCCAGTGTACGGAAGGCAGAAGCGGCATCCATCGCAGGTCCTCTTGAAGACCGTTGTAGCACTAATTCTACATTTTGGAACTAGGGCATTTTAACCTTGTTGTTCCTGCCAGATACAAAGAGAAGATCCTGTGTTATTCAGTGCCCTCGTTACCTTTTCTGTGGGTAGTGGTGCTTGTCACTTCGCTGCCCCGCCGGTGCACACGACTGGGCTCCCCACCTCGTGTGCCATCTGCAGGGCCTCTGCCCTCGGATCACTGGTTTCGGTTTCTGGAGTGGCAACATAAACAGTTGCTCCCAAAGGACTAGCCTGAACACTTAGGTGAATATCCCCTGCACCAGCATTCCACAGAAATTTTTTCCTAGCTCTCCCACGTCGACGACGATGACATAATAGCACGGCTCCGCTCGCGACACCGTATGACGTCATAGGAGCCATAAGAGGACCTCGTTGGCGTGCTGACGTCAGTTCCACCCATTTTTTCCATGCCACCGAGGTAAACAGGTGGACCGACACATTTTCACATGTATACATCGTATACTAAATATATATATATATATATATATATACAAATGCATAACCAATAAAGGCATAAAGAAATAGCAACAGATCAAGCATTTCTCACTATTAAAACATAAGCATGATTAAGAAATATTAAAAACATTCATGCCAAACAGTAAAAGCATCTTTTTGGTAGAAACAGGTGGACAATGGGGAGGCGGGTGGGACAGTGAGGAATCCACAGGCAGATACTGTATCCACCAGAAAAAGCTTTACCGAAGGTAAGTAACTTGCTCTTCTGATGGATACTTCTGCCTGTTGATTCCTCACCTTTTGAATAGTATCCTCAAGCCGTACCTCACCCGGAGGAGGTTGTCCACCTGACTAGACCAAAAAATCTTGCAAAACAGATCGAGCAAAATGGCCATCCCTCCTAACCTCCGAATCCAATAATAATCTAATAATTTTTAGTCGAAATTATATTGAAAATAATACTTTAAAAATACTTTTATTAATAAATTTAGACAAACACCTAAAGGAAAACTTTTATTTATAATTAATTTAAAGATATTTCATACTTTACAAATTACGCCAAAGTCGCGACCCCAGCGCAACTTTTCAAAATGGCTACCGGAATGCCATTGTGTAGGGTGCGCAAAGGGTGCGCGACTTCTGTATAATATTAAAAAAAAAAAAAATGAATATAGTTTTCCTAACTAAAAATTATTCACAATTTTTTTAAATATATATATGTATATATACATATATATAGAAAATAAAAAAACATAGGATTGAGGTACATTAGACTTACAAATTTTCATTTAAAAACCTTTGAAATTCACTGGAAAAACCATAGGTTTCAGGCATGTTATAGTTAGAAATTAGCATTTAAAAAACCATAGAAATTCACTGAAAAAACCATAGGTTTCTGGCACGTTATAGTTAGAAATTAGCATTTAAAAAACCATAGAAATTAACTGAAAAAACCATAGGAGTGACTGCATGTATGAGTGACTGTATGGGTGAATGAGTGGATGTGTGTGTAGACCTAGGAATCAGTCAGTGCGTATTTAGTAACTGGTATTGATGTGTCTATTTTTTCGAAAATGGTAGTCTGTATTTTAGAGTGGGTGTATCAAAGGTTATATTCAGGCGTGAGGAGGTGCATCAGATTTTCACGTGGATGATGTCATCAGTGATGTCATTTGAGATGTCATCAGTGATGTCATCAGTGATGTCACTGACCATGTCATGAATGATGTAATATGTGACGTCATCAGCAGTGCATTGCGGGGCGCGAGTTATAGTTAGCTGAACTAACTATAACGCCGGAATTTCTATGGTTTTGTACGAGTGAAATGTCCAACTAACTATAACGTTCCTGAAACCTATGGTTTTTTCAGTTAATATATATATATATAAACATATCTTTGTATTTAAATGTATATATTTAAAATACAGACCCATATATAATATATACACAAACTTTCTTGCTCATAGTCGTTTCGCAATAAAAATGCTTTCTGAAGGCTGCAAGGTAATTGTATAGTATTTTAAGAAACTACGTAATTAAAATAAAATAAGAATTTTTAAAATAATCTGAATATCTCATTACCTCATTTTTTTTTTTTAACAATAGTACATTAATCCAAACATTTGGTTAACATAGTAGTAATATAGTAGTCCATAATTTTATCGATACTAATTCTATAATTCCCAAAAGTTACATCTTTGTGTATTCATGAGTAATCGTAACTAGCTTCAAATTCATATAAATTCAAATATCTTTTCAAATCCAGTACATGAACAGAGATGCTGACATTTCACGAAATTAGCATTTTAATGATTGATTCAACCTAGCATGGGATTTATTATAACATCTCTTAACAGCCCTTTTATATGCCAATATTTTCATCATAGTCTTTCAAAGCCTTTCTCAAGCCACAAAAATAGGTGCGAGACGGAAGGAAGACTGACTGCGTGGAATAACAGAGCTAAGGGCAAAGAGAGAAACAAAAGCAAGACCAAGAAAAAAATTGCAACGGAGGAGCAGTGGTGAGAAAGGCTGCGTTTTATGTAGCTGATAAAGTGACATGAACAACTACATATGACTTGTTCCTCACAATCCGGGCGTTTCTATCCCACCACTACCTTTAATTCCCTGTTGCTATGGCAAACAGAGGGGCTCCAACAATGGTCAGTGAAGAAGTCTCAGGGCATCACTTGCGCACGGGGTGTGGGGGATACATGCCACAGTAATGTGGTGACAGCGAAATAAAGGTGCTGGCTGTCACAATAAAGGTGAACCAGATGCATTAAACTGTTCTGACAATTTGTCAGGAGGGAAATAAAAAGGAAGAATAGAAACAAAAATAATTTCAGCTGTATAGTGAGGGAATTATATTGCTTCAATATTTGGATGACTAAAACAGATAATTTGATTCTATATTGATCTGTCTTTTGAAAAAGGCATCTCACATCTGTTCTGTGTTACTTGTCTGCATTGTTCTACTGCGTTCTTTATAGTAATTTACTGATACTTGGCAATTAGTTGGAGTGATGATTGAATATGCATTAACTCCAAGAAATGTTTCTCTAAAGCTGAGCGAGTTGTAGCTATAACTCGTGAGAGTTTAATTTTACAAAGTTGAATAGACAGTCGTGATACAGTTTTGGGTACAGTCTTCTGAGTGCCTGCAACCTATTCAGTTCAATTGGTTATAAAGTGCAAGAAAACAGCACATGAGCAAAGCTGCAGTTTAGGTAGTGAAAATGAGGTGCAATTACTATGTCGTAGGCCTTGGACACTGACTTGTCAGCAACGATGTTGCTGATACTGCCTCTTACAGGGCAAAGCAGAGTGTGTTCCAAGGAGAAAACATAACGGACTTTGGCTCAGGCTCTGCTTGAATAGAGCTGACCTTTTCTTTTTTTGTTGAAGTACTTTTGAGCACAGCCTTCTCGAGCGCAGTATATATATAACAGCCGAGAACAGTGATTTTTTAATGCAAGAAAAGTCTTTCCTAGGTCACAATTATTTTGCTACCTGTAGTAACGCCATTTCTCTCAGCTCGGGCATTCATTTTTCCCTCAAATACACAATGTTAACCATCAAGTTTTAGCTGGCTGGTTAATTTCTCATGAGTTAACTTAAAAACCTTTTTCTTCATGAATTTAAAAGAGGATGTTTGTGAATTTGTTTCTCGCAACAACTTTAAAGGGGGCACAAAGTGTATTTTCATGTGAAAATCCACATACAAAGAACTGTATGTACTGTTCTGTTGGCAGCAATCGTTCTGTTTGCAGTTATTATGAGAATTTCGTCATAGAGATATTTGCCTCTTCTTATACTACTGAGAAACATTAGAAGTAAGAGAAGCTCAAAAAGGATAGCCAAAAAAGAGTCATAATGAAATCGAGAGCATGAGTTTATTAGATCACCACTGTTTTTTTCCATGGATTCTCTGAAAAGAGGAGTTTTTGATGTCCTATGGCAGATTAACAATTGTGCCTTAGTTCTGTTGATACTGTGTTTCAATGTGTTGCTATGTAGCCCCAACACAAATTTTACCTGGAATCGTTCAATTGTAAGCAGTTTCCTTAATAGGAGGTAGCTTCCTTCTGCTCTGGGGAAGGCATCAAGGGAGGTCCAAAATATAGAAAACCCGCTCCCTCAACATCCTTCGGAGGAGCAAGTCGGTTAGACGGTCACCATCATGAACATCTAGCCATGTTGTACCCCCATACCCCCAATGCTTTATGTCCTTAATGCAATAAGTGTTTGTATTTTTAGTATTTACAGTATTTTTGCTTCCAGTTTGTACATACTAGTGTCTGTATCTACACATGTGCTCTGCTCATTTTTGGTAAAACAGTTCCTGTTAAACACTGCGTGTATACATTATGCTATACTTATCATAGTGTAGCTAGGTATATGAATGTACTCGCTTAGCATTAATTGCCTCAAGCAAAGAACACATCTTTCTCTATTGAGTCCCATTATGATCACATAAATTCAATAATAATTAATATTATTGCCTGTCAATTCTTGCCTGACTAGTTAACAAATATGTCAAAGGTGCCTAATGTAGATACATGAGGGCCAGATTCATGCCAGCTTTACAGGACATCCATTGATGTGCTGAATTAAGAATCAATGTCTGTCAATGTATCTTGTGTGATTATCCTCAAAATCAGACATTGATATGACCATCCTGTACCTAAGTTGGACATAGTAATGTAGGTTATATGTGGGAAGAATATTCCCTCCTTCAAATAATCAGTGGTGATAGGATCAAAGTTGAACTTTAGTAAAGCAGTATGTGGTGTTAGTTATTAATGTAATCCCTGGACTTAGTAGTTATTTGATAACAGGATCTGAATACCTCACTGTAATTGGGAGCCCCCATTATTCTTGCAAAGGTATCAGTATCTCTGGCTATTGAGGGGATTCAGTTGCTAGACAAAATTAAGTTGCTGAGTCCCTGTTACCTGAGTCCAGTAGTTTAGTAGTCATCTGCACAGGAGACTATAGATATCAAACTCTTTCCAGAACATCACATTATGTTCTCATTGATAAATCAGGCGAACCAAAGGCCTGTCTTACCCTTCCAACTTCAACCAAGTTTGTCACCATGACCACACTGGCCGAATTCTCTTGCCAGATCATTCTCCAGAAGTCTTTCACAGTCTCTTGCATAGGACCTGCACAAACAGGAAAAAGAGCCATTACTTAAGTGGCGCATGGTATGTCGGCATCCTCAGCCTGACCAAGAATAGAGAGGAAAGAAAACAAATCTTGGTTTCTGGCCTCGCAGGAAATTTGAAGAGCTTTTCTCTTCCAACCTGCAGCCCTGTCAGTAACGCTTGCCATTTTTGCTTCAATCTTATAAACCAGGCTGCCTTACTTTTTGTGCAATCCATACAGCTTGCTTATTCCTCCTCTACGTCTGTGGCTAAAGAAGCATCTTGTGTGAATCCCACACCTATCCTGTGAATTCATCTATATACAAATCTGAAAATATTTAGCATTTAGCTACCTTCTTGTACAGTGATTTGTTGCTTTGTGGAAAGGTGCAGGGCCATATTATCAACAACCGGCGATAAATATCGCTAAGCGCACTTAGCGCTAGGATATTTATCGCCGGCTATCGATGAATTTTATCGCTGAGATAGCGTGCTATTAGCAACGCTTATCTCAGACTCGATAAAATTCCTGGTGCAAGCTGCCAAATGTCCGATTATCGCTGAAATCCAGCGATAATCGCACGACATTTGGCGATAGCTTGTGGATAGGGCTGGGCATACTTAACCATGATATCCACCTTCCATTGGATATCATGGCTAAGTCGAACTAAAAGCATGCGTTAGGAAAGTAGCGTTAACCAAGGTTAGCGCTACTTTTCTTATCGCTATGCTTGTTAGCGATTCCCTTGATAATTGGAGAAATGTCGGTTAACGACATTTCTCCAGTTATTTTGGGACGGAACGCCCACTTTGCATCTCATTAGAGATGCAAAGGTGGGCGTTATGGAAAAGGGCGATAGGGCAAGGATTCACGCGATAGCGTGACCTTGCTAATACAGCGATAACATTATCGCCGCTTTACGTCCGGAAACAGACGCTAAAGTGGCGATAATTTTTTATCGCCGGCTTGATAATATGCCCGCAGTCTTATTAGGACTAGTAAAAATAACACCAAAGATTACCTGAGACATGTTGATACCCCCCTCCAATGAGAAGTACATACCCATGTGCACAACTAGGGAAAAGCCATTCCATCCTTGATAATAAGAGAGAGTGTGCAGTCATGATAGACATATATGTCCAGTTTCATGTGAGCAAATGGCTTCAGGTCACGTGGCACAAATACATTTCAATCACCGTGATTCCTGAGCTCCAAGTGAGCAAAAATTTCCCCACTGTTATGACATGTGCGCATTATTAAGGAAACCTTTGCTGCCAAAATGGAGATTAATCAACTTTGACAGTGGGATTTACAACTTTTTATTCTGCTATTAATATGCCACACACAGCACTTTATGAAGTTTCAATGCGTATGGATTTTGCACAACTTTGGATGTAGGTCAAAGAAAAGCTCTAGTAGGAGAAAGCCTCTACAAAAAATGTTATGTAAAATTAGCTAAATGCAGGCTTGCTTTTTTAACTTTCAAAAACAAACATTTTGAAGGAATTTTCACCATCATTAGGTTTTGTCTGCACAGCGATTGCTCTCTGTTGTGAAATCTATTGTTAATATAAATCTTAAAAAGGGCTTACATCCAGCCCCGTGCTTTTCTTTGGTTTCTGTGCTTGCCACTTACTTTTCCTCCATTTCTATTAGCTGTAGAATACCATTTCATGTTGTTCCTCGTGTCTTTCTCTTATGAGTCTCCCGTGGCCCAAGTACTGTCTTCATATGATTTGTGGGACTTTTTTAAGCTTTTGCCTGCAAAGTGCTTGCCCTGTGCTTGTTATTTACATTCTGCTGAGTGCAGGGCTCTCTACAATTCGTCACCATCCCTCATGTTGTTCCCTCACACACTTTCCCTCCTCCCATGCACCACTTTAATGACAACCATCTCGACACATCCCCGTCTCAGCCCTTGTGAGACTGCCGCCATCTTGCAGTCAGGCAGCAGTCACGCTTATAAGAAATCAGGAGACTAACTTCAACTACACTGCAGTGCTGGGGTAGGAAATTCTAAATATGGGAGATCCTGTATGTTACAGACTAGTCAGGGTAGGTATGTTAGGGTTACCGAATGTACAGTGGATTTGCTAGTCTGCACCCAGCTGATGCAAGCTATATTAAGCTCACTCTGTACCTTGTTGTCCAGGCTCAGCTCACCTCTGGGCAGCCACTGTACACTCAGCAGGATCTCGTTGCCATCATCCAAAAATCTGTATATCTCCACGAGTGTGGTCAGCGCTGCGACAGCCTCCTCCTCGCTTTTCGAGAGGCCGAGGTAGTTACGAGTGGTGCTAAGAATAAAGCGCTTCCTGGGGTCCTCCGTGCTGCCCGGCATCTTTTCTGCTCCAGCATCAGAACACAAGCACAGGCCACAGGAACTGATCCCAGTGTAGGCCAGATGCGCACTGAGTCCTCAGCCGCTGTCATGGCAACGCGTCATTACTGCTAGAGCAGCCACACAGGTCACAGGTGTGGGCAAACCTGGTGATTTAACATGGTGCTTTACGGTGACCACTCAATTACATTTTTTGTGTACGGTAGAGATGGTGTTTAGTCCCTTTTCTTTGTTGATATTACAGTGGAGAGTGATGCGCCACCATGACAGTGGCTGAGGACTCAGTGCACATCTGGCTTCACAAACAAATATGCTACTTTACATTATAGAAGGACGTGACCTATTCCGTCTGTTTCGGCTTTGCTAGTAGCAAACGATCGCTTGACGGCGGCGTTTCATATCATGTTCTGACACGTCTCCAACCGGCTGGTGGAGCATACATGAACATTGCTGATTCAGACCACAACCTCCTGGTGTAGGTCACTCAGCCCTTCGAAATCGGAACCCATTCGAACCTATTTACCTCATAGGATTCCAGTGAATTTCTCCATTGATATTGGAACCCCTTCGGATCCTAAAACAGTTACCTGATAGGATTCTTGGCATTCATTCCTAGCGGCTGTCCAAATTTGGTTTTCTCACTCCCCAGTCCTGATGAAGACCCGCCTCTGACGCATAATAAGCTGCTCTTCCACCTAGGGTCGAAACGTCGACGTTGCAGTCTTACTAGTCTACACAGCTTCCTTGACCCTAATATAAAGTCACTTTTGGGTCGTGTATTCATGCATTAAGGAATGGACAGTACAACATAATAACTATTTGTCTTATGTGTCGCCTATTTCTATAGTATATGTATAGCACTTTATTCACTTATCACCACAAGTCACTTTTCTTGCACTTCAATCTCTTTTATTGCCATGTATTGTGTTGTTTTATTGACAGCCTCATTCATTAATATGTGTATAGAATACCTTTACAATATAATTGTCATTTTTGACCAAAAAACATTTTGTCTTTGTGGTGTGTTCCGCATATTTTCGTTTGGTATTTGTAAAGTGCCATTGAAGCAGTAGTATTGGTTGCTACTCTAAATTGAATGTTCTGGATATATTAATTACATTGAACAAAGAAATTGTTACTTCCTCGACAGAACCACTTTCTTACATATCATACATACCCAGGTTCTGAGGGACACAGGGTTACCCCATTATTGCTAATTGTTCATATTATAACACAGCACGGCTTCGCCTCATTTTGTACCTTTGCAATTCAGCAACCATTAGTGATTGTTCACGTTTTGGTTACATGTTCATTACAAGCGGTTTATATACTGGATCGCTTTTTGGTTGCACTGCTGACATGTCTTTACCACACTTACATACCTTTCACCTACTCTCAGACACCGCTCACCCTGCACACTCACCCACCATTTACTCTGCACAGTCACCCTGCCATTGCGCTGGCAGTCAGTACTACTCACCCACCACTCACAGAGTGCTGACTCGGCACTCACACACCATTGACATACCTCTCACCCAGCAGTCAATTTCCTCTCACCCTCCACCCACACCTCTCACCCTGAACTCAACCCGCTCATCCTGCACTTATACTGTTGACATACCACTCACCCGATACTCACACACCTCCTATCTTGTACAGGGTAACATCTCTCACCCTCACACTCACACAATTCGTATTCTGCACTGAACACACATCAATCACCATGCATTGAGGCACTTTCACCTTGCACTCAGACACTTACCAACCTTCATTCATATGCCACTCACCACTTACCCTGTACAGAGAGCACTCACACCATTCTCCCTGCACTCATACACTGCACCCACACCTCTTAACTTATTATTAATCCCACAGCTGAAACGTAATGCATTTACCAATGCTTGCTTTTTAAAGGTTTTGCCAACCATATGAACTTCGTAAAAATGGTGGTACTTTACAAAAAATTAAAAAAAGTGAGTGGATTCAAAGTTGCCTAGCATTTCACATCACAAATTTAAATGTTGCCAACGTTTAGAGAAGCCACTCAAACAATGGGTGAATGTAGGCACGAATGGAAAGTCACATTTGATATCGAAATGAATCCTGCTCCCCACATCCCCAATCCACTGAAGACATCCCACAACATTGCTGGGTTTTTGACTCTGCAGACATCCAATGGTGTGTCTCACCCCTCAGAGGCTCCCCAAATCTGTGGGGGTTGCAAACATTTCTCTGGCACTTGTCATACATTTGGGTATACACTACTTAATAGGCTATACACAGCTATTCCAATGCCAAGAGACAGTCCAGGAGCTTGTGTGACTGTTCGTGTCTGAGGGCAGAATAATGTTCAAGGGTGCTCCTCTATCTGATATTTGCCTCCAACGTCTTGCACAACTCTTGGAATTGCACCTGCCTCGGAAGAGATTTACTCATCTGTCTGATTTTGAGGAACTGCTCCTGTTGGAGAGTCTGCATACATGTCAAGAGAGACTTACATGATTATTATGGAATGGGTACACACGTCTCTGATGTGCTGCACAAATCCCTGCCATGCAATACATGTCCCTGAAAGGCTGCACACATCTCTGAGAAGCTCCGCTTTTAGACAACCAAGGGCGGCTTCTCCATGTCAGCGGAGGAGCGTCGCCCCACTGCTTTCTCGCAGTGCGTGAAGCAGTAACATAAAATGATATAAATACCATTTTATGTTACTGCTTCTCGCACTGCGAGAAAGCAGAAGGGTTTGGTTGGGGGCGGGCGGGTGAGCGGTCCTGCAACAGGGCAGAGGAGGAGTGGCTAGCCCAATGTTGGAGGCCCTGACTGTTTGGTCGGCCCATTGTGGCCGACTAAACCAGTCATGCGCACTCTGCCATTTTCTCCATGTAGGCTGCATGCAGCCTACACGGAGAAAATGTCCTCCCCATTGACGCCTTGCTGGGTGCCATCCCCAACAATCACAACGCTGCCATTGCAGCGTTGTGATTGGCTTAGGGGAGGGGAGGGAGACTGCCTGCTTCCTGCGAGGAGCAGAGACGACGCAGGACCGGATCGGGACGTTCAAGGTAAGTTATGTTTTTTTTAATAAATGAAATTAAACCTCCCCCACCCCGCGCGCCCCACTCCCCGTGCCCTTCCCCCACCCCCCCGCCCACGAGTCATGCCGGCCGCGACTGCAGACAACTAAGAGGGACTGCATACAGGCCCCTGGTAGGCTGCATAGGGCTGTGAGTATTTGCCTACAGATCTCTGGAAACAAACACATCTGAACGTTAAACATGCTTCTGAAGGCTTGCCTGTCTAGGTCTACCTGAGGATGCCCATCTCTGTGATCATTTAAACGCACTGATTGCAATCATACTATGCTTACCTTGAGTTGCAATGTAGTGGCGAGGTCGATTGTATCCCTAGAAAACAAATTAAAGGATAGTAGTTAGAAGTGCAAGTGTGATGCAATTTAGAGAGACGGGCATTTATGAAAGAAAATGGTCAAACAGAAGAGTTACTTAAAGAGAAAATATATGGGGTGGAGGCCGGCAGAGTTTATGAGAAGTAGAATACATATAGGTCTGAAAAATTAGACTATTCGATAGAAAAACAAGGTATTAAATAACCTTAATCAGTATTGCACTCTCTTTTTTTGTTTTTAAAACAGCAATTCTTAGAGCCCAGGGAAACAGCCTGTAAACACTGCTTTTGTGTTCCATCTGCTTAGTGAAGGTGGCCGCACAGACAGGGAGAAGGGTTAGTTCAAGTGCTGTGTAGGTGCGACGTCATGCCATGCGACATCCTGCCCTCCCTTCAGGCATTAGACTGCCCAGACTGAACAGGCTGACTAAGTCTCATGAACAATAGAACTGAAAGAACAGAAATCAAAAGAGAAAGTCAAACACCTAAACAGACTGAGAGGAACGAAGGATGAGCCAAATGGAAGAAGGAACAGAAGTAAGGAAACCAGGAAAGCACATGCAGCGAGATAGAAACTTGGGCATCTTCAAAATAAATCTTTCTGAGAGTCAGACACTTAGGGGCATATTTACAAGGGGATTGCACCATGTCACTTTTTCTGACGTTCCGGTTGCGCAACGCCCTTTATATTTACAAGGCGGCGCTAAGCCACTTTGCGCGGAATAACCCTAACTTCTAAATATCGCACCCTTTGATGCAGTTTTCTGCATCAAAGAGGCATGCAATGGGGGTTCCTGTGGGCGTACCCATGCAACACCCATTGCTTTTTGACACTGCCCCAGATTTACAAGAAATGATAAATCTGAGGCAGCAACAAAAACTAACACCATTGAAAGGATGTCGATAGAATGGCGCAATGAGGAGAAATTTCTCCTCATTTTTTGCTCTTTCTATGTGTGCTGCAGTCTGCAGTACACATAGAAGGAGCAAATCACCATTAAAGATTGTTTATGTGCAAGAGGGTGTCACTTCCTGTACATAAACAATCATCCCTGCAATGCAGGCACCCTTGCACCATGGTGCAAGGGTGCCTGCGTTAGCGTTAGATAACTTTTTCGGCATCAGCACAAGGGAAAACACAGGGGTGCGCAGTATTTTTGTAAGTATGGCGCATCCCTGTGTTTTTTGAATGAGGTAGCATGGAGCAGCTGAATTGCTTGCAGCACCGCGCTGCGTCATTTCTTTGTACATATTCCTCTAAGTGAGACAGAAGGCACTTGTTTGAGGTGATGTGGAAGGTTTGATTCAAACTTTCAGGCATGTCAGATTTAAAGTATATTCACTCCCTAGTAGGCTCTACAGGTGCAAGGCTAATGTAAAAGGGAACTGGGAGCAGAAGAGTGGCAAGAAGGAAAAGCAGTGCAGATGTATATACAGACAGGAAAAATAATTGAGCAAAAGGCTGTACAGGGAGGGAAGCAGATAAAGGGCAGCGAAATAGAGAGAGTGAGATATGCAAGTAGTTGGAAATTAAACCTAAGGAAGAACAGATGGCAACAGAGAATTGCAATGGTGAGGATGTTGAGGGGAAAAGGGGGTGGCAAGGCAATGAGTGATGAGAGAGAAAGCAAGTGGACACTAGCAGGTCTGATTGTAAAGCAGACCAAGGAGGTTGGTTGTTCCTTTCTCAAGAGACGTGTGCTACAGAAAGTCAAGCCTCGGATGGGTATAGACCTTCCATTTCTGCACATTTAAAGGCAACACATGTAAGTCAGTAGGAGTGGATGGCGAGTGACAATGGTTGTTAAAAGTTCATGAGGATGACTTCTCCCCTGTGTTTCATTCCCAAATAATGATATTCTTTGTTTAGACCCCATATTTTCCACTAATGCCAACCTTTTTTCAAAACTGCAGCTGTTACTGTTTACCTGCTCCCTGGTGCACCTGTAAAATAAGCAGCAGTACCTTTACTATGAAATGCAAATACACTACTCCATATGCCCTGGTACTAGAGATTTTCCCCAAGGACACGATGGATTATTCATCAAGTAAACTCTTGGCGGAGGGACAGCCAACACAGTACTTTTCCCTTTAGTCGAGAATAACCATTGCATTATGAATAGGTCTCCTAATATTCATTCCAGCATTAGAGAGACCATTGATCGTGACTTTCTGTAGGAAGTTGAGGTCAGCCTAGACAGTCATAGACTGGGCTCTCACTCCATTCTGTTTCAACCATCCTGACAAGTACTAATCATCACAAGATGAAACGTATTTTGAGTATGTGTGGTTTGTCTCTTAGGGGCATATCATCAAGTTATCGCCGCTTTAGCGTCCGTTTTCGGGCGAAAAGCGGCGATAATTTTATCGCACTATCAGCAAAGACACGCTAGCGCGTGTTCCCAAGCATCTGCGCCCATTTTCATAACGCCCAGCCTCGCAACGCTAATCATATGCAAAGTGGGCGTACCTTACTGAAATTACCTGAATAATGTCGCTAACACATCTATCTCCTATCATCAATCGTGTCGCAAACCCGCGTAGCGATATCAAAAGTAGCGCTAACTGCGCTTATCGCTGGAATCTTTACGCCTGCTTACAATCTGACTTAGCCATAATATCCTATGGGAGGTGGATGTTATGGCTAAGTCCACCCTGCCCTATCATCAAGGAATCGCCTATCGCTGTGCGATTATCGCTGGATTTCCAGCGATAATCGCACATTTTGCCGCCATCGCTGGATTTCCTATCGCATTGGAGATAAGCGTTGCTGATAGCGCGCTATCTCTGCGATAAAATCCAGCGATAGCCGGCGTTAGGTTACAACGCGCTAATCGCGCTTAGCGATGATTATCGCTTCTTGTTGCTGATATGCCCCTTAGTTTTTTAATATAGTGGATTGGACTGAAAATTACAGCATCTCTAGTTTAGGCTGAGAATGAATGCAGGGGCTTTAAAAAAAGATGTTTGAAAAGTGTAAAGACCATAACTGGGATGGGATGCCAACTCTGGTAATAAAAGAGAATTACAGGACTGGGGTGGTGTAGTAGAAAACACTCCGCTCCAAATGAATGAAGAAGAGACAATGTGCATGGGCAGATCAAGATAACCATGACACAAGAAGCTAAAAGAAACTGAAACCATTGTAAATGAGATACGAGAAAGAGAGACAATGAAATGGAGGGTGACAGAATTAGCACATAGAATTGAAATACGTACAATAAGTAAAAACGAGAAGGAGCAAGAAGAGGAAGCTCAAATGAGAGGGTGGTTAAGGATTTAAAGAGGTAAATAGAGAAAAAGGAGGAAGACAGCAGTTCACATCAACCCTTTGATGTGTTCTCTCCACTCCCTTTTAGCTGCTCTCTGGTGTACCGCTTAGGAAGTTCCCACTCTCTGCTCCTCTTCTCTAGAATCACATTTTGCGAATAGACAGTTTGCACACAACAGATACCAGAACCTTCCCTAGGAAGTGAGATATGTGTGCCACGTTTAGTGCCTAATTAACAATAAAAAAAAGTTAAAGGCCCACATATTACCTGGGAAGGTTGCCACTGTCAATAGACAGAGCTGCCCATTGCGAGTTACGGTAGTGCCCAATCGTCCTACCCCTTTCTCTGAACTATTTCTTGTTACAAAACTCCAGTTTCCCAAACCAAATTTGTGCAGCACTGTAGAATATAAAGATACATTGCATTTTGGAAATTGTTTCAAATAACCAGTTTACACATTTATCTGGAGAAGAATTGACCATGAGTTGTTCCATGTTTCGTGTGAGTAACTTATCAAGTGCTGCTTTCCTTAATTAATTCTGGTTTTTGTAGTGTGACATATATAACCATGATGGTTGAGGGACTTGTTCTTAAAAAGGAATGCCCCATTTGAGTAACATAAAATTCTATTCTTCTTGTCCATAATGGAAGGTTCGCTACATCTTCTGGTATGGTGATCAGCTGAAGGTGCACCAGAAGTAAAGTGCTGTCTAGGACTACTGTGTCTCAAACTAGCCAATGGCAGAAGCACCAGTGACATTCCCTGCTGGAGGGTGTGAAGGGCCTTGGAGAAGCTTAGTTTGGCACTGAAGCCACTGCTGCTTTGCCGTTGTTGCAATGCATTCCTCAAATAAAATCATATGAATTTATCTCACAGCTAGTAGTGTTCCTCTGCCACTGCGATTCTTTTATGCAAAATGTACAATTATGCAGCTACTGCACAATAAGTGCAATCATGAATGCGGAGCAGCTTAATTTTGACTCCACCATTACATGTCACATATTTACATTCATTTGTGCAGATTGGCACATTCTATACTCCATCTGGTCTAACATTCTAATAAACAATGGAGTTTCAATTGTATTACTGAAATGTTTCATGATAAAACCCTAATAGAATCACTTAATGTGTGCATACTAGTGTTGAAGATTTCTAGTAAGCATGTAGTTCTCGTTCATAGCTATAAAAGTGATTGAAGATGTAGCACACAATTATATGTACCTTGATTTTATTTCACATAATATTAATTATCTGTACTAATTGTGAATGTGCATGCACCTATATTCATATGTCAAGTGCACTTTAACTGTTGTGCTAACTTCGTATAATTAGAGGTCTTAAGTTCCTAAGTTTCAATGCTTAACTTTCATGTGAGAATTGTTTTGCTTGCATGTTCACTCCTCTGCAGGTGCCGATACAAGGCTTTGTTAGTTAGTGAAAGGCATTGTTTATTAATTGCGATAGTAAGATACAGAAGGAAACTTTTGGCCAGAAGAAGATGTGCTAACGAAGTTGGAGACGAGTTCTCATGGCGGAGAACGGATGATCAAGGTCGATTAAATGTACCCAATTGAAGGTGTGGAGAAGGGCTGAATGTTGCCAATTTCTATCAAGGAAGATGGAAATGTACTGGAGATGATGACACTGGTTACCTTGAATACTTTGTGTGTTGATAGGTGTTGTATTGTTAACTGGAGAGAAGAGACCCTTAGGATTTCACGGGGTGTAGACCTTTTTTGCTATTCCTCCAGCCGCGGCCCGTGCAGGTAAGAGCGGTAGGGCCGGGTTGGGGGCGGGGGGGATTCGACAGATGACTACGAGGGAAAATTAAATAAATAATAAATTTTCTCTTGTCATCGTCTGTCGAAATACCCCCCACCGGCTCGCCGCTCTTACCTTAATGGGCCGTGGCTGTATTCCTCTCACTGTGTGACTTCATGCTATACATCCTATAGACTTGGAGTACTTTGCACAAGACTCCATAACGCTGACACCTGTTCCTTGCTTACCCTACATTAATAAGGATTTCTCATATTTTAGGATAGAGTGGGATAAATTAGATTGCTTTAGATCTACTAATGACTAGGCAGTAGGATCGAACCTTGCATTTTAATCTTCAGATCTTCTTCCTCATCTTTTGTATAGCAGCCACTGAGTTTCTGATCTGCTACTCATTGTTTAGGATCAATTTCATTAGGATATTTGAATTCATTCTTGTGGTATTTTACTTTTATAATATGCTTTTGAGACTCATCTATATAAGTTTGTTTCTGAGTTTGTAACAAAACCCTTTAACTTCATCTATTAATCCTGGCTTTATTGCACAACTACATTTTTTTCATGTGTTATGAAAATTGGAAGTGATGATAACTCCCTCTTACCTCTCAGGCAACTAATAAAAGGTCCAACAACAGAAGAGAAGAGAAATCAATGGGCTCAGAGCTTTCTGAAATGCAAGCATCTCATTAAGTCCCAGTGCTCGGAAAATAGTTCTGTGGTTGAGCCCTGACAAAACCTTTTGCACAATAATCATTCATTGTATGCATTTCCTTGTATTACACCACCTAACCAAAGTGCACCAAAATGGAGATGCCCTCTCTTTAAGGGAGTGAAGAAGAAACAAATCTTGAATTATTACAGAACCTCTGTCCAGCACAAGAGCTTCGGTATGAGCATCAACATTTGGTGTTTTAGGCAACTGAAATGTGAGATGTCTCTGCAGCTCAGAGAGACAGTTCTGTTGTCTAAAGCAAAAGTGTACATAATCTGCAGAGCCTGAAGAACAGCTTTGCTGCTTAATGCATAAGCCTACAGGATTTGTGCCACTCAATGGATACCATTTGAGCTTGTAGGAAGTGCCTTAGAAATGGAGAGTGCTAATATGGTAATTTATATTGAACAAAAGTAGCAGTTATTAACCTTATTTATACTTTATAGTCTAGGTACAGTCACCAACGCAGCTATATGAAATTGTTAAAATTATAGTTATTTATTTATTGTAAAGTATTTATCGATTGAGAGCTATTGCCCCTACTGGGGTATCTTGACACTGAACCGGTATACCTGAAACAGTAATTTCAGCCTGGAGGAAAATGGCTGTCAACAAACTCCACAGTAGAAAGGGATTGGGAATGAACAGCTTTTCAGTAATTTAGGAAACCTTGAAAGATTGGAGGCACAGTGCATGTAAATGTTCAGTGTTTTCCTACTATAGAAATGGGACAGGCAGAGTATACCTACATCGAGATAGTTCGCATTGATGTAATCTGAGTGTGGGTCTCCATCCACCAGCTGCAGCCTCACCCTTGAATGGTCATCTGAAGAAAGAACAAGAACACGATTAGTACTTCACTGTTACACAATACTCACAAATAAGTCATTATTTCTTGGCCAATTACACTATACCCAAAGGCGACCTTAGACACAGGCATGAGAACATAGACTGGATGAGAATGTTAGTTGGAAGATAATGGAGGACACATAATGCAGCAACTTGGACTCGACTACTGGGTCCTACGAAGTAGTGAAATCGGGGTAGAACGCACTTTGGTTCTGGAACGGATATGAATGTGAAGCAGGATAGGCACCTGGATCCAGAAGAGAGTCTGGATACCAAATAAGGGATGTATCTATATTGGGTCAGTTGCAGATAAGGGATTAGTTGGTGCATTGTGTGAGTGAGAAGAAAATGGCTCTGGATCAGTTTTTTTTAATATTCCTCAATGAATTATAAAGTTTTATGTAGGCGATGGTCTGATCTTGGACTAAAGAGATTTATGATCCTGAAGGAGTGATGGGTCTCCATCAGCTCTTGTTGGAGATATGGTATTGTTCAAAATGGATTAGTATTTGGCAGTTCATTTTGATATGGTGATCTGAACCAGGAGTATATAAAGGATTGGTCGGTATCAGTGCCCGAGGTCCTATGGAATGTTGAAATAGAGGCAGAAATAAGTGAGGATTTAGAATTTTTTAATTTCTATTTAACCCATTTTCAAATTAAGGCTTTGTCTGCCACATTCACATTCTGAGCAGTGACTTCGGGTCAAGTCCTTTTTCTTGTATTCCCACGAACACATGGTGACCAACGGCACAATCATTACATTTGTAATATTGCATTCACTGCAATCATAGCATTGGTCAGTACACAGGCAGAACTACCGCAAGTGGGAACTTAGTCTGATTGGTTCGCTGAGAAAACAAACCTGAATGTACCACAGAATATTTATTGATGGTGAACAGAGTGATAAAAGTGGAAGTGTGATGTGCCATTTATTCATTTAGTTTGCTACATTTCACGTTTTGTAAAAATTACTGTATGGGGTGAAAGAGTTCTAATTCTTCTGAAACACAGTTTCAGTACTTTTTAACAATGTAGCAAAGAAACAGGTAGCATCTACTGGGATATAGACTATAAATTGTGATGTGTAATGTAAAATGTTGCTAATTTTGTGTAATACAAATTTCACAATTTTTTTAAATTGTGCGAGCATAATTAGCATTTCCCACTGGCCTACGATTAACATGTCCATCATGTTACATTTTTAGGTAACGGGCTTCTACACCTTTCAATCTCCAGTCTTACTTGACTACCTCCTACACTATGTTTAGAGTCTTTAGCTAGCAATCCTTTGTGCAGAGACAAAATCAAACACTTTATTGTAATGTCAAAATAAATCCTCAAAACACATAATTCTGGAAACCTGAAGTGTCTGTATACTGTCAAAAGTTAACACAAGCACATGCATGGTCCTTGGGACCATTGTGGTCATGCCAAGCGAGGGAGCTTGGTCAGTCACCAACACTGTGCATTATTTATGGCATTCACAAAAAGAACAAATGATGGACGGAATGCTGAACAATGTAAACATTCACACCCAGACACAAAGATCTGGGTATAATCCATAATTTGTTTGCTCACCACGCCACCCCAGTTTGGAACCAGCCATGCGCAAATCAGTCTTGACCCTGCTCTTCATGGGGACAGTCAAGCCTGAGCTGCTAAGCCAGGTCCTCCGTGGACCAGAAACAAGTACTCTGG
This sequence comes from Calotriton arnoldi, assembly GCA_963921515.1. Lineage (NCBI taxonomy): Eukaryota > Metazoa > Chordata > Amphibia > Caudata > Salamandridae > Calotriton > Calotriton arnoldi. The sequence continues at coordinate 371,547 of CAWUFW010014867.1, forward strand.
GACCAGTTTCGAAGTATCACCCCTCATCAGCCATTCTAGCTTGAATCCAGTGGCACAGTGATCCTGGGACCCATGTCTGGGCATACCCTTCCAACTTAGGGCAACAAAAGCAAAAAGAACAAATGATGGACGGAATGCTGAACAATGCAAACATTCACCTCCAGTTACAAAGATCTGGGCTTAATCCATTATTTTTTTGCACACCACGCCACCCCAGTTTGGACCCAGCCATATGCAAACCAGTCTTGACCCTTCTCTTCATGGGAACAGTCCAGCCCAAACTTTTTTGCATTTTTTATTTATGGCATCCAGCACAAGTCTTTTTGGGTGGGGGAACTTTTTGACTTATTAAGCCCTTTTGAGGAATGAGGTTTCTATCCATTTATGTAGGTATAACACAGTTGTCTTGATTGCAACAGTGTGAGGGTGAAACAGAGCATTGAAAAATAGGGCATATGATACATAGAATGAAAGTAGACTACGCAACATTTTTGTTACACTGGCAAAATCCTGTGTAATTCAATAAATTCATGTTACACAAAATGTGCAACATTTTCACCATTTTGTAAAATGCTACATTGTCAGGGGTTGCGTTTATTCATTCCATGTTGGTTTGGGTGGTATTTTACCAATTCTAAGCTGTAATACTGTGCCGGGTGTGTTAAAAGGCTTTTGTTATTTTACAGCTCTGCATGGAAGGCACTGTACTAATTCTATGCTTAAAGACTTTGCTGTAGAAATGGCAAAATACTTTGTCCCTTTCTAGCTCGGTGTGGATTGCACTTGTCTAATCCTATGCTTGAAAAATGTTTGCTAGTAAAGCAGGCATTTGAGGTGAGCAGATTTAGAGTGTCACTGGTGATCTAGGGTGCTCTTTACAGGAGCTGCTCTCCACCTGAACTTAGAAACTACCCAGAGCTCTCTACTTCTTCTTTTTTGCATATATATTTATATATATATATATTTTTTTCATGCTAAGACCGAAACGCGTTGGTCAGCTGCCTTTACCCTAACTATGAGCTAACAAAAATAAAGAAAAATCACAAAATACCTTTGAGAGTGCGCCCCGTTTGTCCTCCCCTGGAGGGAAGGATTTGTGATTGATAGAAAGCGCTCTGGCTCGACCGCAGCATACCGCACCGTGAGTGAGCGCCAGCAAACCCGACGAATTGAGCCAAAGTTTGTAAGCATATATATATTCACTGAAAAAACCATAGGTTTTAGGGAAAGTTATAGTTAGTTGGACATTGCACTCGTACAAAACCCGTGAAATTCCCCCATTATAGTTAGTTCATCTAACTATAACTCGCGCCCCCGCAATGCACTACTGATGACATCACATATTACATCACTCATGACATGGTCAGTGACATCACTGATGACATCACTGACATCATCCAGTGACTGTGTGTTTCTGTAAAGTGTAAATATGTTTAATATATATAGGGAAAGGCGTTTGAAGAATGAGTGGGTGTATAAGCGTCTGAATGGATGATTTAGTAGGTGCGTGACTGAGTCTATAAGTGAGTGATTAAACGTATCTTACTGGATGCATGGGTGAGTGACTAAACTGTGTGCATGTCTGTATCCGTCTGTCTGTTGTTGTGTAAGCAGCTGCATGGGTTTCTGACTAGCTAAATGAGTGTCTATATGGGTTATGGATTGGTTCTCTGAGTATCTGTATGGGTGCCTCAGTGTTTGTGTGGGTGGGGTGTGTGTGACTCTGTGCATAGATGTGTGAGTGGGTGATTCACTGGGTGCATGGTTTCAAGAGTGCGTCTGTGATGGACTGTATGGGTGGGTGAGTGTGTGTATGGGTGTGTTAGTGATTGAATGTATATCTCAGTGGTACATGTGTGAGTAACTACATATGTGAAAGGCAGTATATATGTGTGTTGGAGTATATAAATGGCTATAAGTGAGAGTGTGTGATTGTGAGAGTGGCTATATGGATGAGTGTGTGCTTGCATCAGTGATTGCATAGAAGCGTAAGAATGTGCTAGTATTTTTATGAGTAAGTGAGCTGGTGTGTATAACTGTATAGGTGAGTAAATTGGAGTGTGATTAATTATTTGCATGACTGACTAGGTGTGTGAGTACCTCTATGGATGAGTTGCGTTGTGTGAGTGTTTATATAGGTGTATGAGTGCATATGATAGTCCTGTACTGAGTGACTGTAAGTATGAGTGACTGTACGGGTGAGTGAGTAGATGTGTGTGTGTAGACCTAAGAATCAGTGAGTGGGTATGTACTTATTGGTATTGGAGTGTGTATGGTTTTGAGAATGGCAGTCTGTAATTTAGAGTGGGTGTATCAAAAGTTATATTAGGGTGTGAGAAGATGCATTAAATTCTCACATGGATGATGTCTTCAGTGATGTCATTTGAGATGTCATCAGTGATGTCATCAGTGATGTCACTGACCATGTCATGAGTGATGTAATATGTGACGTCATCAGCAGTGCATTATGGGGCGCGAGTTATAGTTAGCTGAACTAACTATAACGGGGGAATTTCACGGGTTTTGTACGAGTGCAATGTCCAACTAACTATAACTTTCCCTAAAACCTATGGTTTTTCCAGTGAATTTCAAAGGTTTTTTAAATGCTAAACCCTAACTATAACAGGCCTGAAACCTATGGTTTTTTCAGTGAATTTCAAAGGTTTTTAAAATGCTAATTCCTAACTATAACAAGCCTGAAACCTATGGTTTTTTTCAGTGAATTTCAAAGGTTTTGTAAATGACAATTTTAAATTGTATTAATTGTTATATTTATTTTTTTTGATACTGATTTACTACATTTTTTTAAACTATTTATTTTTAGATATTTTATTTTTTAAATTACATTGTAATTACATTATACATTACATTACAAAATATACTTTCTCATAGGCAATAGACTTTTAAGTACAGTAGTTACAGTTGTTGCAATGGGCAACACAATTTCAAACACAATGCAACATTGAGCTCAATGTGAATTTCTAGCTAAATGCAATTAGTTACTTTATGGATTACTTTTCTAACCACAGGACTGGATCCTAGATTCAGTCCTGGGACATCTCCTGTAAACAGTTGAGTAAAAGTGTTTTGGTTACAGTAGTGATTTTTAAGGAATATTATTGTATTTTAAAAGTTGACACTTAGAAACTTTTTCACATAGAATCACCAATGTTATCCTATGGGAGGAAATTCACTTAGCAGGTAAGTAGTGTTATCGTTACTTTTTCATACCCACTGGTGGATCCTGGATCCAGCACTGGTGCATCTCCTGTAAACAGTTGAAAGAATGCGTTTAAGTCATACAGGCGATTTTTAAGGAATATTTGTAGTTTGTGAAAATCGACACTTTGAAACTTTTCTGCTGAAAACCAGACAATGGATTCCTATGGAAGGAAATATAAGTTACTGGTAAGTACGGTTAAAATTACTTTTCAGGATCAGTACTGGGCTGAAAGATGCAGCACTGAGGTCTCTCCTGATAACAGGTGAGTAAATCGGAATTTGTATTTTGGCTGATTTTAGAGGAATATTTGTATGTTTCAAAAATCGACACTTGGAAACTTTTTCAGCAAAAAGCAGGCAATGATATCCTATGTAAGGAAATTCAAGTTACTGGTAAGTACGGTTAAAATTATTTTTCAGGATCAGTACTGGGCTGAAAGATGCAGCACTGAGGTCTCTCCTGATAACAGGTGAGTAAATCGGATTTCGTATTTCGGCTGATTTTAGAAGAATATTATAAAGTTCCAAAACTCCACACTTAGAAGAATTTCCAAGTGAAACCAGTCAATGATATCCTATGGAAGGAAATTCAAGTTACTAGTAAGTACGGTTAAAATTACTTTTCAGGATCAGTACTGGGCTGAAAGATGCAGCACTGAGGTCTCTCCTGATAACAGGTGAGTAAATCGGAATTCGTATTTCGGCTGATTTTAGAGGAATATTATAAAGTTCCAAAACTCCACACTTAGCAATGCAGCTCTGTGGCGCTTTCTTGACGTACCTGTTGGGCTAGTTGGCCCCCAGGGACCCTCAGGATTGAAGGGGATTTAATTCTCCATCTTAAAACGCGCCACGGGGCCTGTTTGCACACATGTCACCTGAAGCCCCGCCCCCTCCCTTCACCACTGTGCAAACGCGCCCCGTGGCGCGTTTTAAGTTGGGGGATTAAGTCCCCTTGAATCCTGAGGGTCCCTGGAGTCCAACTAGCCCATTATGTACTTCTAAAAAGCGCCACAGAGCTGCGTTGCAGAGAGGTGTAAAAAGGGGCGTGGCTTCTGTACACCTCTCTGCAATGCAGCCCCCTGGCGCATACTGGAGGTTCCTGGTGGGCTATTTGGCCCCCAGGGACCCCCAGTATTCAAGGGGAATTACTTCCCCTTCTTAAAACGCGCCAGGGGGCGCGTTTGCAGAGTACTGCAGGGAGGGGGCGGAGCCTCCGGCACGATGCCAGTCGTTTTTTTTTCTTCTAATTTTTTTAATGGGAGGGGGCTGCGTGGCCCCCCTTCCCTTGGCCACTTTTGGCCCCAGGGACCCCATCCCCCAGGGCCTGAGCATTTTATTTATTTATTTTAATTTTTTTTTAAAACGGGAAGGGGGCCGCGTGGCCCCCCTTCCCTGGGCCTGTATTGGCCCCGGGGACCCCATCCCCGGGGCATGCCCTCGATTTTTATTTTTAATTTGGAGGGGTGCTGCGAGGCCCCCTCCTCAGGCCATTTAAGGCCCCGGGGACCCCATCCCCGGGGCCGGCCTTGCTCTTTTTTAAAAAAAATTAATTTGGGGAGGGGGCTGCGTGGCCCCCTCCCTGGCCACTTATGGCCCCGGGGACCCCATTCCCGGGGCCTGGCCTCAGGTTGGGGACTGTGGGGGTCCCCAATCCCCCACAGTCCCGCCGGCTCCCCGTGTCCTACAGGAGCCGGCATTGCTTTTCCACATGGGGAGCAGCTAACATGCTGCTCCCCATGTGGAAAAGCAGTTAGATTTGCATTTTGAAAGAGAGAGCAGGTTTCCTGCTCTCTTTCAAAATGCAAACCAAGTTTAGCTATGACAGGACGGGAGCCGCGAGGCTCCCGTCCTGTCATAGCAAACTACAGTGTCCCGGGGTAGGCACCCGGGACACTGCAGGAGCCGGCCCTGGGGGTGGCGGTCCCCAGGGCCATCAAGGGCTCCAGGAGGGGGCCGCGCGGCCCCCTCCCAACCATTTCACAGCCCCGGGAGGTGGTGGTCCCCGGGCTTTGGGGGTCCGTAACGGACCCCCATATTCAAATCTTTAGTGCCTCGGGGAGGTGGGGGTCCCCGGGGCATGTGGGGGCTGGAGCCCCCACACAGGTGAAAATAATTTTTAAAAGAAGCCCCGGGGGTGGCGGTCCCGGGGCTGCGGTAGGGCCAAGAGCCCTCCCGCAACATTATTTTTGAAAGCCCCGGGGGTGGCGGTCCCGGGGCTTGGGGGCCTTAGAGGCCCCCACATTAAATTTAAACCCCCACCATGCCCCCGGGACTTGGCCCACCCGGGGGCAAATTAACATAGAAGCGCGGGAGACGCGCTTCGATTTTTTTTTTTCAGCAGGATCCGCGCACCCTGAGCGCATCCTGCCGATTTTTTTTAAAAAACAAAAATGCTTTTTTCTGCCCAGGGGGTCCTTGTGGGACCCCCTGAGCAGGCCTAGGGAGTCAGGGTGTTTCTACCCTGCCCCTTTGTGCGTTGGCGACGTGTTTCTTGTGCTTTTTTTTTTTTTTTCTCGGCGAGATTCGCGCACCCTAAGCGCATCCCGACGATTTTTTTTTTTAAATGCTTTTTTCTGCCCAGGGGTCCTTGTGGGACCCCTGAGCAGACCTAGGGGTCAGGGTGTTTCTACCCTGCCCCTCTTTGCGCTTTGCGCACTTGTTTCTGTCCCTCGGTTCTACCGAGGGACAAAATGGCTGCCAACACTTCCTGATTTGGAGTGTTGACAGCCACTTGACAGCCAATTAGCATACAGCTCGTGATCGGGAGGGTACGCGGACCCTACTCGGCCATAGATATATATGTGACTTTACTTTTGATTTTCTCAGGAACTACTGAACGGATTTACACCATTTAAGCAAAAGGCACGACACTGAACCAAGGGCTACCTCTTTGCCAAATTTGGTGTAATTCCGTTCAGCAGTTCGGGCTGTAGCTGCGACTAAAGGTTCCTATGGAAAAATAAATAGGGAAAACGCATTTTGGGACCCCCCTTTTTTCTTGGCCCCCGCTTGATGTATCACCCCGAGACTTTCAGGATAGGAGCGGACCGGAGCGCCCCAACAAGTTGGAAACTTTCACGAAGATTCGTCAACCGGCGCCAACGTTATTTCAAATAGAATGTCGCGGATTTCCTATGGATAATAGGTCCTAACTATAACTATCTACTGGCGACCGCCAGTAGATAATATATATATATACACTGAAAAAACCATAGGTTTCAGGGGCGTTATAGTTAGTTGGACATTTCACTCGTACAAAACCATAGAAATTTCCCCGTTATAGTTAGTTCAGCTAACTATAACTCGCGCGCCCGCAATGCACTGCTGATGACGTCACATATTACATCACTCATGACATGGTCAGTGACATCACTGATGACATCACTGATGACATCACTGATGACATCTCAAATGACATCATCCAGTGACTATGTGTTTCTGTAAAGTTTAAATATGTTTAATATATATGCCAAGGTGTATTGAAGAATGAGTGGGTGTATAAGTGTCTGGATGGATGATTTAGTAGGTGCGTGACTGACTCTATAAGTGAGTCATTAAACGTATCTTACTGAATGCATGGGTTAGTGACTAAACTATGTGAATGTCTGTATCTGTCTGTCTGTTGGTGTGTAAGCGGCTGCATGGGTTTGCGAATAGCTACATGAGTGTCTACATGGGTTATTTATTGGTTGTCTGAGTATCTGTATGGGTGCCTGAGTGTTTGTGTGGGTGGGGTGTGTGTGACTGCGCATAGATGTGTGAGTGGGTGATTCACTGGGAGCATGGTTTCAAGAGTGCATCTGTGATGGACTGTATGGGTGGGTGAGTGTGTGTATGGGTGTGTTAGTGAGTGAATGTATATCTTAGTGGTACATGTGTGAGTAACTAATATGTCAAAGGCAGTATATATGTGTGTTGGAGTATATAAATGGCTATAAGTGAGAGTGTGTGATTGTGAGAGTGGCTGTATGGATGAGTGTGTACTTGTATCAGTGATTGTATAAGAGCGTAAGAATGTGCTAGTATTTGTATGAGTAAGTGAGCTGCTGTGTGTATAACTGTATAGGTGAGTAAATGGCAGTGTGATTAATTATTTGCATGACTGTCTAGGTGTGTGAGTACCTCTATGGATGAGTGGCGGTGTGTGAGTGTCTATGTAGGTGTATAAGTGCATATGAAAGTCCTGTACTGAGTGACCGTAAGTATGAGTGACTGTAGAGGTGAGTGAGTGGATGTGTGTGTAGACCTAAGAATCAGTGAGTGTGTATGTAGTTATTGGTGTTGGAGTGTCTATGGTTTTGACAATGGCAGTCTGTAATTTACAGTGGGTGTATCAAAAGTTATATTAGGGTGTGAGAAGATGCATCAAATTATCACATGGATGATGTCATCAGTGATGTCATCAGTGATGTCATTTGAGATGTCATCAGTGATGTCACTGACCATGTCATGAGTGATGTAATATGTGACGTCATCAGCAGTGCATTGCGGGCGCTGCGAGTTATAGTTAGCTGAACTAACTATAACGGGGGAATTTCTATGGTTTTGTACGAGTGAAATGTCCAACTAACTATAACGCCCCTGAAACCTATGTTTTTTTCAGTGAATTTCTAAGGTTTTTTAAATGCTAATTTCTAACTATAACGTGCCTGAAACCTATGGTTTGTTCAGTGAATTTCTAAGGTTTTTTAAATGCTAATTTCTAACTATAACGTGCCTGAAACCTATGGTTTTTTCAGTGAATATATATATATTTATTATACTATGTATACATGTGAAAATGTCTCGGTCCCCTGTTTGCCTCGGTGGCACGGAAAAAATGGGTGGAACTGACGTCAGCACGCCGACGAGGTCCTCTTATGGCTCCGATGACGTCATACGGTGTCGTGAGCGGAGCCGTGCTCGTTGATGTGGGAGAGCTAGGAAAGAATTTCCGTGGAATGCTGGTGCAGGGGATATTCACCTAAGTGTTCAGGCTAGTCCTTTGGGAGCAACTGTTTATGTTGCCACTCCAGAAACCAAAACCAGTGATCCGAGGGCAGAGGCCCTGCAGATGGCACACGAGGTTGGGTGCCCAGTCGTGTGCACCGGCGGGACAGCGAAGTGACAAGCACCACAACCCACAAAAAAAGTAACGAGGGCACTGAATAACACAGGATCTTCTCTTTGTATCTGGCAGGAACAACAAAGTTAAAATGCCCTAGTACCAAAATGTAGAATTAGTGCTACAACGGTCTTCAAGAGGACCTGCGATGCCGCTTCTGCCTCCCGTACCCTGGAGGCGGCACATGGGTCACGCGGTACGGTCCTACTGCGGTGGGACGCACACTCGTTGACCTCTCATGGCACTGCTCCACACTTCAGGGAGGACGCTTTCCATTAGCTATGTTTTCTGATGACATGTCGCGCCGGCCCCGTCCAACAACAGAACTCCTTTAGATCCAAACAGACTCTTCCACTCTCTCACCGGAAGTGAAACCAGGCCACGCGGACACTTTCACAATACAACAGCCGGGAATGCACTTTTCGGTAAAAAAACACATTCCTTCCTCCTAATTAATCAAATAAACGTCTCACTGAAGAACAGGGTCCAGCTTCGATCGGTAAACAGCCGTTACAACGACTTTTTACTTTGCGATACCATTACAACGCATGCATTACCACGCATGCGTTGTACATCACGAAGTCATTACTACGCATTTTTTAGAACTCATGGTCATTTACCACGCATGCCTTTACAACGAATTTTGTTGTAAAGGTATGTATGGTAAATGACCATGCGTTCTAAAAAACATGTAGCCGATCCATGTCGTTGTAAGGAAACAGAGACTGTTCCGTTTCCTCACAACGACGTGCACCGCCCCTCAGAGATGACGTGAAGCAGGAACCACGAGGAGAGAGGAACCATGAGGAGTGAGAGGTAAGGAGGATTGGGCATGAGTTTCTTTTCTAGGGTTTAGGGTAGTGCAGTGGTGTTTGGGTGGTGTAGGGGGTCGTACTGGGGGTAGTGTTTTAGGGATTAGGGTAGTGCTGTGGTGTTTGGGTAGTGTAGGGGGTCATGCTAGGGGTAGTGTTTTAGGGTTTAGGGTAGTGCAGTAGTGTAGGGGGTCGTGCTGGGGGTAGTGTTTTAGGGTTTAGGGTAGTGCAGTGGTATATGGGTAGTGTAGGGGGTCGTGCTGGGGTAGTGTTTTAGGGTTTAGGGTAGTGCAGTGGTGTTTGAGTAGTGTAGGGGGTCATGCTGGTGGTAGTGTTTTAGGGTTTAGGGTAGTGCAGTGGTGTTTGAGTAGTGTAGGGGGTCATGCTGAGGGTAGTGTTTTATGGTTTAGGGTAGTGTAGTGGTGTTTGGGTAGTGTAGGGGGTCGTGCTGGGGGTATATTTAGGGTTTAGGGTAGTGCAGTGGTGTTTGGGTAGTGTAGGGAGTCGTGCTGGGGGTAGTGTTTTAGGGTTTAGGGTAGTGCAGTGGTGTTTGTGTAGTGTAGGGGGTTGTGCTGGGGGTAGTGTTTTAGGGTTTATGTTAGTGCAGTGGTGTTTGTGTAGTGTAGGGGGTAGTGCTGGGGTAGTGTTTTAGGGTTTAGGGCAGTGCAGTGGTGTTTGTGTAGTGAAGGGGGTCATGCTGTGGGTAGTGTTTTAGGGTTTAGGGTAGTGCAGTCGTGTTTGTGTAGTGTAGAGGGTCATGTTTTAGGGTATAGGGTAGTGCAGTGGTGTTTGGGTAGTGTAGGGGGTCATGCTGGGGTAAGTGTTTTAGGGTTTAGGGTAGTGCAGTGGTGTTTGGGTAGTGTAGGGGGTCGTGCTGGGGGTAGTGTTTTAGGGTTTAGGGTAGTGCAGTGGTAAATATTTATGCAAAGCCCCGGGGGGTGGCGGTCCCCGGGGCAGTGTGGGGGGGATTGGGACCCCCCCACACCTATTTTTTTCACTGCCCCCGGGACCTGGCCAACCTGGGGGCTAAATATTAACGAAGTACGGAAGCCCGCGCTTCGTTTTTTTTATTTTCGCGGCCGGATCCGCGGATCCTCTGCGCATCTCGGCGCTTTTATTTTTAAAAAAATGCTTTTTTGGGCCCTGGGCAGGCCTAGGGGGTCAGGGTGTTTCTACCCTGCCCCCTTTTCTTGTTTTACGCAACTGTTTTTCTGTTTTCTTGTGACTCGGTTCTACCGAGTCACAAGATGGCTGCCAACACTTCCTGGTTTGGAGTGTTGACAGCCAATTAGAATAAAGCTCGTGGTCGGGAGGGTCCGCGGATTCTCCGTGCCTCTAAATATCGTAACTGTTGATTTTGATTTTCTCATCAACTACTGAACGGATTTACACCATTTTTAAAAAGGTGCTTTCTGAACCAAGCACTACCTTTTTGACAAATTTGGTGTAATTCCGTTCAGCAGTTTTGGCTGTAGCCTTGCATAAAGTTTCCTATGGGAAATTGATTTTTTGACTCTTATTTTTTGAATTTCTCTGCAACTACTGAACGGATTTACACCATTTAAAAAAGGGCGCTTTCTGAACCAAGCACTACCTTTTTGCCAAATTTGGTGTAATTCCGTTCTGCAGTTCGGGCTGTAGCCGTGTCTAAAATTTCCTAAGGGAATTAACATGGAGAAAACATGTTTTGGGACCCCCCTTTTTTCTCAGCCCCCGCTTGATGAATCACCCCGAAACTTTCAAGATAGGAGTGGACTGGAGCGGGCCATAAGTTTTGAAAATTTAGCGAAGATTCGTCAACCGGCGCCAAAGTTATTGGGAAAAGAATGTTACGAATTTCCTATCGATAATAGGTCCTAACTATAACTATCTACTGGCGACAGCCAGTAGATAATATATATATGTACATATATATATTCACTGAAAAAAACGTAGGTTTCAGGCACGTTATAGTTACAAATTAGCATTTTAAAAACCTTTGAAATTCACTGAAAAAACCATAGGTTTCAGACACGTTATAGTTAGAAATTAGAATTTAAAAAACCTTTGAAATTCACTGAAAAAACCATAGGTTTTAGGGACAGTTATAGTTAGTTGGACATTGCACTCGTACAAAACCCGTGAAATTCCCCCGTTATAGTTAGTTCAGCTAACTATAACTCGCGCCCCAGCAATGCACTGCTGATGACGTCACATATTACATCACTCATGACATGGTCAGTGACATCACTGATGACATCACTGATGACATCTCAAATGACATCACTGATGACATCATCCAGTGACTGTGTGTTTCTGTAAAGTTTAAATATGTTTAATATATATAGGGAAAGGCGTATTGAAGAATGAGTGGGTGTATAAGTGTCTGAATGGATGATTTAGTACGTGAGTGACTGACTCTACAAGTGAGTGATTAAACGTATATTACTTAATGCATGGGTTAGTGACTAAACTGTGTGAATGTCTGTATCCGTCTGTTTGTTGGTGTGTAAGTGGATGCATGGATTTGCGAATAGCTACATGAGTGTCTATATGGGTTATTGATTGGTTCTATGAGTATCTGTATGGGTGCCTGAGTGTTTGTGTGGATGGGGTGTGTGCGACTGTGCATAGATGTGTGAGTGGGTGATTCACTGGGTGGATGGTTTCAAGAGTGCATCTGTGATAGACTGTATGGGTGGGTAAGTGTGTGTAAGAGTGTGTTAGTGAGTGAATGTATGTCCCAGTGGTACATGTGTGAGTAACTACATATGTGAAAGGCAGTATATATGTGTATTGGAGTATATAAATAGCTATAAGCGAGAGTGAGTGATTGTGATAGTGGCTGTATGGATGAGTGTGTGCTTGTATCAGTGATTGTATAAGAGCGTAACAATGTGCTAGTATTTGTATGATTAAGTGAGCTGGTGTGTGTATAACTGTATAGGTGAGTAAATGGCAGTGTGTTTAATTATTTGCATGACTGACTAGGTGTGTGAGTACCTCTATGGATGAGTGGCGGTGTTTGAGTGTCTATATAGGAGTAAGAGTGCATATGATAGTCCTGTACTGAGTGACCATAAGTATGAGTGACTGTACGGGTGAGTGAGTGGATGTGTGTGTGTAGACCTAAGAATCAGTGAGTGGGTATGTAGTTATTGGTGTTGGAGTGTCTATGGTTTTGCGAATGGCACTCTGTAATTTAGATTGGGTGTATCAAAGGTTATATTAGGGTGTGAGGAGCTGCATCAGATTATCACGTGGATGATGTCATCAGTGATGTCATTTGAGATGTCATCAGTGATGTCATCAGTGATGTCACTGACCATGTCATGAGTGATGTAATATGTGACGTCATCAGCAGTGCATTGCGGGCGTGAGTTATAGTTAGCTGAACTAACTATAACGGGGGAATTTCACGGGTTTTGTACGAGTGCAATGTCCAACTAACTATAACTGTCCCTAAAACCTATGGTTTTTTCAGTGAATTTCAAACTTTTTTTAAATGCTAATTTCTAACTATAACGTGTCTGAAACCTATGGTTTTTTCAGTGAATTTCAAAGGTTTTTTAAATGCTAATTTCTAACTATAACGTGCCTGAAACCTACGGTTTTTTCAGTGAATTTCAAAGGTTTTTTAAATGACAATTTTTAAAAGTATTAATTTTTATATTAATTTTTTTCATACTGATTTACTACATTTTTAGAAACAATTTCTTTTACATATTTTATTTTTTAAATTACATTGTAATTACATTATACATTACATTACAAAAATACTTTCTCAGAATGAATTACTTTAGTTTAAATACTTTGCACATAGGCAATAGACTTTTAAGTACAGTAGTTACAGTTGTTGCAATGGGCAACACATTTTCAAACACAATGCAACATTCAGCTCAATGTGAATTTCTAGTTAAATGCAATTAGTTACTTTATGGATTACTTTTCTAACCACAGGACTGGATCCTAGATTCAGTCCTGGTACATCTCCTGTAAACAGTTGAGTAAAAGCGTTTTGGTTACAGTCGTGATTTTTAAGGAATATTATTGTATTTTAAAAGTTGACACTTAGAAACTTTTTCTCATAGAATCACCAATGTTATCCTATGGAAGGAAATTCACTTAGCAGGTAAAAACTGTTATCGTTACTTTTTCTTACTCAGTGTTGGATCCTGGATCCAGCACTGGTGCATCTCCTGTAAACAGTTGAAAGAATGCGTTTAAGTCATACAGGCGATTTTTAAGGAATATTTGTAGTTTGTGAAAATCGACACTTTGAAACTTTTCTGCTGAAAACCAGACAATGGATTCCTATGGAAGAAAATATAAGTTACTGGTAAGTACGGTTAAAATTACTTTTCAGGACCAGTACTGGGCTGAAAGATACAGCACTGAGGTCTCTCCTTATAACAGGTGAGTAAATCGGAATTCGTATTTCGGCTGATTTTAGATGAATATTTTAAAGTTCCAAAACTCCACACTTAGAAGAATTTCCAAGTGAAACCAGTCAATGTTAGCCTATGGAAGAAAATTCAAGTTACCGGTAAGTACGGTTAAAATTACTTTTCAGGATCAGTACTGGGCTGAAAGATGCAGCACTGAGGTCTCTCCTGATAACAGGTGAGTAAATCGGAATTCGTATTTCGGCTGATTTTAGAGGAATATTTTAAAGTTCCAAAACTCCACACTTAGAAGAATTTCCAAGTGAAACCAGTCAATGTTAGCCTATGAAGGAAATTCAAGTTACCGGTAAGTACGGTTAAAATTACTTTTGAGGATCAGTACTGGGCTGAAAGATGCAGCACTGAGGTCTCTCCTGATAACAGGTGAGTAAATCGGAATTCGTATTTCGGCTGATTTTAGAGGAATATTTTAAAGTTCCAAAACTCCACACTTAGAAGAATTTCCAAGTGAAACCAGTCAATGTTAGCCTATGAAGGAAATTCAAGTTACCGGTAAGTACGGTTAAAATTACTTTTGAGGATCAGTACTGGGCTGAAAGATGCAGCACTGAGGTCTCTCCTGATAACAGGTGAGTAAATCGGAATTAGTATTTCGGCTGATTTTAGATGAAAATTTTAAAGTTCCAAAACTCCACACTTAGAAGAATTTCCAAGTGAAACCAGTCAATGTTAGCCTATGGAAGGAAATTCAAGTTACCGGTAAGTACGGTTAAAATTACTTTTCAGGACCAGTACTGGGCTGAAAGATACAGCACTGAGGTCTCTCCTGATAACAGGTGAGTAAATCGGAATTCGTATTTCGGCTGATTTTAGATGAATATTTTAAAGTTCCAAAACTCCACACTTAGAAGAATTTCCAAGTGAAACCAGTCAATGTTAGCCTATGGAAGGAAATTCAAGTTACCGGTATGTACGGTTAAAATTACTTTTCAGGATCAGTACTGGGCTGAAAGATACAGCACTGAGGTCTCTCCTGATAACAGGTGAGTAAATCGGAATTCGTATTTTGGCTGATTTTAGATGAATATTTTAAAGTTTCAAAACTCCACACAGAAGAATTTCCAAGTGAAACCAGTCAATGTTAGCCTAAGGAAGGAAATTCAAGTTACCGGTAAGTACGGTTAAAATTACTTTTCAGGACCAGTACTGGGCTGAAAGATACAGCACTGAGGTCTCTCCTGATAACAGGTGAGTAAATCGGAATTCGTATTTCGGCTGATTTTAGATGAATATTTTAAAGTTCCAAAACTCCACACTTAGAAGAATTTCCAAGTGAAACCAGTCAATGTTAGCCTATGAAGGAAATTCAAGTTACCGGTAAGTACGGTTAAAATTACTTTTGAGGATCAGTACTGGGCTGAAAGATGCAGCACTGAGGTCTCTCCTGATAACAGGTGAGTAAATCGAATTCGTATTTCGGCTGATTTTAGAGGAATATTTTAAAGTTCCAAAACTCCACACTTAGAAGAATTTCCAAGTGAAACCAGTCAATGTTAGCCTATGAAGGAAATTCAAGTTACCGGTAAGTACGGTTAAAATTACTTTTGAGGATCAGTACTGGGCTGAAAGATGCAGCACTGAGGTCTCTCCTGATAACAGGTGAGTAAATCGGAATTCGTATTTCGGCTGATTTTAGAGGAATATTTTAAAGTTCCAAAACTCCACACTTAGAAGAATTTCCAAGTGAAACCAGTCAATGTTAGCCTATGAAGGAAATTCAAGTTACCGGTAAGTACGGTTAAAATTACTTTTGAGGATCAGTACTGGGCTGAAAGATGCATCACTGAGGTCTCTCCTGATAACAGGTGAGTAAATCGGAATTCGTATTTCGGCTGATTTTAGATGAATATTTTAAAGTTCCAAAACTCCACACTTAGAAGAATTTCCAAGTGAAACCAGTCAATGTTAGCCTATGGAAGGAAATTCAAGTTACCGGTAAGTACGGTTAAAATTACTTTTCAGGACCAGTACTGGGCTGAAAGATGCAGCACTGAGGTCTCTCCTGATAACAGGTGAGTAAATCAGAATTCGGATTTCGGCTGATTTTAGAGGAATATTTGTATGTTTCAAAAATCAACACTTAGAAACTTTTTCAGCAAAAAGCAGGCAATGATATCCTATGGAAGGAAATTCAAGTTACTGGTAAGTACGGTTAAAATTACTTTTGAGGATCAGTACTGGGCTGAAAGATGCAGCACTGAGGTCTCTCCTGATAACAGGTGAGTAAATCGGAATTCGTATTTCGGCTGATTTTAGAGGAATATTTTAAAGTTCCAAAACTCCACACTTAGAAGAATTTCCAAGTGAAACCAGTCAATGTTAGCCTATGAAGGAAATTCAAGTTACCGGTAAGTACGGTTAAAATTACTTTTGAGGATCAGTACTGGGCTGAAAGATGCAGCACTGAGGTCTCTCCTGATAACAGGTGAGTAAATCGGAATTCGTATTTCGGCTGATTTTAGAGGAATATTTTAAAGTTCCAAAACTCCACACTTAGAAGAATTTCCAAGTGAAACCAGTCAATGTTAGCCTATGGAAGAAAATTCAAGTTACTGGTAAGTACGGTTAAAATTACTTTTCAGGATTAGTACTGGGCTGAAAGATGCAGCACTGAGGTCTCTCCTGATAACAGGTGAGTAAATCAGAATTCGTATTTCGGCTGATTTTAGAGGAATATTTGCACAATGGTGAAGGGAGGGGCGGGGCCTGAGGTGACATCTGTGCAAACGCGCCCCGTGGCGCGTTTTAAGTTGGGGGATTAAGTCCCCTTGAATCATGAGGGTCCCTACGGGCCAACTAGCCCACCAGGAACCTCCAGTATGCGCCAGGGGCTGCGTTGCAGAGACATGTACAGAGGCCACACCCCTTTTACACCTCTCTGCAACGCAGCTCTGTGGCGCTTTCTGGACGTACCTGTTGGGCTAGTTGGCCCCCAGGGACCCTCAGGATTGAAGAGGATTTAATTCCCCATCTTAAAACGCGCCACGGGGCCTGTTTGCACACATGTCACCTGAAGCCCCGCCCCTCCATTCACCACTGTGCAAACGCACCCCGTGGCGCGTTTTAAGTCGGGGGATTAACTCCCTTGAATCCTGAGGGTCCCTGGGGTGCTACTAGCCCACCATATACCTCCAAAAGCGCCATAGAGCTGCGTTGCAGAGAGGTGTAAAAGGGGCGTGGCCTCTGTACACCTCTCTGCAAGGCAGCCCCTAGCGCATACTGGAGGTTCCTGGTGGGCTAGTTGGCCCCCAGGGACCCCCAGTATTCAAGGGGATCGTTCCCCCTCTGCAAACGCGCCAGGGGGCGCGTTTGCAGAGTGGTGAAGGAAGGGGCGGGGCCTACGGGCCCGATCGTTTTTGCCGATTTAAAAAAAAAAGAATTTGCCCAGGGGTCCTTGTGGGACCCCTGAGCAGACCTAGGGGTCAGGGTGTTTCTACCCTGCCCCCTTTGTGCACTTTGCGCACTTGTTTCTGTCCCTCGGTTCTACCGAGGGACAAAATGGCTGCCAACACTTCCTGATTTGGAGTGTTGACAGCCAATTAACATAAAGCTCGTGCTCGGGAGGATCCGCGGCCCTAGATATATCTATCTTTTTACTTTTGATTTTCTCAGCAACTACTGAACGGATTTACACCATTTAACAAAAGGGTTCTTTCTGAACCAAGAACTACCTCTTTGCCAAATTTGGTGTAATTCCGTTCAGCAGTTCGGGCTGTAGCCGTGTCTAAAGTTTCCTATGGAAAATTGCATGGGGAAAACGCGTTTTGGGACCCCCTTTTTTCTAGGCCCCCGCTTGACGAATCCCCCGAGACTTTCAGGGTAGGAGCGGACCGGAGCGCCCACAAAGTTTGAAAATTTTGCGAAGATACGTCAACCGGCAAGAGAGATTATTTCAAATAGAATGTCGCGGATTTCCTATGGATAATAGGTTGTAACTATAACTATCTACTGGCGACCGCCAGTAGATAATGTCTATATATATATATATTCACTGAAAAAACCATAGGTTTCAGACACGTTATAGTTACAAATTAGCATTTAAAAAACCTTTGAAATTCACTGAAAAAACCATAGGTTTTAGGGACAGTTATAGTTACTTGGACATTGCACTCGTACAAAACCCGTGAAATTCCCCGTTATAGTTAGTTCAGCTAACTATAACTCGCGCCCCGCAATGCACTGCTGATGACGTCACATATTACATCACTCATGACATGGTCAGTGACATCACTGATGACATCACTGATGACATCTCAAATGACATCACTGATGACATCATCCAGTGACTGTGTGTTTCTGTAAAGTTTAAATATTTTTAAAATATATAGGAAAAGACGTATTGAAGAATGAGTGGGTGTGTAAGTGTCTGTATGGATGATTTAGTAGGTGCGTGACTGACTCTATAAGTGAGTGATTTAACGTATCTTACTGAATGCATGGGTTAGTGACTAAACTGGGTGTATGTCTGTATCCGTCTGTCTGTTGCTGTGTAAGTGGCTGCATGTGTTTGTGAATAGCTAAATGAGTGTCTATATGAGTTATTGAATGCTTGTCTGAGTATCTGTATGGGTGCCTGAGTGTTTGTGTGGGAGGGGTGTGTGCAACTCTGTGCATAGATGTGTGAGTGGGTGATTCACTGGGTGGATGGTTTCAAGAGTGCATCTGTGATAGACTGTATGGGTGGGTAAGTGTGTGTAAGAGTGTGTTAGTGAGTGAATGTATGTCCCAGTGGTACATGTGTGAGTAACTACATATGTGAAAGGCAGTATATATGTGTGTGGGAGTATATAAATAGCTATAAGCAAGAGTGAGTGATTGTGATAGTGGCTGTATGGATGATTGTGTGCTTGTATCAGTGATTGTATAAGAGCGTAACAATGTGCTACTATTTGTATGAGTAAGTGAGCTGGTGTGTGTATAACTGTATAGGTGAGTAAATGGCAGTGTGTTTAATTATTTGCATGACTGACTAGGTGTGTGAGTATCTCTATGGATGAGTGGCGTTGTTTGAGTGTCTATGTAGGTGTATGAGTGCATATGATAGTCCTGTACTGAGTGACCGTAAGTATGAGTGACTGTACAGGTGAGTGAGTGGATGTGTGTGTAGACCTAAGAATCAGTGAGTGGGTATGTAGTTATTGGTGTTGGAGTGTCTATGGTTTTGCGAATGGCAGTCTGTAATTTAGAGTGGGTGTATCAAAAGTTATATTAGGGTGTGAGAAGATGCATGAAATTATCACATGGATGATGTCATCAGTGATGTCATCAGTGATGTCATTTGAGATGTCATCAGTGATGTCATCAGTGATGTCACTGACCATGTCATGAGTGATGTAATATGTGACGTCATCAGCAGTGCATTGCGGGCGCGAGTTATAGTTAGCTGAACTAACTATAACGGGGGAATTTCACGGGTTTTGTACGAGTGCAATGTCCAACTAACTATAACTGTCCCTAAAACCTATGGTTTTTCAGTGAATTTCAAAGGTTTTTTAAATGCAAATTTCTAACTATAACGTGTCTGAAACCTATGGTTTTTTCAGTGAATTTCAAAGGTTTTTTAAATGCTAATTTCTAACTATAACGTGCCTGAAACCTATGGTTTTTTCAGTGAATTTCAAAGGTTTTTTAAATGCTAATTTCTAACTATAACGTGCCTGAAACCTATGGTTTTTTCAGTAAATTTCAAAGGTTTTTAAATGCTAATTCCAAACTATAACATGTCTGAAACCTATGGTTTTTTTCAGTGAATTTCAAAGGTTTTGTAAATGACAATTTTTAAATGTATTAATTGTTATCTTTATTTTTTTGATACTGATTTACTACACTTTTTTAAACTATTTATTTTTAGATATTTTAATTTTTAAATTACATTGTAATTACATTATACATTACATTACAAAATATACTGTCTCAGAATGAATTACTTTAGTTTAAATACTTTGCAAATAGGCAATAGACTTTTAAGTACAGTAGTTGCAGTTGTTGCAATGGGCAACACAATTTCAAACACAATGCAACATTGAGCTCAATGTGAATTTCTAGTTAAATGCAATTAGTTACTTTATGGATTACTTTTCTAACCACAGGACTGGATCCTAGATTCAGTCCTGGGACATCTCCTGTAAACAGTTGAGTAAAAGCGTTTTGGTTACAGTAGTGATTTTTAAGGAATATTATTGTATTTTAAAAGTTGACACAGAAACTTTTTCACATAGAATCACCAATGTTATCCTAAGGGAGGAAATTCACTTAGCAGGTAAGTAGTGTTATCGTTACTTTTTCTTACTCAGTGGTGGATCCTGGATCCAGCACTGGTGCATCTCCTGTAAACAGTTGAAAGAATGCGTTTAAGTCATACAGGCGATTTTTAAGGAATATTTGTAGTTTGTGAAAATCGACACTGAAACTTTTCTGCTGAAAACCAGACA